>JBBPBQ010000002.1:47402838-47437643 GCA_037974755.1 Cicer yamashitae
AAGACGATATAAAAAAATTGTGCTTTTGTTATAAAAAAAAAAAAAAAATCTTTCTCCGAATTTAACACAAATATATAAAAATTCACAACATTAGAGCTAAATAAATTCAAAAGAACAAAAGTTAACCTTAATGAAAATCAATTTTAGTTCTCTACCTTAGTGACCGGTAATCATAAAGTATATAATCGTGGATCACATACATGTCAAACAAATCAACTATCTTCGGATATTTATCTTTCAAATCAATGTCTAACTAATCGTGAATTTATGACAATGTCAACTCATTCCTTCACCCTAATTGCCACAAACACTCCTAGATTATCATTTGACTTCACAAGGAGTCGATATAACCTATTATGTAGTGTCATTCAACCAAGTGCACTATATATAATATATTCATCGGAATTCAAACTAACAATTAACTTCGTGTGCCCATACATACAACATTGGACTTCACCACATTCATGCAATGCAACTACACCACTCTCTTATGTTATATCCATTTCACAAGTCATGACATTTTCGATTGTCGATACGACCTGATTGTCTATTATTATTTTCACCAAAACATAACATCAGTCATGTGTCACATCATTCAAGGATCGTAACTATACCGACAATCGGTAAGACATTATTGTATATATTTTTATAATAAACGAAAACAAAACCTCAATTGAATATCATGTTTTTAAACCTAGTTGTGACACCTCAAAATCTATGAGCTTATTTTATTAATTAGCTTATTTGCTTATTAGAAACTATATCTTTGTTTGAAATTAAGTATGAATTTTAGAATGATTTTGGGGGAGGAGGGGAACTTGCATGCATAAGTTCTTAAATTTTTGGGGAGAAGAAATTGAAGAACGAAGAAGAAGAAGGAGCAAGAAGAAAACTTAAATGGAGAGAAAAGTTATGGTTCACTCTTAAAAGAGTAGAAATCAAGATTAAATTTAGAAAATTCATCGTTTCTTTTAAAAATCTTTAGGTAACATAGACTAAACTCCTATCAATACCTCTTATGGTGTGTTCACAACGTCTCAATATGTAAATTAATCGTTCAAATAATAAAATGGGAAACTATTCAATGTCGAACACAAAGATTGTGAAACAATCGTCAATTTGCTGATTAAATTACTAAACTAAATAAAAACCATGTTGAATTGTTTGTTGAAGTGATTGCAATGAAAATATAAAAGAATAAATGTGATTAATAATAAATAAATAAATAACGTGTATCAATTGATTTCAACCTTTAAGCTAATATATAACTAAACCTGATTATTGAATTTATCTCCCGAGTTGTTACTGAATCTTCTGTTGTGTCCTAATATTAATTCTTAGTGAAAAAAATATTTAATTCAATTTAAATCTCCAATTCCTTAATGAACCAAGCATTAAGTATAAAAATCCCCATGTAATTTCATGTATCAATGAATATTCCTAGAATAAAGATACAATAAACATCCACAAAGTAAAGTTATGTTTTAAACTACACACCCTAAATCATATAACATATTTCTCACTGATAAAATAAAATAAACACGAATAAAATTATTTATCACTAATAAAATAAAATAAAAATGCTGAATAAATATTTGTCATTGATATATAAAAAATACGGGACATATAATTTTCACCGATAAATTTTAAAAAAATCACAAAATTAATAAATATATATATATAGAGAAGAGATACCATTGAATTTATTCTAGAATCAATGACATAATAGTCCAACAGATCTCTTTATAGATAATGTGATGGATAAATAAGTGGTTAATAGATAATATGATAGATTGTATTGAAGAATTTTGAAGGTATTGAGGCGTCGTTGCCTAAGGTCAGCTTGAAACAAATTGGTACATTTAAATGTCTCTTTATTTGTTAGCATTTGGCACATAATCAACTTTCTACGAGGACAATCTACTTAAGAGAGACTCTTTGGGTGAGGCATTTCGTTTCTGTGTGAGTGAATGTGGTCTAGAAAAAAATGTTAATAATCTATTTTTGTAGTGCCCACGTTTTGTTTGGTATGGGGAGAGATTTTGATGTGATGTAATGTAATGTTGCACTTTCCAATGAATGCAACCCAATTTGGTGGGTTAGACATCGGCAAAAAAAGAGTTGTTAAGGTTGTGAATATTTTTTTGTCTTTCTTATTATTGGTCAATTCGAAAGATGAGAAATTATGATATGTTATGTAATCAAGAGTTTAATGTTAATATATTGATGGAAAAAATTAAAGTATTTTTGTGGTGTTAGCTGAAACATAATAAATAAATAAAAGAAAGGGTATCCATTTTTTGAAAGTTGTTTATTGAGACTCTTTGAGGTAATTACAAAACTCTAAAGCTAGTAAGAATCTCAAGAAAAATGTTGTCTTGCTTAAAAATCTTATTTTGTGCTTAGAGTAGATTTAAATGATTTTTATGGTTTCCTAGAGTTAGCTAAACTCTAGAATAATTTTTCTAAAGTCTTGAGAATATTTTTTATACTCAGATTTGTTAGCTGAGGTCATGTCGGCTATTATGGGAGCTGTTGGAGAACAAACGTAGTCGATTCTCCATAGTTGTGAGTAGATGACGATCATCGTCATATATTTTTATTATGCTATAATTATTATTTTACTTGTTTTCTATGTTAAAGTATTTATAAAAAAAAATTGGGGAACACAACCTTTGAATTTATCTCAATTTCGTTATTTATTTATTTTCATAGTCTTTGTTATATAGTATGTTAGTAATTTGATTTATTTATGAGTTATAAAATATTTAAATATTGAATTGTTATACGGTTGAATATGTTTTCCATGTGTTGCGACGATATGAGAGATGATTTTAAACATGTTTTGGGAATAGTTGTTATAATTATGAAATCGTTAACGGCGGTAGGTGCACCTAGTTACATCGTTTTGATTAGGGAGAGTTAACCGTTAGATGGAGCCACCCCTATGAGAGATGTCATCCGTAGGAGGAGAGAGCTATCAACGTAAGCTCCATAATTGATGTGTGATGATGCGTTGCAGAATTTAGAGGAGAGGGTTATCCATTAGATGGAGCCACCCCTAAGGGAAAGGCCACCCTTAGGAGGTAAGGGCTATCAATGAGATGAAGCCGCCTCTTGGTTCTAAAAAAAAATAAAATGTATTTTTACTTGTTTGATTTTTATGATGGTTTTAAGGTTGTTCATTTTGATTTCGCTTCGTTATTAATTGGATTTTTAACATTTCTATATGAATGACTGAATTATAAGTTTAGTGATTTTAAATGTGTATATTTTAATTGAGAATTATCTAGATTTTTAAGTAATATTGTTTAACATAATTGCCACCCGATTGTATAACAATTATTCGTGCCTTTTTTGTGTTTCCCTTCTAGTTGATGGTGATTGTTGTCTTCTCACTAAGTCTTTGTGACTTACTCTTTCATGTTGTTATTGTTGTTTTTTTTTTTTCTAGATTCGCAGGCAGCTGAGTAGCACGCAGTTAGTAGATTCGAGTTTCGATCATATTTGTTTTGGTAGGCCTCTTTGATCGAAGACCTTTTTTTTTGTAAAGTCTATTGAATCATAATGTAATTTGCAGCTATTTTGAGTCTAGAAAGTCATTTGGGTGATGTACTGAATGTTTAGATTATGCTATTTGAATTTGGCTGAATTAGAAGTTTAAACAGGGATTTTGTAAATTTGAAAACGTTGAAGTTACAGAGGATACCCCGTCGAAATTCCGAGAAAAGTTATATATATATATATATATATACATTTCTTTTGAAATGGTTATTGAGAACTATTTAGTTGCTTGATTGTTAAGTTAGTGAGTAGGCTTGCCAGGCTAGGAGTATAGCTTGTGTGCCGGTCACGACGTTTAGTTTTCGGGTCGTGACAAAAATCATCATAATTTTAAATGAGCCCCTATAAGAAACAACTAAGGGGCTTTTTTACTTTATGAAAATGTTTTTTTTCTTTCATTTTACTTATTAAAGAATTTTTTTTGAAGTGAACAATTGTTATCATTATTTCCATAAATGTATTTTCATTAACTTGTATTCCATCTTATTTTCATGACAATTGCTTACTTCAAGAGTATCTCATTAAAGTAAAATAAACACACGTTTTAGGAAATAAAAGCATAAAATGTTTTCACAAAATAAATGGACCTAAGTGACTTCTCATTTTTGTTTCTATCATCTCAATGTCATTTTAATTTGGATTAAATAAGTTTTTAATTCCTATAAAATTTTAATATTTTATTTTTAGTCTCTATAATTTTTTTTACTTTTTAGTCCAAAAAAATCTCTTTGTTAAGCATTTGGTGCTTAAAAAAAATCAAATTTAATTTATAATTTGTTAAAAAAATATTAAAATTTTTGTGTGAGAGATTCTTATAATATTCTAAATATATATAAAAGAAATTATAAGGATACACGCAGGGACGGAGCTAGAAATTAAGCATAGGAGGGACCAAATTTAAAGTATAATTTAGTAAAAAAAAAAAAAATTTCAAATGTACAACGCATACAAAAAAATTTAAAAGACATAATTTAGGTGCTTCAAAAAAATAAAACAAATCAGGTTTCTATTAAAGGATTGTTTTATATTTTACATGGTTAAAAGAAGGTTAAGGCTTAATATATTGAGTCAAAAAAGACTCATTATAAAAAAATCATATAAAACTAACAACAACAAAAAAAGAAATATAAAGACAAAAAATTATAATAACATACTACTACTAAAAAAATATATGTAAAAAAGTTTGGGAGATCTTGACCGCTATTAGTCCTTCTTTTCGCTCTGTCTCGAGATACACGTGATAAAATTTATAAACAAAAAAATTAAATTTTTTTTTCTATGAACTAGACACAAAATGTTAAAATTTTATAGAAATTAAACACTTATTTAACTCTTTTAATTTTCGATACATTTATAAGTTGTTGACAATATTCATGCACATTTTCGTATTATCTTCAACTATTAACTATTGTAAATATATTAAGAAATAAAGAAATAATATTAAATGAAATAAGAACCGTGTTTTAATCAAGTGTTTTAACCATTAACATTCTTATCCCTTAGAGCATCTCCAACGGGAGTAAAATTAAGTTCGTCCGCCAGCGTGGAATAACGTAACTGTGAGTTTTTTTGGAAGTTTACCGTTGAAGTTGTGTCAAGCTGTAATCACGGTTCTCTCCGGAACGGTACTTTGATATAACCGTTACTTTTTTATTAATTTATTAATAAATTTATATCCGTTACCTTTTTTATTATTTTATTAATAATAATAAATTTATGACCGTTACCTTATTATTATTTACTTTTATTATTTTTTAATTATTTATGTCATGTATTTTAACATTTAATTTTTATTATTATTATAAAAATTTTAAGTTCAATTTTATTTTAAATTTAAATTAAAATAATGTATAATAATATTAATTGAAATATTTAATTAATATTTTAAACTGTAAAAAAATTAAACATAATTAAAATATTAATGTATAAATTAAAGTTGTGGGATCTTTGTTTGTGGTATAGTGGACCCTATTTAATAAACTTATGTTAAGTTCACAGTAGATAAGTTTTTTTTTTTTTTTTTATTCGTAGATAAGTACTCTGTATGTGAATTCCATACAACAATCAACATGAATATAATAATAACCTTTAAGATACTCATAAGCATTATCATGAACGTAATTATTTACTCACACTTGCGTATTACTAAAGTAATATACTTTCAATTCTATCTTGGAAGTTATAATGAGTCGTGGAAGTTACTTTCTATATTCATTCAACATGTCATTTAATCCAATTTCTATCATTCTAATGTACATATATATTGCAGAACTTTCCTACTTCCTTCGTATGTAAATTTCAATTACAAGTCAAACACTTCATACATGCCGCTAGTGCAGAATTTTCCAAAAAAGAGTACTCGTCGTAAATTTTAAGATGTCTAGTTTATGTATGTAAATTTTAATTTACTAGCTATCCAATAAGTGCAGTTTATTTAAATAGTACAGAGAGATACCAAAAACAGGATCACTACTTTTTCTCAACTTGGAAGAGATTTTAAATTATCAATACTCAGTCAAATCCAACAAAATTTATGTTCATACTAAAGAGAAATAAAACTAGTTTAAAAAGAAATAACAATCATTTAAAAAGGAACTCTAGACAAAAAAGTTATGATTAAAAAACTGAAACTATGTCTATACGGGTTTGAGGACAACAACTCACCCTTTTCAATTAGCTCACCCCACAACTATGTAGTATACCATTTTAAAATTTTATCCAATAGGTAAGAACTTAAAGAAAATTATCAACAGAATTTCAATTTTAACAAACAAATATGCATTCAACACTTCACACAATCACATGCATGCCTATTGTACTCATTCAAAGAATCTCAAACTTAATTTTCCAGCATGCAAAGTTACTTTTTCCTTACAAATCATCATATAAACAGAATCCCACATTTAGATACCCCATCATTTGAGATTTATGGTTACCCAAAACACATAAAAGAGAAACTCACATGCATTTTTACTAAAACACTAATCAATATTTTAATCGAACACATCTTATTTGCATACTTCTCAATTACCAATTATTGCTCAAGGCACATGCATATGACACAACCCATCATTCAATACTCGACATAACAACCAATTAACCCTAATAAAACTCTAAGCACACCCAAATAGAGAGATTCTAGAGGGGTGGTCTATGTTACCTCAAGAAAAGATTAGAGACAAAAGCTTGATTTCTAACTTCTATCAAGACTATTTAACTTTAAAAACAAAAATAAAAACTAATACATTACACATAACACAGGGTAAAAAAAATTATTTTTTATATTAATAATATTTTCTTACTTCTATTTAGAGTTCAAATTGATTCATCCGTATAAAAATTGCAATATTTCACTCAAAACGAGAAGCTTGCATTTGCTACTGCAACATTATATGCATTACTGCTTCCTAACTCGTCAACGTGAGTGGACATTTTATTCCTCTTCTATAATTATGCAAAAAAAATGATATATGAAACAAACTTATAGAATGATTTGTCATTGCTTGAAGCACGTCTATATATAATTTTATGGTACAATATATATACTATCATATCTTGGAAGCATCGGCAGTGACTCGGTTAAGGGCAATGGCGGTCTTTGAGCCAGAGGGGCGCCCCAAATGCTTGTTGATGAAGTCCCCAGCTGAAATGAGCTTTCCAATATCAACGTTGGTTTTCACACCAAGTCCATTCAGCATGTACACAACATCTTCAGTAGCTACATTTCCTGAAGCCCCCTTAGCATATGGACAGCCACCAAGTCCAGCAACTGAAGAATCCACTGCACTTATTCCCATCTGTTTATATGCATACAAACCAATAATGTCCATTAATAACTGTGACTACCAAATCATAATAAAAGGCAGACCCAGTTTAAGCCTGGTTATACATGTATCTATATTCTAAAAAATATATGATCCAGATTCTCTACAGCTGGAAAATCCTGAATTTGCAACAGTTGTGTATCTCTGGCTGTCCGATCAGGGATAGGATGGCTCATGTTTCAACTCAGTAAATCACATTCGAAATACGCAGTTGAAATGTGATATGTTTGATCTTTGATCAGGCAACTCTGAGATGCATGGCTGCAGCAAATTCAGGATAATGCAACTGCAGAAAATCCAAATCTAATATTCATGGATGCTAGTGAATTTCCATTAATTATAACCGTTTGATGGTTAGTTCATTGATTGGCCCTTTTATTACACATTACATATATAAAAGAGGCAAAAGCTCAATAAACAAGAAAATGAAAAATTCAAGCTATTTGTTAACTTACTTGGAGTGATACAAGAATATTTGGAAGGGATTGCCCATATGTGTCATGGAAGTGGACAGCAAGCTTTTCTACTGGTACAACTGCCATTACAGCCAGAAGCATAGGAACTACGGTTCCTGACCATAACAAAAATAGCAAACTGTCAGAAAGAGTATTCGGGATTAAGAGGAAAAGCATATATAGTTTGACATTAATCCTCCAATTCTTCCCAGTTTCAATTAAATATTTAACACTCATTTACTATTTCCACTGTTAATAACAAAAATACTACCTTATTCTCCCTTTGTTGTCTGTTCTCAATTATTTGTATAGAAAAATGGTGAAAATAACATTTATGTTATTAAAAATCTTTGAAAAGATGAAATGGTAAAAACAAGGGTAACAATTTTGTAGTTACGTGAAACCAAGAAGAATCATTTTCTCAAACCAAGTATGCATATGCATTTAAAATTAGAAAAAAGAAAGTCATCTAACTCATTACCTGGTGTGCCTACGCCAATTGTGTCACCAAGTGAGATTTCAAAGCAACCCATGTCATTTAGTTCTTTAGCCACATAAGCTACTTTTGACGGAGAGATTGGCCCTTCAACTGGGCATCCAACAACGCATGATACATACCTACCAAGTTTAAATACAGAGCACTGATTGGAATAAGTAGAACAGAAACAGAATTTCTATCCATAAAATTAACAATATCAACACAAAGGGACTTTCACGTGTCTAACTATTAGACCTTGATGGCTTGACTTGATTGCATTTCAAACATACAAAGGTCTTCACCAGTGCCAAATTATCTCAAAACAGCAATACAAATATAGGTGTTGAGACTGGTTTTGAGTATTTAATAAAAAGGTATTGTCTGCTTTATAAGTATCAATACTAAATTTCACATGTTTAGGTTAAATTAAATCAACATAATTACATTTGTATCTCTTTAAACTTTACTCTGCTTGAATGTCTACATTGATTCTGGGACTGATTTGATAAGTAATAGAGTGCAAATGAGATGGGAATATATACTATTATATTTACCAATAAATACTATGGACCTTAAATATGGTAACTGCCAAAGATATAAAACCATTTCTAGGTCTACTTTTAGCTTAAGTTTGTGCTCAATCCTTGCAGCCATGTTCTTAAATATAACATTAAAACTTTAGCGCAAGGTAAAATGAGTTTGTGCATGCGTTATCCACGCTTCAAGTCCAAAAAAAGTCAAGAATATATATGTAAATTACTACAACTGCATTTCAAAATGTAAAAGCTGTTAAAAGTACAAATACAAGATAACTAGTTTAATGTAAGATGAACTTTTCAATTAATTTACATAGATTCTGCCAAATATAAAGATATTGCAGGGTAAGAAATGCAAATCCTATAAAAAATATCAAATGAAAAACAAAATATTTGGGAATCTTTCAGTCAAGCATACAAACCCACTTGCAAGTATATTGAAGTAGAGATATTTGATGGATGCTTAGAAATGGAATAATGGAGCCAAAAATGCATACCCTCGAACTGGAATTGAGAGCTCTTTAGCAGCACGAGTAACAGCACGATAGCGAGCAAGACTCTCTTCAATACTACAATTAATGTTTGATTTGGAGAAAGATTCCGAAGCTGATGCAAAAACAGCTACTTCTCTAGCTCCAGCTGCAATAGCAGCTTCATACCCCTATAAATGTAATATATAGATCAGACATCTGAATGTAAATTTGACCATTTACAGTTGTTCTAGTTTATAGTTTATAGTTTATAGTTGTACCTTTAAATTAGGAGTCAGAACTGGCAACCTGATGCCTCCCAGGTTATGAACTGCTTGCATCACATCCTTTGCATCAGCCAACTGAAAGACAAATAAATAGAATGGAATTCAAGCAGGTAAATCTCAAATCACACTGGAAATAAATTGGTTAAGAAGGATAACAACTAGTACTCTAGTTGTCCTCATATCTTTTAAAATGGAAAGATAGCCTACAACTGTGCACCAAGAATTATGCTAAAAACACACTCTCTAACACACTCTCTAATTAGTTGAAATTCAAATAAGTCCTATGAAATTTATGTGGGGCGTACATGATTTAGTGGGACCCATTTGAATTTTAATCAAATAAAGAGTATGTGTTGAAAAGAGTGTGTTAATAACAATCCACGTGCAGCAAATGGGCAAGGTCTGTTGGAATTGAGTGATTTTGAGGTTATTTGGTGGGAAGGAAAATGGATAGAAAATGATTTTTGACCTTTACCATGTAAATGCACCTCGAAGAAAGTGTACCACAACAATAATTCATAATATCAATATCAAGTTAAATAAATTTGAGTCATTATACCTGTGGGACCCATTTGGGGGATACAAAACTAGTAGCCTCAATGACAGATAACCCAGTAGATGCTAGTCTATGAATCAATTCAATCTTTACAGCTGTTGGTACAATGTTCTTCTCATTTTGCAATCCATCCCTTGGTCCAACTTCAACTATCTTAACAAACTCTGGCATACCTTTCATAAACTGCATTGCCCAATTAAAAATTTGAAGTACGTTACATACTAGCCAAAGAAATATGAAAAAATCACCAACTAGAGTGAATTTAAACCTTATGACATAAGACAAAATGGAGATACAAAAAAAGACATTAACGAAGTTACTCATTTAATATCTACAAAAAAATTATGCTTGAACAGAAAGTACTGCTGCCATTGCATTACCTTATATGCCATATCCTGTATGTCATTGTTATTGCGCTTTCGACTATACTGGTAATCTGAGGAATAAAATGAATTATCAAATTTCATCGAGTTTCTCCCGATGGTCATAGTCTTTTGACTGAAAGAGTCACATTGGGACTTGTCTATTGTTTGCCTTTTCCAAGCGAATGTCTCTGCGGTGTACTCTTCGTTGTCTTCACTGCACATAATATAGTCTTAAGGATATGTTATATATAGTGGGCAGATAATAGGTCGGATGTATGTGAAAGAAGTTGATGGAAAGTAAAGGATGACAAAATGAAAGTTGAATGATAAGTAAATATATGCATAGGTTTTGACTTGTACTAGGTTGCAAAATATGACTCACTTGCAGCTGTTAGATGTGCTGCAACTTCGTCCTTCAATCCAGTAGTTTCCCATGCCCAAATTATCTACTTGTGGACGGCAACAACCAGTTGAGAACCTCCGAACTCTATCCATGGTACTCATGCTTGGCAACTTGTCAAGGCCAAGTGGCTCCTCCAAACTTGACATGGTGAAGAGGATGAGAAAAGGGAGCTGGCAAAATATGTTCAAAGTAAGTATTGTGCAACGGGAATTAATTTAAAATTATTTCTACCATTTCCACCAGGTTGTAGGGAAATATATACATTCAAAAGCATATTGTCTATTCTATACAGTGAAATCTAAAGACAACCAATATTCTACTATTTAATGTTTAACAATCAAGATGCTATTGGCTAAAACTTCAAGACAAATTTGTTGTCTTTATCAGATTTATTCACTACAGATAGTGCTATATGATATAATAGACAATGAAATAACTTGTGATGTAAAGTAAAATTCACTAGATCAAGAAAGGAGGCAGCTGGGATTTGGGCTATGTTTGTTTGAGTGTGTGGAAAATAAGGAGGGGGAGTAAAGATGGAACGAAATAGAAAGGGTTTTGATTTTTACTCCGGGTATGGAAAATCACTTTAATCTTACTTTTATACTCTAACACACTTTCAATCTATAGTAGAGGAAAAAACTTTTCATGCGCTGAACTCCACTTTGAGCTTTCCCATATTTTTATTGTAAAAAGCAAACATGAAATGATTTTCATTCCAAAATCTCTGGCTCCGTATTTTCAGCTTACTCATACAAGGATAGCCCTATGAAGCATGGGTATTTCTAAAATGACGAAGTACCCGAGTACTTACCCGGTAGCAGTACTCGTGAGGTACTCCGCTTTTTCTCATTATTTTATTGCGAGTGAAGTTGATAATTTTCTTAAATATTAATATAATATTATTTGTGCTTTTAAGTTTATTTGTTATTGCAACCAAACAAAATTTGTGACTTTTTAAATTTTATTGTGAATTGAACAATTTAACTTAGTTAAATTATATATAAAAAAAATCATGTTATTACATAACTGTAGATTGTTCATGAACGTTCCTTGCTTTACAAGTCAATTATTGACATTTATAAAATTGGATTTTTTCATAAAGACAGTTTACCTATACATAATTCAAACTCTTTTCAGTAAAACTGAATATTTTGCGAATAAGTTTATTCAATCATCGAGCATTTAAAAGTATAGTCTAGGAATTATTTTTAAAAGTATAGTCCTAGGACTAGCCTAGCTAAGTGAGAGTTGGTAACCCCTGTTACAAGAATAATCAAGTGCAAATGCAAAAATCAAAACTGAGCCAACTTTTACATTGCAACTCAGAAACACACAAGAAAACCTCCCATAAAAAATATGCATTATCTGCTTGGGGCCATAAAACTACATTGTACAGTTGGATTCTTAAATTGAAACTGATATCCTTTAGAAATTGTAATTAATTCCTTTGTTTAATATGTCAAAGAGCTAATTCAATTTCATTCCTCAATCAACTAATCAAAATTGTGTGACCAATAGCAGAAAGCATGTAACAATCAGCAACATGAAAAACTCAAGAGTTATAAAGGTTGAACAATTGAACGTGAAACACAGTTCCTAAATAATTCAAGAAATTAAATTAAAAAAAAAAATTGAATGAATGGAAAAATAAACGAGAAAACACAATTAAAAGCAATCAAGCATAATCAATGTTATATATGATAATTCAACTCACCAAATTCCCTTAAAATTGCAGCAAATAAGGAATTATTATAAGAAGAACGAAGGGAAATTAGACGAAAGAATTGGAGGGAAAGTTCCGACGGGGTTAGGGTTTATATGAAACCCTAGAAATTGGGGGAATTCGAATTTCGTGATATTTACGAGAAAATCAAAAGACGCGGTATGAGGAGAAAAAGAAGATTTTGACTTAAATAATGAATAATAATAAATTGGTGTGGTTGGTAGGGGAATGGTTCACCAAAGAAGAAGAATGTGGCCATCATTTAATGGCATTAAATCATAGTATATGGTTTGTATAAATCAGTTTACTAAATCTAATGAAAATTCCCTCAACTAACCAAATCTTTTATTTTGCGCTGGTTATATTAATCTGATTGTACTAAATCAAAGTTAATTTAACAATGTAAAAAGAATGAACGTCGTAATGAGACAGATCAAATGTTGCACGACATGATAATAGAAAATACAAAGAGAAAATAAGTTTAAATGAACATAACTTATTTAGATAAAATGATAAAGAAAAAACGATATAAATGAACGATGTCGAATAAAAAATGAATCTACATTACCACTGAACTATAGTTGAATTAATAGGTACGGTGATTTATACGACATTTTAGTCATCACCATCTATCTATCTACATCTTCACACACACACACAAAAAAAAAAAAAAAGAATTTATCTATCTACATCAAATGGTTTGGAGTTGCCCATTTTTTTGTATGAGACGCATGGTTGAATATGGTTGCCACGTCCATTCTATATTTTGTTCAAGCATTCTCATCACAAGGAAACCACACAAGTCATGACTCAATCTCATCACTATGTTCCAGCATTCTCATATCACAAATGAATATCTAAAATACACGAACGGATGGGAGGTGCCCGCGATTTGATACCACAAGATCTCATCGCAAGAGACAAAATCATATATTGTGTGAACAAAATAAAAATAAAAATAAAAATTAAGAAAAA
This sequence comes from Cicer yamashitae, assembly GCA_037974755.1. Lineage (NCBI taxonomy): Eukaryota > Viridiplantae > Streptophyta > Magnoliopsida > Fabales > Fabaceae > Cicer > Cicer yamashitae. The sequence goes on from JBBPBQ010000002.1 coordinate 47,416,478, forward strand.
TACTATAAACTATCTACCTCTCGGTTGAGAATCACATTTAATGTGTTCATCTATGAGAATTCAGATATCTTACGCGAATTTTGAACTTGGTGCAATGTAATGTTAGAGATCAGTTCAATTCGAACAAGTCTAATTAAGTTGAAATCAATGTGGTTTGATTCGGATTGATGAATCGGTTCACTAGTTTAAAGAATCAATTTGGTTTAGAGTGAATCTAAACCAGTTCAGTTTAATTTGGTGGAATTATAAACTAGTTCGGTTCAATTTATATGCACTTTTGCTTCATAACCAAATTTTCTCCACCCCTAATTCAAATGAAAGTAAAGTGTTTGAAAGACAAAACCTTTTTGTTTTTTAATGTTCTAATTTTAGTATAAAGATAAAAAAAAAAAAGGTCAATTATTTTTTACACCTATTCAACTATATGAACTCAATAACTTATAAATTTAAAGTTTAAGAGGAGAAAACATTAAACCCCTCAAACTTTTGAAACTTTATAGGGTCGTATACCCTAAACATGCTGAGAGGTGCTACTGTCACATAATATACGCCTAACAAAAGGTGAAAAAGAGACAAAATCATATATAGTGTGAATAACGTGTAAAGTTTGAGATTATGATTTTTTTTTTTATGAGAAAATAAGGGAGCATTATGAGGGAAAATAATTTGGTGATACTACTCCGATTCAGAGAAAAATATTATCATATTGGTGAAATACTGACACCGTTGCAACGGTACTATTTATGTGATGAACCTAAATTTTAAAGAGAAGAGTAGTACATTTGTTACCGATGGATGTTACTGCTGTGCAATTCAAAAATATGATTGTTTTTGACACACCTTAGCAGTTGAGATAGGTGAAGTCTTTTGAGACAGAGGAAATAGGGGTTGGTAGCATCGACACCAACACTAGAGCTATCACTAGTGGTGGTGGTGGTTGGCAGCCAACAATGGCTCCATTATTTCAAAGAGAGAAGAAGGATTGAGAAAAAAGTATAGAATGCAAATTTAATTAACTAGTGCTTTATTTTTCTTTAACGCATCTAATCGATAAACCTATCAACAAACATTATTAACAACATTGAATCATTTAATTAACAAGCAAATAATCACATGCTTTCAAATTCTAACATACTATCATACAAATCCTACAATTATTATAGAAAAGAATAACGATTAATTCGTAGAGATCAAATCCTCGTACTTGATAAATGGTTTTGATCCCAAAAGTGACTTTATGAATTAAAGTATTCTACTTTGATTATAAAATTCAAGGATGGTTGAAAATGGAAGAATACAAGGATTAGGCTTTACCCTCGGCAAGAAGAATGGAAACAAGGTTAGAAAGAGGAATTTGAACAATTAAATTTAAATTAGAAACGAATAATACTCAATTATAGATATAACCTTAAGCTAACTTGAGTTGGTGGTTTCACTGCGTTACTTCTGAAAAGTGTGCCTAGAGTTGTAAATATTGAATTGAAGTCCAACAAATTCCAACATAAAGATAAGAGATATTGTTAACCGGTATATCCTCGTATCTAGAGGGGTGAATATATGCAACAAGTTTTACAATATAGAGAAAACATTTTTGAAATCTTTTCCGAACTATGTAGTATTTGAACAATTACACAAATAAACCTTTAATGATCAATGCAAACCACATACGTCAAATTAAGAAAGAGGCAAATAATCAATGGTATAATTGATTTAGAGAATCAATTTACAATTACTTATTTGACAAGTCAATATACAAACTAGTGGATTAATCCTCAAGTAATTTACAACACCAAAGGAAGAGAAGAAATTAAACAATATGTATATTACAAGTCCATCTAAGTACAATGATTTCAATTGAATAAAGTGGTTTTTTTTTCTCACCTCCAATATTCTCATAAGCTTTTAAATACACGTCTGGATTGGCCAATCCAAACACATATTAGAGGCTTTTGAGAATATTGAGGATGAGAAAAGAAGTCACCATAAAATAATAGAAAAAAATCTGAGAGTGCAGTATTGTTGATCTATATTAGAAATTTTTATAAATGAAATTATGAAGCTTTAATTACTAATGAAATTATGGAGCATTAATGACATGAAGAAGTGAGAAATGGTCGAACCAAGGCAAGACAACAATGAGAGAAATGGTCAGTCAACACTTTGGCAAAGAGACCTATGTTTAGAAAGTAAAAAATGGAGGATATGGAAAAAAGATTGGTATGCCTCATTTGCCATCTTTTCTTGTAAAAGCAGAGTTACTTTTCAAAACAAAGGAAGAGGAGATACAAATTAAGTTTGAAGAGTCACACAATGAAGAGGAAGATAGATACTCCCTCCAATCTCATATATAAACAAAAATATATTAAAAAAATTGATGTATTTGATTTGATTTTGGTGTAAATCCACGTAGCTTGGATTAGAATGATTCTTATATAATGTGAATCTTGCTTTAATTCTCTTCACTTTGGACCCATATTTTTCTATTTTTCATTTAGAAATGAAATAGATATGTGGTATACTTTCTAGTCATCAATTTTGGAACTCTGCATAATCTGTTTTGGTAACTTATTTTTATTTATATTTTAAATATTAAATGTTAAAAATTAGTCGTTAATTTTGTTAGAGAGAGATGATGAACTCATAACCTCTCCTTTAATAAAAAGTGTGTAATTAACCAATAAATGTTGTATATAAATTGTGTTAGTCCTTTTTCGTTCGAGGAAAAAGATGATTTGAATGATCAGATAATAATAAGTAAGAAGTTGTGTCATTGTATGATAACAAAATAAACAATTTGAATGAAAGAATATATATGTATTACTCAAATATTTTGTTTGAAACTTTTGAACACATAAACAAACCTCTCATATATATGTTAGCTTACAATTAAACTCAAAAAAAAAAACATAACACTTTTAATCAAATGTATTTTAACAGTAAACTTAAAAAAAAAAAAAACCTTGCTCCAAAACAAAGGGGAGGAAGGAATTTTATTTCATGAATATTTAATTTACTGTTTCATTCAAGAGGTTTCTTCTGGTTGTTCCTCAGGTGCTGCTGCTGATGACTCTGATGGCTCTTCAACTTCAATTGGTTCAGAAGGTGGTGAAGAACCATTCCTTTTGTGTGCAGTTGAGTTGAGTACATGGCTATAGTTACCTTTCTCCATGAAAAGTTGTGCAAAATGGACCCTACAATAGAGGACACCATCAAGAGCAGCATAGTTTGAATGTGTGAGAGGGCACCCTGCATGAGCACACCTAAAGCAAGTCTTGTGGTAGCATTCACCTTCAAGTGTCACCTATATATTTAACAAAACCAAAAATCAATGTATTATTGATTACTTTTGTTATATCAAATTCTTAGTCCAAGTGATATCAAATCAAATCAGTTAACAACCAAATTGTTATAAGTATTTGAGATAGCAATGACCAATTTAAGAGTTTGTTATTTTGACACAAAATAGTTGGTGAGCAGAGTTTAAATACACAGCTAGTTACGTTATTTGATTGGTTAATGATATATATAAGATGATGAAGTTTATTAACTATTCATTTAATGTAATTAACTAAAAATTTAAAAGTAATTAACTACAATTTTCATATGTTCGATTACATGTGGATTTAATCTCATAAATTAGTGAATTTCAACATGTATTATATCCATTAATCATCTACTGAATGTAACAAATCACATATTTAAACTATACGCCGATGAAAGATCACTTTCAAGTTAAAAATATAATTTTAAATTGTGGCTACAGTTTGGAGGCCGCTAATCGTGACTGTTTGATCGCAATTTACCACAAAATCAAATATCACGACAAAAACCGCAGCCATAATTTTAAATTTAGAATAAAATATAATTGTATATGAACATAATTAACATATGAGAAGACAAACCTTTTCCAAAGGATAGACTGTTTTAGTGCAAACCGCACATTTGTCCAAAGTACCACTGAACATGGAAGATAGTCTACTTGGTGTCCTATTCTGTAATGTTCAACACATTTGAATTATTAGAAGAAGCAATAAATAACACTAATATATACAAATTTAAATAACATTAACATACCAGCTCATTTTGTTTGTCAGAAGACTTTGCTGCAATATTTACAATCAAGAAAGAAAAAAACATAGCTTATTAGAAAAAAGAAATAAAATGAAATGAAAATAAAAGAGAAATAATGGATTTGATCATACCAAAGTTCTTGCTAAAATTGCCAGATTCCTTGAAAAGCTGTTCAAAATGTGTCTTGCAATAGAGAATTCCATCCATAGAAGAGTATGTACTCATCTAGACCAACATTGAATAATAATAATATCATTGGCACCAATATATGTAACATAATGCATTCTACATGTAAACAATTAATTGCAAAATTGTGTATGGTATTAATGTTTGATATGGGGTGTATATAGTAATAAAGAGAAAATATGAAACAAGAAAGTAAAAAATAAAAAATTGAATAGAGAATGATGCATACCGTAAGACATCCCTTGCAATGGCTGCATTTGAAGCAGTTTTTATGGTAAGGTATATTTTCAAGAGTTAACAAATCAACCACATAAACAGTCTTGTCACATGCTTTGCATTTATCAAGAGTTCCAGTGAAAGACATGTTTTCTTCCCCTTTATTAAATTCCTCACACAAGAAATTTTTCTAACTTGTGTTTATGTTTTATTAATATAATTAATTTTTTTGCCTTTGAATGTCTGAGGATCAAATAGATAAAAAATTCAATGAGAGTACACACCTCAGACAAATGGGGATTGAAACAAAGTCTTGTATTTGTCTATGGAAAAGTAACTTAATTATATCAACACATAATGGATTAAAGTAAATGGTTGAGAGAAGTGAGTGGAGACCCCAAAAATATTATGAAGCAAATATGGAAAATTAATGTTGTCATTTGTGGATATAATTTATTTGCTTTGAGTGAAAACAGGTTGGTTTGTTTGACCATTTCAATTATGGCATATTTTAGGATATGTGCTACAAAAATAACTAATGCCAACTTTTTTTCTTTTTTTGTCATTTTCTATTTTTGGTAAAACAAAATGTAAGTAGTTTATAGCTTCATTTCATAATTGATATGCCACAAAAAGAATGTTTTTGAATTTATATTTTGGCTTCGTGGCAGAGTCCAAATTTATTAATCATATTTTTTTTATAAAAGGATTATTCTTTTTAGAATTTGATAATTTAAGAGATGGAGTTTTAACATGTGTTAGTTTGGGTAATTCTATAAACAGATAAATCTATATATAGAGGCCTCTTATTTATAGGGTTCTTAAAAAATGGTAACACCCCATGTAAAAAAGAATAATACAATATTAATTAAATAGTGATTAAGTTTGTGTAAGCTATGTTTTTACTACTACTCTAGCACCACTAGTTATTTCATGAAAGTGACAATATTGCCCATAAATTTGAATGTCAAACCTTATTACTAAATTAACATCTCAAGAATAATATGTTTTTTATAAATAAATTTATTTTTATTTTATTTTTAAAGTAGAATATAAAGGGTACTCCAATCCTTACATTAAATAACACGGTCCAATATCATAACAAAACATCTATCTATCTTCTATAAAGAATTGCAGAACTTTCACTCAATCGTGTACCCATAAATCAGATAATAAATAAAAATAAAAAGAATCAATCGATAAATTAATTCCTAACAATACGATTAGTCCACAAATGTCATCCCCTCTATCCCTCTAAATTTTATACTATGCACCCACTTAATAATGTTAAATGACATGCACCTGCTGCAGATTACAACTTAATTAACCTCCTTGCTACTTTGACTACAATGCTCCATCAGTATGATATTAAAAATAGATTAAGATCTTTTCCTTTTTGTTCTCTCATGTGAAAGTGCTAGATACAAAAATATTACCTTACTCAATTTTATTTTATTTATATAAATTCATAAAAATTATTTTTGTATCTGATATTCTCACAACATGAGAAAAAAGAAAAGAGCAAAAAGAAAAGGATCATGATCCATTAAAAATATCATAACACAATAATACAATTATTGTGGAGATAATATATATATATATATATATATATATATATATATATATATATATATATATATAATTTCTTTTCTTAATTGTAAATATTGCATCTAAGTCTTCTGACAAACAAAATAAGATGGTATATTCATCATCTATTATGTAAATTTTTATTATCTGGTACATGTTGTCACAAGCATATTCAGGGTGTGTGACAGCACATGGTTCTACGTTTTTAGAGACATTAAAATTTTATTTTTATAGATAAAAAATTATATGATAAAAAAAATGTAGTATACAAAATTATATAATAAAAATGTCCAAATTTGATTGGTTTAATGTTTTTTCTTCTTAAACTTTAAGTCTTAAATTCTAAATTTATAAATTATTGGACTCTTGTGGTTGAATATGTACAAAAAATAATATATTTTTTATCCTTATATTAAAATTAAAATCTTGGATAACAAAAATGTTTTATTTATCATTTCTCCTACTCTTGTTATTCCTTGATCCCTAAAATTTGTGAAGAAGAACAAAAAATTTAGATTATTTTTCATAAGAATCTCTTTTATCAACAATTGTTTGTCCCTACTCTCATCTCAAAAAACTTATCTCTTGTTGAGATGGTTGTTGAATGAAATTTTGTCATGAAAAAGTACGTTGATCGCATCAAATATAATGAAATTCATTATCATTATTTTAATCATAAAATCTAAGAGGAATTAATTAATATATAAACATATATATATATATATATATAACATAACAAATTAATTAATATTCATCAAATATAATGAATTTTATTATAATTATATGACTTACAAAAAAATAAAACACCAAATTTAAACTTCGCACAAAACACCAAAATTTTCAAGAATGGCTTTGTACTTGTATTATCATTTGTTTGTCGTGCTTGAATTATATACACTACTAAAAAAATTGAATCAACTATGAAATATAAAGGAAAAAAAATGAAATTTGTCTCAACTATCGTCATAAAATAATTAGAGATGAAATTCAATGTCAAACTCCTACCATTAAACTAACACTTCAAAGATAATATGATATTAAATGGTTTTGTTCCTTGAGATTACATTGTCAAACTCTTACCATTAAGCTAATGAAGATAATATCATATTAAAAATAATCTTATGAAAATATTTCCTATTTTCATTTTCAAAAATGTATGTTCATTTCACTTTGATAAAAGATTTTTGAAGTAAATCATTATTACGGAAATAAGATAAAATGTTAGTCAATGAAGATTCATTCATTTCTGGAAATAATAAAAATAATTTTTTGATATTTTCATTATTTGTAGAAATATAGACAATTATTCAGTTTAAAAATCTCTTATTTTTTATTAACGAGTAAAATTAAGCAAATTTTAGGAAAAAAAAACAAGAAATATTTTCAAAAAGTAAACGACCATAAGTTATAAATGTGTCTATCATCTGAACATGTAGTAGGAACATCAAACACTAGCAAAAATATTCATCTATCTATTAATTTTTGAATAATAGTGAGCCAATGCTTTTGTTTTTCTTTAAATTTCTTTTATAGAGTGTTTGAAAGTTAGGTTTGAAGTTTATAGTAGACAAAAATGACTTAAAACTCAATATAGGTTGGAACACCGGATAATACTCTAAACCGATAAAACAGTTTTTTATACAAAATTATTTTAATACGACAATATAATTTTCTATTAGATACATGAACCTAAAAAAATGAGTATCATTAAGTGTGTCTATATATATATATATAAATTAAAAAATTAATTTGGCGTCCTTATAAATATGAGGCCCCGTGCACTTGCACCTCTCGAACACATTCAAGATCGTCCGCGAGACCCCTTAAGATCCAAGCTAAATAACACATGTGCTAAGGATCAAAGGAAATGGAGTCAGGTAGTTCAAACTTCATAAACGAAAAAATACTAACTTAACAACTACAGTAATATATAATAACATTGCCAATAAAAAATTATTGCTGTAGATTTTATTTGCCGAGACTACCTTCAATATTCAATAAGAAAAGTGTGGTGAATGATCCAACTCATTTGATATATGCTATTAAAGTTTAACCAAGTTATTTAATTGGCAATGACTTTTACAGTAATATTTTTATGATTTAGTTATGATTAAGACATCAAATAATAATGATAAGTGTAATATTTCCACAAAGTAAAAAAATTTATACAATAAACGCATCATATCATTCATATATGTGTGACTTTAAAAATAATTATAAAAAAAATCAAACAGTTTTAATAATTTAATGATTATGATCAGTGATGATGTAAAATATATTTACATTAAGAGTGCTTTCAAATTAAATCATATGAAAAAACTGTATTTAAGACATTAACTAAGATAAAAGCCTGAGATGAAGGGTCAGCCCAGGTTCCAAGCCACCAAAGAAAAGGTCTTACTCATAATTAGTTTTAGGCTTCATTCACTCTTGAATCAGTCCACTTAAAAAGATGAAAAGAATTTGAAGGAAAGGGATGAAAGATAACACCCCATGTAAAATATTGCACCTAGATTTAATGTCATAGATAATTGATAATAAATTGTTACAATTATTCTGTAGATACTAAAGAACACAATGGATTATTTCCCACCTTGACTATAATATGATTAAAGGAGTTCTACTTTAAATAGAGCACTTACAAGCTTCAAAATATTTTTTTCATTCAAAGTTTAGCCAAGTTCATTTCTCATTTCATTTCCATAATCACCATGGCACAAGGTGGAACTCATTAAAACATTGCTATATGAGTACCAAGTCACTTAATCATGGAGGCAACACAACTTGTTGGCACAATATAAGATCAGAAATGGTCTTTCCATGCCGATCAACTCTTCGCGAACAGTTGACACCACCGTCTAAGATATTCCTGATAACAACATTCAATGACTGGATTCCCTTAACTTCATATATCTCCACTTTAACATTTTCACTGACCCTTTTGTCTCTTTGATTTCTTGCATCTAAATCAAGAGAAGGTGACAAATCAAGAAGTGGCGAGACCACTGATTTCACCCATTGACATGTGATAATTGGTTTCAACCTCTCGATATCAGGAGGAAAATGCGGAATGAGGGAAAAATTGATGTCGTTTCCTTTATCTCCAGCTCTGCTGTGTGCTACATTGTAAAGTTGAATCTTTTGGCCTGATGGTGCAGGTGTGGAACTTCTACAACGTGAAACAAATTCTGAGGTTGATTTATCAGTTTCAGTTTGCAAGTTTGGTTGCAATGTCAATGTGTGTTTCAGATTATATTCTTGATCAACTACTTCATTTGAGTGACTTTCTGTGTTCCTCTTCATCCCAATTCGCCAGAAAATGTCGTCACGCCTAACCTGAAGAGTAACCTAGCTATGATGGATCTAACAGCATGGTAATCAAACTGGCAATAAGATCACTAGTACAGCAACCTAACAAATTTTGTATGTCGACAAATCACATGTTTCATTGATTGTTTAAGTTAATTATCACATTTCAGCAGTTCAGAAGGATCATTTCACTGCAAACAAACTATATGACTCATTGAGTTCGAAGCTGTCATTGTCTGAGTCATAATGTTGATGGAACAACCACCAAGCATTATACTCCCTCCATTCCTTTTTAGACGTCGTTTAAAGGTTAATTATACATATCAAGACTACTAATAAATTTTGTTACTTTTAATATGATTATTTGTACTTTTCCTTTAGTACTCTTAGATTTTTATTATCTCATTCAACTTATTTCTCTTTCTGCAACAAATAATGAAGAGTATTGACAAAACAATAGTAAATGTTGTATTAAACTTTGAAACAACAACTAAATAGGAACAAAATTCCTCTCAAAAGTGACATTTTGCTCTAAGTTGTTCTACTGAAAATTTGGATTTGGATAGAGCTCAATGGACTCAATTAATCCAAGTGCTAAAGTATAGTCCTAATGCATGCATATGCTCATGTATGAGAAAGATGAAGAGAGGAACGGAAAGAAGAGAGTACCAAGTGTTTTTCTAGAAGAATCTCTTTCTTATATCCAGTACTGCATTCAAACCCAAAAGAGATGTCAGTAACAATCTGAAGGAGTAATATAGGTCCTCAAATATTACAATCACATTAGCAATGAAGAAGTAATATGTATATAATTAGTACAACATAAACTTGCTATGCAAAGTTCAACAACCCGGTTTCAATTTTTTGTGGCAGCATCTTTTGCAATTGCAGTTTCCATAAGAATTGGTATCAAGTTTATTTCAAATAAAAATTGAAGTGAAACATTCAAGAACAATTACATTTAAATACCCAGTGCAGAATCTGATAATCCAATTCCAAAGCAATGTGGCAATCTACCAGCAAATTAAGTGAAACTTCAAGTAATAAAACTAAGGATTAAATATGTTTTTTCTCCTTATTAAATACCCATCATCTAAATTTATAAACATTTTCGCTTAAGCTTTGTCCCCCACTTATTGCACGTTTCGAGAATTACTTACTGTCTTGTTTACTGCTGATTGAACAAACGGAAATTCAGGTTAGTACTTGTCACCTGAGATTTTTAAATGGTGTGGCGTCCCAAGTTAGAACTTTCTTTTTGTTTTTAGTTGGTTTAAAATGTAAATTAATAGTTAAACAAGTTTATTATTTAAATTCAAATAATGATAAAATCTTGACTCAACCGCCGTGTGAACGCCACACCATTTAAAAAATCTGCATGATAAGCACTGACCTAGATTTTTGTTTGTTCCGTGAGCAGAAAAAAAAACGGCAGGGACCAATGCTCAGAACATGAAATAAGTGAGGGACTAAACTTAGAAGATAGGTGTTTTGAACGGGCTAAAATCATATTTAATCATAGAATATATGGTTTCACCAGCAATCATCAAATCGGAAGAATATTGATTACCAATTCAACACAGATCAACTATAAAAACTGGCCATTGAAACACTAATCAAACACTTGCACTGTAAATTTAGAGGGACATTGACCTGATACCCCCACCACCAGCTGGTCCATTTGTATACAATGCTGTAAATTCTCTAGTAAATTGGACAGCATGTTCCTTCAGCTCAAAAAGTCCATCCATGCGTAACCTAATGTCTTCATTATTCCTCTGCGGTGAAGCATTTCCATTGCTGCTAGCAGCTTTGAGGCTATCAAACCCAATTATATAAGAAAGTATTTGGTGATTAAGACCAGGAAATGTTTCTCCCATCCATGATCTAACCTAATAAAGCATATGAATAATATATCAAATAAATTATAAAAAATAATAATCAAGGTGGAGCATGAATCTACAATGATTTCTGTAGGATATAAAGTTTACCAGATATTCAGCTGCTTTAGCACGCTCAACACATTCATAGCCTCCATAAGATATCTCTCCCCATCCTTTCCATCCACAATCCTATATGAAATATTCATAGAAAACAAACAAAGGATATATTATTTATACTATTGATATCAATCTTAAAAAGAAAAAAGAAATGCAAGCAGAAATAATACAAATGAGTGCAAGGTGATCTTATACGTGCAATCTGATGAGAATGATTGAGAAATGTACCTTTGGAACCAACTGCAAAAGTTTATCAGGAAACGATATAGTAGATGCTTTTGCCCCAAAACAGAGAACTTTACAGCTTGATAATGGAAGGAATGAAACATCATGAAAGTCAATGACCTGTTATAGAACACAATATGAGTCATTTAGTCATAAATCCTCGATATCTAGTGCTTCATAACAAAACATCTAACTTACTACATCAGGAGTCACATAAGCACTGGGGTCTCCAATCTCATAGAGTAATTGTTCAGCACATGTATTGAAATTCAAAACTCCTCCACTACCTTCAGCCTTTGCTACACACACTTGTCCATCGAAACGGATTTCAGCATACGGAAGTGATAAATCGCGTAGTTGCTCAAAGGACATATCTCGGTACTTATCTCCTAAAATAAACAAGAAAGAGCTTAAAGAGTCATCCCATTCGCACAATACATGACTTATATTGAAGTCTCAAACCATATGCAATATTTACGGACCTGGATGCATGAAATATCCTCCTGTGAGTTGACTACCGCATTCTAGAAGATGGCCAGCCAGAGATCCTTGAGCTATATGCTCTAACTCATCCCAGTTCCAACCTAGTTCATAAACCTACATGTATATCAACCTTATCATTCAGAATTTTATCCAACAAATAAATCTAGCTGCAGAGAATTAAACACTGGAGCTCTTATGATCCTATATTCTACTTAAAAGTATTGTGATCTAAGATATTTGGCATACTCCACAGAAGATGTCTAGAATTTTTCTGAAAGAAAATCTCAATTAATGCGATAACATAAAGTACAGGTAATTCAGTTATTACTCTCTATCTCTACATCAACTTTTTTAAATATTTCAAGAATCTTGCAATAACTATAAGTTTTTTAAAGAACAAACTCTCCTATAAGTTGAAATTAGGTTTCCCGTCTCAATTTTTTCAAAAGCTCTACCATTTGAATTCTCCATAACCATCTAAAAGCTTAAACGGACTATTCTCAAAGTGGAGATGCGTAAACTTATTTTAATTGAGAAGCTCCTATAAGTTCGAAGTTAATCCAAACTAGGCCTTGGTCATAGAGACTTTGATAATTGCTACCATATCATAAACCAACCCTGCCAAAGCTTAAGTTGTTAGATGAAGGAATACAGATAGTTCCTACATTTGACATCACCGACGGATAAAATTTTAACAGTGTATGTATGAAGGTCTATTTCTCTAAAACTTCCTATGTAACATCAGCAAAGTAATTACTCATGATTCTAGTAAAACGCAATATTTTACATGTGAAAACTCGATATTGTTACTTAAATAGCAAGCATTGATGAAGGAAAGAGTCAAAGATGGGAAATATGAAGAAAAGAGCAGATGAGATTTCATACCATAGGTGCTAAGAATAAAGCAGCATCTGCAATTCTTGATGTAATTATAACATTTGGTTGGTACTTTTCAAGACAGTGAACAATTGGAGCAGCTCCCAAGTAGGTGCTGATACCCTTCGCATATTACAGCCAAATTTCATACCCAACTTAACAAAAACAAGTAAAGTAGAGAAAGCATACATGAATCACAAAATTTGACCAGATTCTGCATAGTTTTATAGACAGATAATCAAAGAGGAATAGAATGACCCATTGACTCAAGAAATGAATGATAAGAAAACAGCCACATAAAAACAAATTCTTACACCCTCCATGATATATTTTTTCGTAGGTGAAAATCCTGAACCTGAAAAACAGCATATGTCTATATATAAGTAGTAGAACTAAGCATGGAGAATAATAAGAAAATCTCCCAATTTATTTTCTTTCATTAACAAATAAATATATTATAAGTTGATGTGTAACAGAAAGCGAAAACAAATTTCAGAGACAAGTAAACAAAATATAAATTTAGTTTGTATTAAAACCTCCTTCCCCAAAACATTGAAACATTCCATTAAATTAAATTTGATAATAAAAAGGTTAAAGGAATCACGCTTCACAGGGAAATCTAAATACCTAAACTTGTAACAGAAACCTCATGAGCAACAGCGACAGAAACCTCATGAGCAACAGCGACAGAAACATCAAGCCCAAGTGTGGTAGCTACTTCCAAAACCTTCCGTTGAGCACCAAGAGGATCCACTTTTAGAAACAAGAATGACTGAAGTTAGAGCAACAAATGCAAGAAAACATATAGTCCATCAATTTAAACCGAATTCATTACAAAAAGTGTCACTGAACTTATAATATCTTTTGATGATCAACAATTGTTAAATGATCCATTAAATGCAGGATTAAAATTTCTTACTAGCACCCATATTGGTAATTATGCAAGTTCCTCTTTCCAAAGCCAGAGGCAGCAGCATATTCATCCAGCTAGAAACTGCAAATAAAATTTTACAACAATCAGAAACTTAAGAGAATAAAGCACGAGCATTTAAAAAAACTTCAGAATTTGATAGTAACAACAGAAGATTCAGTTGAGGCATAGGTAACAGATATACACATAAGTGGGATAATTATTTTAGAGCAGCTAACACCAAGTATATCATGGCAAGAAAATAAAATCTATGTTGTCAATTGCAGATAGTTTGTTCAAATTATGTTATGCAACAGTGCTATAGAGCTATTATTGCCACTATTCGAAAAACTTCATACTAAATTGTGTATAGCAGAAAAATAGAAGTTTGTTAACATTCTGCTACACTATAGCTGCTATTTGTCAACACTGAACAAAGTTCATCTGAAATTGTTATTGTGTTTAAGCTTGTGGCAAGAAATGGGTAATACATTGAAGAATCAAAACTTATTGAAGTAAAAAGGAAAATCGAATTTGTTTGATTATTAAACACATACTCTGAGAATCATAACCATCACCACCAGACAACATGATTTGATATCGATCGGCTAGAGTACGCTCCGCTAGGCATTCAAGAACTAGATAATTTAGTTCTTGAACTCTTTGCAGCAACTTAAGAGCAGCCAAAGGCCTATCACCACCAAATCCTGCTCCACAGCCAATGTAAACCTTATCCCTTCGCCTTTTCGGATTACTTCTCTGTAATGTAATATCAACATAGTTGGCAATTGGTATCTATGAAACACAGATACTAACATACTGATATTGACACTAACACGTTGATACCGATAGTAATTTGATAAAATGAATCAATTGCATGTAATGAAGGTGTAAGTGTCATGTCAGCGATCAAGGTGTCAGTGTCGTGTCAGTGATCAAGGTGTCGATGTCGTGTTGGACACCGGGACACGCCTTCGATCAGAGGTGTCAGTATTGATGTTGCTGCATTGAAGACAACTATTAGAAAGATAATAACAAAAGGTAGGGAACAATAAGTTCACCAGCTTGATCAAACAATTATGAATCTCTTCTCCGTCGTGGCGTTCCATCGCTTTAACTTCCATTGAGGCACTGCCAGCAAAAGAATGACAAGAAGAAAAAATAGAATCCAAAAGCCATCCAAATATCTCTATAGAAATAAACTGAATTAATGCAAAGCAAAACAGAGGTGCAAGTTATTAAATCAAAGGGATTAAATAAAGTCCCTAAAACATCACCTAAAAGGAACATTATCAAGTTTCAAAATGTAAAATTTTGGCACAGTTTAACAAGAAAGATGTCATATGTTATCTATCAAGTGGTAAGGGTTGTGACATTGAAGAAGTATCTAGAAGGAAGTCTAGGATTTGACTCCATCTAAGGACAAATTTTCTCTCCTCCTAACAAACTAACCACTAACATATGTCTATCAAAAATCCTCTACACTCACTCCAGTCAAACGTCGGCCATTGGATTAATCTAACGACAATTATATTAATTTAACGGCTGAAGTTTGAACAGAGAAAGTGTAGAGGATCTAGGGTTTTACAAATCCTCTTTGGCTTATGATTGAACTATAATATCATATCAAATCAAATTCACAACAACCAACAGAAGGCAATTGAATTGACACACACAAAATAAATCAAATTGAGACATTCATTAATGGAATCACCTTTGTTCGTTAGTCAAAGGTCGTATAGTTGTTCTATTTCTCCCAGTTTAACATGGATTGATTGATTGATCGCACTGAAAAATCGAATTATTTGATTAAAAGTTGATGGAAAATTAATCTACAATTGATAGAAACTGGTACCAGACCATTTGTTTGAATTAATTTTTATTTTTTAGTTAAGTGTGAAAATGAAAACCCACATACATCATCGTGCTCCGTGACAAAAGAATGTGACACACAATTCCGTGCTAAAAAAGAAAAGCATTACTTATTTTGGCACAATAAAAATAAAAGCATTACGCTAATAATAGAGAAAAATCAATGCAAACAAGTTGTGAACGTGTCTATTCAGTGTGTCAGTGTCATATCATTTTCAAGGAACGGATAATTTGAAAAGTTGTGGCATCCCTTCCGTCTTATCTCCAAATTTTGTTCTATTCATCATAAAATGCTCAATGGAATGTGAGATATTCTCTCACCTGTCTCTTACTCACTCCCTCTCACAACATAATAGATAAATTACTTATATTTATTATTGGTAAAATATAATTAAAATTGCATTAAAAATTGTGAATGATATTTATTTTGAGATAATTTATTTTGCTAAAGTGATATTTAGTGTGAGACGGATGAAGTATGTTTTAGTACGTGCTACTCCCACCATCCTAAAATATAAAAAAAGTTATGTAGTATGTGTTTAGTTAGTCTGTGACTAAAATTGATTTTGAATGAATTGATTTTAGTTAAAAGTAAAACGAATGTAAAGTGATTTATGTTTGGATATGTTCAGATAAAAGTGAGTTTAACGATAAATTTAAATGTAAAAATCATGTTTGAACTCAAAAGCTACAAATTTTAGTTTTAAGTTAGAATCAATTCTGTTTGACAACATCCAAATATATCTAAATCAAATTTACATATTCAGAATTGATTTTGACCTCTCCAAACTTAAAACCAATCATGCACGTAGTTGACCTAAATTTTAACCATATACATCAATTTTTTTGACTTATTTTTACTTTTATTTTTTAGAACATATGGAACACAAATTCAAAGAGAATAAACGTAGTAACACATTTTTATTTGGTTGAAACTCAAAGAGTAATTGTGGATACCCCGTATATAAGGACACCTCACTCATTTGACACAAAATATTTAATATATCAAGATATTTTTACTTATTATTTAAAAATTATTTGCTTATAAATTAATAATACTAATGATGGTGGAGACGGTCGATCATCGTAGGATCGTCAATGTTCTGCCCCAGACCAGCGTGAGACTATCAAAGATCCACCACGGACCACCATCCGACAGAGTTCTGTTGTCAATAGACCACCATTAACCACCACAATAGTGGGATGTCAAATGGGTGTTCTCATGTATAGGATGTCCACCTATTATTTGAGTTTGAGTAATGATAGATGAACACTTATATACGAGCACACCCATTATATAGGTCTCATAAATTAGAGAGTGCATATGTGTTAGACAGTGTGTAGCTAGTACTCCTTATCTAAATGGGTTAGACTTTTCAAAAATGAGTAATTCAATTTAGAGAATAAAGTAAACAATATAAATCATTGATGATCAAATCAATAGTTGATATTATTTGTACATGAATGACCAATCATGAACGATTATATTGTTAACCATTGGTTCATCACTTTATCAACTTGTTACTTTAGCAAAGTATGGAGGAAAAAACATAATTAGTTTAAAAATTGTGACTAACATTTATTTTGAGATAATTTTTGTTTGCTCAAGTGGCATTCACTGTGAGATTCAGGGAGTAATAATTTTTCCTTTTCATGAAATATTTGGTTCCCACACATCTAACTATCGTCTGTGTTGTCTAAAAGTTCTAGTAAATTAAAGATTTGAAAAGGATATTATATATATTAGTGTATATGTATATATAATGTAAAAGCAGTTGGACTAAAGAGAAAGATATAGTGAAATTTGCTAAAGTTAGATTTTTTATTTTCTAAAAGATATAGACAAGTAATATCATATAATCTTGGACCAATTGCATATACATTAATCATGCTTTAGGATCCTAAGGGAATTAGAAGAATAAGAATGTGAATAATAAAAAAAAAATGTAACAACTATGCAAATACTATTGTCCCTTGTTTTTACTTAGCCAATATTCATCTTCCCAAATTTCTACCTGTCTGGTTGAATTTTCTTTTCTATCTAAAAATTCTTGTAAGGTTAAAGAATCATATGGAGGAGGAATAGTGCATGGATTTGAATCACTAGGTAACTTCACCATTGACTCTTCCATGAATCTCTTTTGTGTACCATTTACATCACATGCCATTAATTTTTCAGGACATAACTCCAAAGCTCCTCTAGGTATAGTTGGTTTGAACCTTAGGAGCTTTGCATATTCGTTTAGTAGATGAAACATGTAATCATATACATTGTTCATGTCTAAGTCCTCTTGTATGAATTTGCTAGCAGCTTCCCCTATTGCTTGTGCCTAGTAGATGATGTTAGAAAATGTGAGAAATCATGTAACAAAAAAAAATTATGCCACTTTATGATATATATCTACCAAGTCCACAATAAAATAAAGTACTAGTTTTGAGTTCAATTTAATGTGGTACAAAACAAGGAATTTAATAATTATGCGCTAATAGTTTAAATATAGTTTACATGTATGTCTAATTATATTTCATTATCTCGCCATATTATATCTTATTATGATATGTTTTTGTAAATGAAACGAGAAAGTAAAATATAATTGAATGTATTTCTGAAATATATTTCAAATTGCGTTGTTGTTATTTATTGAACTCTAACTATGTGTTCTGATGGATAATGAGTTTGATAAAATTAAATTATGCGTGCAACCGTAATTTTAGCAAAAATTACATTTTAAAGTTTTGCCATAATTCATGTCACGGTAATTTCTTCAAACTCACTATCAATTCAAATATGCATTGAAACAAATATTAGAAGGGTGATATGGATTAAGAGAGGGAGAGGGGTGGACCTTATTAGTGTGATTGTTGCCCCATTCCACAGCAAACTTAAGAGAGGTGCATTTACTATTGTCTCTAATGGGCCAATAATGCTGTAATGGCACCATGCCTCTAATGAAAAAATCATAGAAATTGGACTTTACATATAATGTCATGGCATCACATGCTAAAATGTATTTCTCACTAACAGACCAAGCCCATCCTTCTATGTATATCTTGTACCTGTTCCAAGCCAAAAATACATGTATGAATGGCTAAAATTATAAAAGAAAATATATGTGATCTTTTAATGTTGGGATGTGATCATTAAATAAATTTTAATAACTATCAATGTAAATTATATAATTTTTATACAAAATTAGATTCAAAGTGTGCCTGGTGTATGACGCCAATACAAAACTCATTTATATATTTGATTATATTTAATCACTTTTATTTTCTCAAATTATTATCAGTGTCTATATGTCAACGTCGTATCGTATCTGATATCCATAAATGTTTCTGTGCTTCAAATAAAGAGATCATTACATCACCTACCTATGGGTGCATTGTTCCCCTAAGCTGGATTTCTTGAAACCTTGATTGGACTCTTGTATCCAATCCTGTAGTCCAAATAATATATACACAACAGATTAATCTACCTTTGATTTCATTTGAAGGGAAAATTCATGCATAATTGATGAGAAGAAAAAAAAAACCTGTATGTATAAAAGAGTGTTCCAGTTATTTTCTAATGTAACATTGCATTGCATAAGATTTTGCCTAGTGGGAGCAACATAAGGGTTCCCCTTCCAATAAGCATAAGGTACTCTATCCTTCCACTTGGTCTTTTTGTTCCCTTCTTTTATATCTTTCAAGATATCTTTCCATGGCTTTATATTTGTCTCAGCCCTGTTAAAAGTACAGATTGTTCAATTGCTAGGTGAAAAAATATATTGCTCAACTTGAACCATTTATAAACAAAGTTTATGTAGGAACAGAGTTCTATTTATTACATTACAATTTACATCGTGAGCTTATGAGAAGTGTGTAAAATGTAAATACATGTTTGTTCAAGTACCACTATTACTTAAATGATTACTAAAGAAATTAGTAACGAGGCCAATTATAAAATGGAAAAATAAAATGATAGAAAAAAATGTTCATTGGTCTTATGTCAAAAAAGATAAAAGGAAAAAAGAAGTAAAAATATTCATTTTACTAGTAAATGTACTACGAGTAAATCCTTATACAAAATTTCAGAAGTAAAAAAGATAAGATAAAAATATGATAACATTATTTTATCATATCTTATATACACTTTATCACGACATAATATATATATATATCAAATTTAAATTAAAAAATTAATCTTGTGAAAGAATTACATATATATATATTTTTTAAATTAACTTATAATACTTTAAAATGAGCCTCTATCATACTCTAAGAAAAATAAAAGTGTATAGATACTATCAATGAGAAACTAATTCATGTCATCATTCATATATTGCATATTAAAAGTTGACTAAATCAATTGTATTAGTGCATTCAGTTAAATTATTATAGACTTAGGCTCTTGTTTATTACAACAACAAAAAAAATCAAATTAAATTTTTAATTTGTTTATCAAATTATTATTATTTTAAAAGAGATCCAAAGTACAAACTTTTAAAAATTGTGGTGTTAAATTACATAACCTGCAAACTGGTTCATTAAAGGCAAATTATTCAACTATTTGTAACTTATAATACCACAACATATTATTTGTAGATGAAATGAAAAAGCACCCTTTAAAATTTGGCTTAAATATACTTTTTGATCATTTAATTTTTATCTAATATTCATTTTGGTCTTTTATTTATTTTAGTATTTTATCTTTTAAAAGTAGTGTACTTTTAAACAACTGTATAATTATTATCATGAACTATTGAGATCAAATATCGATTCAGTTGTAAAGTTAAATGTGCAATCTTATTAAAGATGAGGTGAAAACTCAAATAAATGTTCTTCGTTTCAAAGAGTTTACATATACTTCAAAGCATGCAAGAAGAATTTTTCAAGTACAAACCTATTATTGGGTAAATTTGATGTTTTTTTGAAAGAATATTATATTGGATACATAATGGCAATTGATAAAAGGGATTCCAATGATCGGATGTTGTTATAACTTTTGTTGTCATTGTAGCAAAATCTAAAATACATCACTTATAAAAGATAAATGACCAAAATAAGTTGAAATAAAGATAAAAGACCAAAGCGAATATTAAGTAAAAGATAAAGATTAAAAACATATTTAAGCCTTAAAATTTTATAAACCAACAAAAATACTAAAAAAAAAAAAATTAATAGAAAATGAAATAATTTTATATTTTAAAAAATGAGTAACTAAATAATTCTATATTATATGGTAGATAAGCTTTTTCTATTTTTTACAAATATATGTTTAATAAGCTATAAAAATAAATTATTAATATCATATGTAAATAAATAAACTACTCTTATGGTCAAATTAATTTTTATTTTAAGAGTTTAAACTAATATTCATACTTTTATAATTTTGAATGCTTATTTTATTTTTAAATATTATAATTTCAATAGACTTTCAATTTATTAT
>JBBPBQ010000002.1:47437737-47469108 GCA_037974755.1 Cicer yamashitae
TTATTAATATCAAATTCTATTGTGTTTTAATTTATATTTATATTTTGTTATATTTTTTCTTTTTTAATTACAAAAAAAAAAGTATAAGAGGAAGCGTGGATTCTCAAAATATATAAGTGTTTTAATCTAAAAGTCTTTCTAACATGTTTTCTTGTAAGAGATTAAAAAATAAAATTTCTTGTTAGAAAATACAATTTTTAAGTTTTAAGATATTCAATACACAATTTTCAAATAAAATATTTCTACTTTTAGTTCTTCAATCTAAACCCTTAAACATATGTCAGCATTTTCCTTGTTTAAATCACTCCTAGAAAAGTTGGTCTATTGTCAAAAACATTGAAATTGTCTTCCATTTGTATCATTTTTCCTACAATTTAGTTAAAAAGCATTTACCTTATTTATTACTATTTATTGACAAAAAGATATCCAATAAATAAGAGTATATTGTAGTAAAGAATAATTAATGAAGTAGACATATATCTAAGATATTTTAAGGTAAAATTAACTCAATATTTAAATTATTTTAAAATTAATTAAGTACAAAATATTGAAGTGGCTTTGCATCTAGATGCATAGATATGGTTACAATATTGAGATACACTATTTTGAGAAAAATCAAATACGTGTACGTAATTGAAAAATATAAATGCTTTTATAATTTAATTAAGAGAGTTAAATTATCAAAAATTATGTTCGATTATAATAATAAATAAATTTAAATATATAAATAATATTATATTAATATATAAAAAATCACAATTTTCACTGAAACAATAAAGAAGAAAAAAAGTGCTCACGAGTATGGTAGGACACCGATGAAATACCGATTATAGATACTTTATCATTTTAGAATTAGTCATATTTCATAGCTTTATTGGTTGTTGAGCTTCATATCCATCAAACTTTTAAAGTATGAGAATATTCACTTATAAATGATTTATGCAAAAAAACACCTATATTTTGAGAAAGAGGGTGCATATAAATAGAAAGAAAGAAGAGAAGTGAATTTAGCACTTACCATCCCCAAAAGGACCAATCTGGAAACACAATATCCAAGCTCAACTCATCTGAACAATATCTAAACAATGGTGGTGGTGAATCATTTAACCCTTCAAACTTATCCAAAGGAAAAACAGGCTTATCATCACAAGCAAACATAAGCTCCAAATCAGGCAACTTGCCAGGGTACAACCTTAATAGTTGCAAAATACCCCACAAAGTAAAAACATCTCTTGTTTGAATTGATTTCCTATACTTCTCCAAATACAACTTTCCCTTCACAATCACAACCTTGAAGTATGCTTTCTTTTTTGCCTCTTTTAACATCTTCTTTGTGATCCCTTTTTCTCTCCATGGTTTTAGATCTTCATGGATAAATTTAAAGTATGAGGGACAAATGTGGATGTTAGGATTGGTTGGATTGTGTTTTGAAGGGTAGTTTATTGGACATGTTTGTTTGAAATTTTTCTCTTTTATGCATTTTAGAAGAAAATCCTCTTGTTGGGGTTTGCCTATCTGGATGAATGGAATTGAAATACCTGCAAATATGTACTTCAAAAATAATTCCAATATTAGACTAGCTCATTTCTAAATCAATTATTGTCATAATATTAGACGGTCTAAATTTTAATTTTGATTTAAAAAAAATAAAATTTAAAAATTTAAAATTTGAACTATCTAATATTGATATTGTGGTCATCGACATGCCAAAGCTTGCACAATATTTACTTGTACTAAGAAATGCTTATAGTTCCAACTTGGTGTCAAGAATGTTGACATGATGATAAAGGGGTTGCAATTATAATGATAAATCAACAAATAATGAGAAAAATAAGTGATATACCATTCAATAGTTAAATAGCTAAAAAGAGGTAGTAGTTTCTACTTTTGAGTGTACTTGGTCATGCTTAACATAATTAAATTGACTATATTATTAGTTACACACACATTATTTGATGTTTTAACACTACTATTATAACATAACTATTAGAAAGAAGAAAAAAAGAATAAACAATATATATTCATAGTTGATATAAAAAGAAATGTACTTTTTATGAAGAACTCACAATCCAGATTGCAAAAGCTGAAAAAGTGGCTACTAAAGAGGTAACTTTAGCTTTGTTGGAGAACGCACACCGTTTGTGTTGATTAGAACCACCACAAAAGAGTTTCAAATATGCTTTGTTCATGGTTGAGTTGAATCAAGTTAACTCCTTCTATAAGGGATTTGATGAAGATATGAGAAACTTAACAAGTAAGAGAGTGTTGCAGGGGATAGTGGAACTATATGGTCCTCACTTTCGTGTGTATGGCATGTAGCTGATTAATTTATATACTTAAAATTATTAATTATTTGGATTGGATTTACGAATATTAAACTATCTTCAATAATATTTATTATTATTATTATTATTATATTAATATAATGAACTTTATTTTTGATGTGATCTACAGCTGGACCACTTGTTAATTTTCTTATAAATAATGATAAAGTAGGAATTTTCAAATAAAAAGAATGTGGGGATACTTAGCAATTAGCAAACCCCTCTTGTCTCTTGGGCAAAATATCTGTCGTTATTAACCAAGGGTTCAGAAATTGACACTCTTATAAGGTCATCAATAAAAATAAAAATAAAAATAAAAAAGAGTCCCTAAAAAAGAAAAAGAAATTGACACTCATAATGTTTGATTACACAACGGTTATAATTAATTTCTGGAGAGAATGAAGGGGTTAGTTTTTTTCCTTTTGAAAATATTAAGGGGTTAGTTAGAGAGGATTTTTTTTTAATATAAGGTTAATTAGTTAGTGAGATTAAGTTCGATTTTTTTTTTTTTAATAAAAAAAAATCCACATTAGTGTTTTTTTTTTAAGAAATATCCATATATTTTTATTAAGTTTTTCACACAAATCCAAATACTTTTGTATTATTATTTTTTTACTGGAATACATGTATGTCTCATTGCATTGATATACAACAGGGAAAATCTTGACATGAAGAGTCATATTCATCCTATTAGCATTAAAATTCAAAATTCATTGAAATCGGAAAGAAATAAATATAAATTATTTTGTAAATATTCAATAAACATAAAAGGTTTTTTTTATTGGATTGAAACATTATCCTCACTCGGGATATAAGGTGGTTTGTGGTGGCCGATTGAGTTAGAGAGTCAAGTGATAAAAAGATTGGAGATTCAATTTCCACCAACAACAAAATATTAACAATATTAAATATTAGCTCTTTAAAAAAAAACATTATGCCCTACTCTCAATGTTTTTCATCAAAAAGAATTAAATGTTTTTTAACTTAAAAAATATATGTGGACCTAACGATAAACTTTAACAATTAATAGTGAGATGATGAAGATAACAAATTCATTTTTTCTTCTAATATCTAAATCCAAATCCGTACTATAGGAGAGTGTATTGATAATACATTTTTGTATAGGGTAAAAGTGAGGTAGGAGAAGACTAATAATAGAATACATTGATCCAATACAAATTTGCTAAAAATACAAATGATGAATCTGCGAACAAATTCACAATACCTAAGTTAATAACTACTACGCGAAAAATAACATTTTACAGCGTTTTTTTTAAGCCCTTTACAGCGTTTTTTTTAAGCTCTTTACAGCGCTTTTAAGCGCTGTAGTATCTAGCGCTGTTAAAAGATACAACAGCGCTATTTAAAATAAAAAGTGCTATAATAGGCAGTTATAAAAGCGCTAAAAACACTGCTTTGTTGTACTAGGTTTACAGTGCTTTTTCCACAAGCGCTGTAAATCTCTTCTAAAAGCGCGCTTCTTGTTGTACTAGGTTTACAGCGCTTTTTTATAAAAGCGCTGTAATAGGTTCATTCTTATGCACGTTTTACAATGCTTTTTTAAAAAAGTGTTGTAACAGGTGCATTCTTATATTAGTTTTTTTATTCTAAAAAGCGCTGCTTGTTGTACTAGTTTTACAGCGCTTTTTCATAAAAGCGCTGTAATAGGTGGTTTCTTTTACTAGTTTTACAATGCTTTTTTTAAAAAAGCGCTGTAATAGGTTCATTTTTATATTAGTTTTATTAAAATGCGTCGTAAATGGAATTTTTAAAATAAACCTTGTTTGTATAAACAGATCTTTTATGACATTTTTTTAAGAAAGCGCTGTCTTTTAATTTTTTTTCCAAAATCATATTCATCAAGCAGATGATATTGACACAATTACTATATTTTTCATTTAAACAACAACAACAACAATCAGTTCATATATACAACAACAATCAATACAACAATTACATATATTTCAGTACTATTTTTTACATATTCCCAACAACAATCAGTACAACAATTACATATATTTCAATCAGTACTATTTTTTCATATATACAGCAACAATCAGTATAACAATTACATATATTTCAGTACTATTTTTTACGTATTCACAACAGTACTATTTTTTACATATTTCCAACAATAATGTCAATCTCACAACCTGCAGCATGCCAATTTCCCAACAAATTAAATAATTTTCATTTCGATCACATACTGACACCAGTCTTCCTTTATTTCAGTTAGATCACTTTCAGAGTATGTTGGACTGGAATTGTCAAAGTACTGTGCGATATAATATTTGAACATAAATAAGTTAGAATCAAATATATACATAGTTTATATATGAAAATCAAAATATAATGAAAATACCGTACCGTTTCTGGAATTATATTTTGATTCGTATCGACAATCTCTTTCATGAATCGCAATATATAGTACCCGCAGTCTATGTTGTTAGTTTGACGAGGGCACTATAAAATAAAACATATAAGTCAATAAATATTTGTGCATTGATTATAAATGAAATTTTAAAGGCATACAATTAAGTTCTATAACAAAAATTTTAAACCTTTATTGGAATTCATGTGATGTTGTTTGACTTTTGCTTCGACACTGTAGCACCCCTTTGAGCTCGGAAAACTTGTAAAGCACTATCAAATAAATGTGATTATTATTCTATTAACAAACACATTATTTATACATATATGTAAGAAACAAACACAACATATTTCTTTACATTAACTGGATCGAGTTTAAACATGGAAAGCTTATGCAGAGACAAGAATGAGAATCTATCTGACAATTTGCGCATGCACACCAACTTCTCATACAAAAATCTTCAATGAAAATGTCAAATTAGATTAATTACCAATAAATGCGGCATTGATGCAATTAAAAGTAATTTTTATCTTAAATAAAGTATTTTACCTAATGTATATGCTGATGACAATAGCACTCAGCTCCTTATGATTGAGAAATTCATATATGTGCTCTTTATCAAGTAATTCTTCATACACATCTCCGAAAATAGTTTTCTCCATGCTTATGATACGTGAATCATTGCTGTCCATATTCGTTTTTGCTTGTATGTCAAGACACGACCCAAATCGAGCAAGGCGTGGATGACTTATTTTAGGAGCAGCAACTGATTTTCCACGATCCAGTTTTTGAATTTTGGCAGCTTTATTACAATCCAGATTTTGAAGTTTGTCAGCTTTATTTTTACCACAAACATGCAGTTTTGGTGCGGCTTTATTTGATTGAATCTGAAAAAATGAGGTTAATCAATTTGTTAGTTAATTAAATCTAAAAAAATGAGGTTAATCTGAAAAAATGTCAAATCTTTTCTGGTGACGTGACTGACTCGTTGCGAGGAATCTTGTTATCATTCCCTTTAGACTTTGTATGAATCTAAATAAATGTGAAATTAAAGTTAACAGCGGAAAAAATCAGCAATTAAATATAATCAATCATAATCATATATCGTGCAATTAAATATGTATATCAATTAAACATACCTTATCTAGGCCAACAAGATTTTTGGGCCATGCCACGTAACTACCAATTACTTCTCCCAAATACTTCATATCTCCATCGTTGTCGGGTATAGGCAACGGAGCATTTGGTTCAAAAGCAATCACGGGTGATACATTGACATGGCCGGCAGGGATCAGAGTGTTGTGCAATACTTCTCCCAAGGTATTGTACAATGTTCCTTTTCCAACCATGCGATGAGTAACGGAGGATAAATACAGCACACAAGTAGAGACACCATAAATCAATGGTTAATACATAAGTATGTGAAACAATTAGGTTGAATGAATTTCTTATTTTATAAAGTAATTAATTACCTCTGGAAGACTTTTACGACCAATGTTGCAACTAGCATTTTCACTCTCTATTTGTATTTCACATTGGGGTTCCAGAAGTTGCTTTTCTTTATTCGTCTTCACCAAGAATGCCACTTGCTCTGTTAGGATTTTCAGCTTCTCTAGTACTTCCTCATTAGATGGATTTGTGCGTTTCTCTTGTGAAAAATAGCTTTTTGGAGTTACGCCAAATCATTTACCCCTCACACGGCAGAATATTCAGGAACATTAAATACTTTACCAAGTATGTCCCTGCAACTAACTTGTTTATTGACCTCTTGATTTTCAGAACTTTGTTCTAGATTCTCCTAAAATACATGTAGGATTAAAAAGATAAGTTCAATATCATTTTTAAAATACAATATTAAAAAAATATTAAAGTGATAATATACTTACACAAAGTTGTGTCACTTGTTAACATTTTCATTATCAACAATTCCATCTTTATTCACACAAGCCTCCTTCCACAAAATATGACCACCCAATGGTTGATCGGATTGCGTCTCTTGTAGCTATTCGTTAAGACATAAACAAAAGCTATTCGTTAAGATCATAAACAAAATATTAGTTAGAAGCTATAGTTTATAATGTACCACATTATATAAAAGTGATATTTATATTTGATATCCATTCGGTGCTAAAGGAGCAGTATCTTCCTCTGATTTTCCATTGAATGCATTTCTCCACCCACGATACTGATAACTATAAGGTAAAAATCTACAATGTCCAATAAATACATTCTTCTTACAATGTTTCAACCGCATCCAATTTGTAATCTCTTCACATATAGGACATGCACACTGACCTTTGATGCTATATCCTGATAAATTACCATATGCTGGAAAATCGTTAATTGTGCCAAACAACATAGCCCTCAAATTGAAACACTCTTTCTTATACCCATCATAAACTTCTACACTTGTCTCCCACATATTTTTTAAATCTTCAATTAAAGGAGTCAAGTATACGTCGATATAATTTCCCGGTTGTTTGGGTCCAGAAATTAACTGAGACAACATCATAAACTTACGCTTCATACATAACCATGGAGGTAGGTTATAAATCAACAAAATCACAGGCCACGTGTTGTGTGAGATGCTTTGAAGACCATGTGGATTCATTCCATCAGTAGAAAGTGCAAGTCGTAGATTTCTTGACTCTCTCCCGAATTCAGGATACTCGTGATCAATTTTTTCCCATTGTGGAGAATCTGCAGGGTGTCGAAACTTTCCATCTCTAATTCTTTGATCTGCATGCCATGTCAAGTGTTTTGAATCTTCTTCACTGCAATAGATGCGCCAAAATGTTGGTATTATAGGAAAATATCACACGACTTTTGCTGGAGTAGATTCTTTCTTCAATTATCGAGAGACATTGCATTTCAGACACACCTTTAGTAATTCATATTCGTTTCGAAATAAAATGCAATCGTTAGGACACACATGAATCCTTTCGTAACTCATGTCAATAGAGCACAAAATTCGTTTAGCCTCGTAGGTTCGACTAGGAAGTTCATTATCATCGGGCAACATATCTTTTAAGAGTGTTAATAATTCTGTGAATCTTTTATCAGACTATCCATTACTCGCTTTTAAGTTGTACAACTTTAATATCGCCGACAATCTTGTGAATTTAGTACAACCATTATATAATGGTTTCTCTTCATCACTCAACAAACTCTCAAACATTTTAGGACAATCCTGAAGATCTTCTTCAACTGCTTTTGCAATCTCCTCAACTCGGTTCCGCTCATATGTATCTATGTCGAAATCAGTTGAAGCATATGTCGAACCATTCTCAAAATTAATGTTCCCTTTTTTTTTCTCACCATGTCTTATCCAACATGTATAGCTTTGATCAATTCCATGTCATACTAAATGTCCTTCCAATTGATATGCTCTAACGCGTTTTCCAAAGCAACATTTTAAACAAGGACAAATGATTCGATTTGGATCTTTTGCATTCTTCACTGCAAACTCAACAAACTTCTATACTCCATTTTCATACTCTTTTGACAATCGATTGGCAGACATCCATTTCCAGTCCATTTTATATGACCTATATAAATGTAGTGTTACAAAAATAATAAGTTACTGATAACATTATACCAATATATAGTACACATATCTAATATTGGAAAATGGAAACCAAGGTCCAAGTCTGATTTAAAAACAGAACAGTTCGAACAAATTTAAAAAAAGAATAGATTTTATATGATTTATTAGGTAACAATTTATCAGTTTTAGTGACAACAACAACAACAAATTAATAAATACAGTACCTGAGACAACGTATCCAATTTGTTTTAAATGAGCAGTAGATTGGCGCACAGTAGATGAGAGGAGGGTTCGCAGAGTAGAGGAGATGAGGGTTCGTAGGGTTAGGATAACGTATTAAATTTGTTTTAAATTTGTTTTTATTTATTTAAAGTGTATGATTTTTATTTAAAGTGAATGATTTTACAGCGCTTGTATAAAAAGCGCTCTAATAGGTCCTTTAATTATGTGAAAGCGCATGTATGTTACAGCGCTTTTACAAAAAGCGCTTTAAAAGCTCTGTAACATAATGTGGGAGCGCTATAGTTTACAGTGCTTGTATACAAAGCGCTCCAAAAACGCTGTAAACAGTATGCTTTTATCAAAAGCGCTGTAAAAGTGTTGTAAACATTATGTGCAAGCGCTATGTGACCCTATATGACCCTACAACAACTCTTTTTCCACAGCGCTTGTCAAAAAAGCGTTCTTGTATCCTCCGTTAATTTTAAAATATTAAACAACAGCGCTTTTATTTAATAAGCGCTATAAAAGGCGCGCTATAAAATGCCATTTTTTGCGTAGTGAACGTTAAATGACAACATAGCACAAAACGACAACATGCCTACAAATATAACAAAATTCAAGTGTTTGAAATACACACGTCTCCGAACCTATATCGTTGACGACATCAAAGTCATTGATTGAAGTCTGTAATGGATCAAAGCTACTCTGTCAATATGAACTAAAATGAACACCACATCAAAACAAAAAAAAAATCAAAAAACACCGCTCTAAGACGTGAAAACAAAAAAACCGTCACACTTAAACGACGAAATTACAAAAAAATACAAAAGAAAAACTAATTTTTTTGCTAAAAGTCACTTATTTAAATAAAATAAAAGAAAATAAAAGAGTTTGTATCTCATTTATCTCTTAAAAAAAGACTTGAGGTATTTCACACAAAAAAACAAGACAAGAGGTAGTATAATTTAAGGATAAATGAATATTTTAGATGAGTTTTTTTTACTACCTATATTTTAGATGAGTTATAATTAAAGAGATTGATCAAATTATACTAATATAATGTTTGAATAGTGTCAACTACTCTATAACATTTTGAATTTAATTTTGATACATTGTTAATATAAAATTTTTTATCAGTGAACAAATTACAAAGCCATTAATTATTAGACAAAATTTATGTGCATTTTCTTATATATTTTTCGTATAATTTCTAACTTAACCAACTATGATTTCCTCATATTTATGATTTTCTCAAATCATACAAAAAACATCTAAGAAAATGCATCTTAGTTATTTTCTTAATTATTTGGATGATGTGATACTCTAAACCTCAAAATAGTTTTATATTTATTTTACATAGATATAGTATTTATTTGATAAAAATTTGTTTCGATAAAACAATTTCTGAGAATAAGATGTCACAGTGGAATAAATCTCATCACATTATTGAGAAATAAGTATTAAAATAAAAATCATGGTTTATGTAGTTAATCAAAATAAACCATCAAACCAAAAATGGTCCTAGTAAAAATAATAATCCAACCTGGATGTCACGTATCAAAGATGAATTTCTACAATTTTTGAGGTTCACAACATCATAAAAAAAATACATCGGAAAACCAAATAAACAAATCATCCAATTATGTCGTTAGCTTCTATTGGCCACTTGTGTCTTGTCTGCACCATCGCAATGTCAAATATAAACAAACATATGATGAGTATATTAAAATCACACATTGACATAAAAAAAAAAAAAATGATAAACAAAACATAGTCGCATATAACACATAATCACAAAAATATAACAAGTTACTTCGCAAGTTTTGCGTGAGCAACCCTCAAGTTTATTTCAAATATTTGAATCTCCCATTTTTATTTCAAAACTCTATATTTACCTTTACATTCTCTTTTGGTTTTGAAGATGGGTTTCTGGATTTGTAGGTGTTTTAGATTTTGAAGAATAATGAATATGATTTTGAAGAGATAAAGATTCTTGGGTTGTTTGAATATAATTTTAAAAATAAAAAATATTTAAAAGGTTGAATTAGAAATGCAACGCACTGTCCTTAGACTTTGTAAGGCCATTAGTTTTAAATTCTAATTTATGCAATTTTAGTATATTTTTTGTGTTGAATTCTGAGGCTTTTAGCCAATTTTAATGGTATTTTGTATGTTAAATTCTAAAAATATCTTTTGAGACCGTTTCAAATTATTTTACGAGAAATAATTTAATTACGTCACGGAGAATTTATTACCGGACTGTTTTGTTAAAAATATCTCTAATTGCTAAAAAATTTACTTATCAATTGAGTTGTAATGAAAATAGATATTTTTATCAAAATAATTGGGGTGTGTAAGAATATTTAGATATTTATTTATTTGGTTTAATTATAATATATATATATATATATATATATTAGTTAGCATAGTATATATATACATATACGTTAGTAAGTTGTATAAGTATATATATAATATAGTAACAGGGAGGAAGGCATATTAGTTTAGCAAATAGTATAAGTATATATATATATATATATATATATATATATATATATATATATATAATAGTAACACGGGAGGAAGGCAGAAGAAAAGAAAACACGGAGAGAAAGCAAGAAAGCAAGATCCAACCTGCAAGTTCTTCTTCTTCCTTCAGTTTTCAAAAAAAATCCAAAATCCATAAATACAAAATCTCCATTTCTTCTAGATCTAAGTTTTCATTCGAGAAGTGACAGAAGGGAAAGTTGCTCCTTGCCACGTTGCGGTGCTAGTGAGCAAACTTTGGAAGCGACGTCGCGAACGAAGTTTTCACCGGAATTAATCGCAGTGCCGTAATCGGTTGTTTAAGCTACCGTTGAGGTAAGGGCTCCTTCCAAACTTTTAGTTTGCATTTAGGACCTTATGTGTGAATTTGTGAAAAATAAATTTGATGTGTTTGAGGTGTAGATTTGTGGAAAATGAATTTAAGGTGTTTATGGGTAAAAATTTAGAGATTTAAATTGATGATTTATGGTTGAAAATTTAGAGATTTAAATTGGTGATTTACGGTTAAAAATTTAGAGATTTAAATTGGTGATTTATGGTTAAAAATTTAGAGATTTAAATTGATGATTTATGGTTAAAAATTTAGAGATTTAAATTGGTGATTTATGGTTGAAAATTTTGGAGATTAAATTTGGTGGTTTATGTTTGGAAATGTGGAGTTTTGAATTAATGTTGATTATTTGGTTGTAAAAGTTTGGCGTGTGAAAAAGATATAATTTTGGGAATTTTGTTGTGGTTGGATAAATTTTAGTTGTGAACAAATTGTTATAAATATTTATGTTTATGTAGTTAACTCCTTGAGTCTCGAAAAAGAATCGAGACTGTTGGCACCGACTTAGCGGTGGGGAGAACTCTGATATTATGTTCATGATTAAATTTGGTGTAAAATTTTGGAATTTGAATTGATTGAATTTGTTGTGTTTGAGATGTGGAAAAAAAAAATGACTTTCTGATGCATCAAAAATTCCTTTTCTTTTTTCTTTCTTTTTTAGTTTAAGGTAAAGGTTCGGACGAAGAAAGAAAAAAAGGTTTTCCTGTTAGAAATGAGATTTTTTGTTATTTTTATTCCGTTTCACCATAAATGTGCGATTGATGTATCCATAATTGATGGCGTATGCGTTTTGAATTTTATGGATGAATATATGTTTGAGTATGCTCTATGAAAAGATTGAAAAATCATTAGTGTTAAATGAGTATTAAAAAAGGGGAATCTTTTAATAGCTGCATTTACTTAATGGTTGTGGTGAAAAGAGTCAGAGTATGCTCATGCATTTCATAGTACATGGCGACCGCGATGGGCCATATTGATAGTGGTAGCCGTGATGGGCCACGAGATGATGTCATGTGAATAGTTGGTTCATCTTATCCTTGCGGGGATTTTCGCGTCGTGCTGATCTGTGAGAGATTGCACTCTTGTAAGTTGTGCTGATCTGTGAGCGATTGCACGCATAAAAAATTAGTACTGGTCTGTGAGAGGCTGTACGATAGCACTGTATTCGAATACAAGGATGCTGTATTCGAATACGACAGTGCAGTTTTGTCCAAAACTTCATTTTGCAACTTTGATTATGCATGTTTGGCATATGAAAACCCTTTCTAGATGTATGCTAAGTTGAAAGGTTATTTTGTGCATTTAAAATTTAAATGCTATGTGATATTTGTTAATTTCGGTTGGTGACCTTTACAATTATTGTGGAAACCTAGGTTTTGCCCTCATATGAGAATCAGGATCGTCCTACCAGTTAGTACTCTGAAGATGGGAACGGAGTTAGACTTACCTGACCACTGCTGTGTCAGAAGGATTTCTGCGGGGCGCGTGGAGATCACTTGGGTTATAGTTTTTTTGTAGCATGATCAGATTAGATGGCTGTATAGGGGCTAGATGCCTATATGTTGTGGTTGTATTTATTTCATCCTGGAAGACTGTACCTATACCATATATTGTCAGCTTGACTTTTATTTTGATGGGTCCTTATACCACTTTTTGATGTGACGTGGGGAAGTTAAAATTCTTGGGGAAATGCTTTAGTACAGGAGTCTGCCAAGAATACCTCAGGGGTATGAGCTACGCTGGATAGGTCTCATAGCCCCGGTGTATTTTTCTGTTTTAAATATTTTAGATTTTCATTTCAAAACCATTTCCGCTGTTTGTAATTATTGTTGACTTTTGTCGTTGTGATACGACTTAAATATTTCATCCAAAGGTATTTCTCTCTTTATTATGAATTTGAATTTGTTTTTTTTAAAAAAAAAAATCGGGCTATTACAGACTTCTTTCTCGGATTCGAATCTGGTATTTTACTGTTATATATGAGTTAATTATAATGAAATTTATTATTTTTTCTAAGAAAGAAAAAAATGCAATGGACTTCCATGCCATCAAAATCTTGCCATACAACTTTTTCAAACAAATAAAAATCTATGAGAAAATAAAATTGATAACTTAAAAAATTGCAAGGAAAAGAGATAAAAAATGTATAAAGTTCAAAATGAAAGTGATTTATATTTGTAGCGACCAAAACATAATTTAGCCTTTTGTCTATATTATTTTGTGTCCACCAAGTGTTTGTCAATTTATTTATGTAGGAAAATTTAAAATTAATTTTTGTTCTTTTATTTTTTACGTAATACTCGTTTTAGTCTTTTATCTTTATTTTAATTCGTTTTAATTATTTATCTTTTATAAATGGTGTATTTTAGTCATTATCACAATCACAACAAAAATTATAATTAACAACGTCTGATAATTGGAATCTCTTCTAACAATTGCTAATATGTATCTAATATTATACTTTTTTTCAAAAAATATCTATTTAACTCAATAATATATTTGCAGTTGAACATATTCTTCTTGAATGCTTTGAAACATATGTAAACTCTTTGAAATCAATGAAATTTATCAAAGTTTGTTGTATTTGCACTACATCTTTATTAAGATTGCATAGTTAATATTACAATTGATTTAAGATTTGATCTTAATAGTCCGTGACAATAGTTATATAGTTGTTTGAAAGATTTATAATAAAAATGACTAAAATACACCACGTATAAAAGATAAATGACCAAAATAAATAAAAATAAAAGATAAAAAATTAACCAAAACGATAAAAAAACTAAATTATATTTAAATCTAAACTTATTGTATTTACATTACTGTTATTTTCTTTCAATCAATTCAAAACTTCAAAATTTTGTGTTACCACCAATAGTGATGTATTTGTAGTAGTTGATGTCAAATGCTATTCTAATGAAGATTATACTCTATTTATACTTTACTTCATATGATTCGGTACACGTGTCATGACTAAGATCAACTTTTTTTTTCTATAAAAATCAATCATTTTTAATATCAAATATCCTAACATTTTATCGAATACCTATATTATTCGAATTCACTATTGTAATAACGTTAATGTCCCCTCTCAAAAAAATATTAATGTTAATATATTTTAATAATATATTAAATAATTTTATATTATATTTATATAAAATTTTACATATATAATTTATGTGATGGTATCTTTTGATCCTTAGTAAATACACACACCTAAAGATGATTTTTATAATATCTTATTAACACTTCTGTTTTAAACCCTCAAAATCATTTATTTATCTTCGAAAACCCATTTCTAAATTATCAATAGTTAGTCCCAATTGGGGACAGATGTAGGTACAAGATAGTGGTGCATTTGCCCCTTTTAAAATATAAATAATATCTAATAAAGTATAAATATAAATTAAAAATAAATTTAATGATAAAATTATTAATAAATTTTAAAAATATGTATGATAATTTTATCACAAAGGTAATTTTATAATTTAAATAATCTAAAAATCAAAAAACACTTGATATAAAATATTTAAAAATAATATTATTATTAGAAATTAAAAATTAAAAATTTGAATATTAATTTAAATTTTTTAACATAAAATATAATTTTCTTTCAACGGTAATTTTGTCATTTATATATATATATATATATATATATATATATATATATATATTTAAATATTGTAGATTTCATGGTGGTAATTGTTAAGATATTTCTCTAAATAATTTTTAGATGAGCATTAATCATATAATCTTGGAACTGTTGCAGATATTAATCATGCTTTAGAATGGGAAGACAAAACAGCAACAAGGTTTTGTTTTCTCTATTTGGAAGGAAAAGAGTGTGGTTATAAAAATCATGCAAGCAAACATGTATTAATACAAGGGAAATTTAAACACAATAAAAGGTTACAACTAACCCAATACTATTGTCCATTGCTTTTATTCAGCCAATATTCATCTTCCCAAATTTCTACCTGTCTTGTTGAATTTTCTTTTCTTTCTAAAAATTCTTGTAAAGTTAAAGGATCATATGGAGGAGGAATAGTGCATGGATTTGAATCACTAGGAAATTTCACCATTGACTCTTCCATGAACTTCCTTTGTGTACCATTTACACCACATGCCATTGTTTCAGAACAAAACTCTATTGCTCCTTCAGGTATAGTTGGTTTGAATTTTAATAGCTTTGCATATTCATTAAGGAGATGAAACATGTAATTGTATACATTGTTCATGTCTAAGTCCTCTTGTATGAATTTGCTAGCTGCCTCTCCTATTGCTTGTGCCTGGTAGATGATTTTAGGATATGTAAGTAAGACAATGTAACACACATTTCTTAGGGTACTTATATTTTGTCATCTTATCTTATGGTACTTATTTATGGATTTCGATTATCTCTTTTTCCTCTTTTCTTTTTTCTCTCATGTTAGGAGAGAAGTAGACACACAAACAATTTTGATGAATTTATACACAAACAAAAATAAGTAAATAATTATTTATGTCTCTATCTCTTTCCTGACATGAGGGAGAGAAAAGAAGAGAGGTAAATGAGAGGATTCAAATCCCTTATTTATTATCACATCTAGAAATTCTACAATAAAATAAATCATTAGTATGCCAATTTAATTTGAATGTAGTGAAAGAGAAGACATATTTTCTACAAACGGCTTTACGGTGCAGCCAACTGTAGAGGATCTAATTGGGTGAAAGAAAGGATTAAATAGTTGGAAACCGTTAATTTGGTGAAAATAGTTTGTATTTTTAATTTCTAAAATGTGTGTTAGTTTTGTTTTACGTGAGATTTTTAAGTGAACCATTGTTATAGAGAGAAGAGAAAATGCTAGTGAATGAAGATGCATTTTTGAAAATAATAAAAATAATTTTTTAACATTTGTATTATTTCTAGAAATATAGACAATAGTTTACTTCAAAAATATTTAATCTCTTTATTAATAAATAAAATTAACACAAAACTTAAAAAATGCAAAAAAAAAATATTTTTGCAAAGTAGATGGACAACAAGTATTAATAGAGAGAGGTTGACCTTATCAACATGGTTGTTGCCCCATTCAACAGCAAACTTAAGAGATGTGCATTTACTATTGTCTCTAATAGGCCAATAATGTTGTAATGGCTCCATGCCTCTAATGAAAAAATCATGGAATTTGGGCCTAACATATAATGTCATGGAATCACATGCCAAAATGTATTTTTCACTAACAGACCAAGCCCATCCTTCTATGTATATTTTGTACCTGAGCATAGTCCAAAATCCATGTATCATTCATCTGTCTTCATTAATGGAATAAATAAATAAATAAATGTGAACAATATTTGTGTGTGTTAGAAGAATCAAATAAGAGTAGTTTTGTGATGCTTAAATAACTTTTAAACATATAGGATACACATTTTTCACACGCATATAAAAAATTCACTCGCTTAAGAAATATTTAAATTACCTATGGGTACATTGGTTCCCTAAGCTGGATTTCTTGTAACCTTGATTGGATTCTTTATCCCAATCCTGTGACACAAACATATATACAATTAATTAATCTTCCTTTGATGTGAATTGCAAGACAAACTTAATCAGCATTGATGAAAAAACTTACTTGTACGTATAGGCGAGTATTCCAATCATTTTTTGATGTAACATTGCATTTCATAAGATTTTTCCTAGTTGCAGCAACATTAGGGTTCCCCTTCCAATAAGCATAGGGTACTCTATCCTTCCACTTTGTCCTTCTGTTCCCTTCTTTTATATCTTTTAGGACTTCTTTCCATGGCTTTATATTTGTCTCAGCCCTGTTTGAAATTAATAATAGAAGTGTTGATTAGCTAGATGTAAAAAATATGGTGTAATTTTTATGAGTTTTGTGTACAATTTAAACCATTTATAAACAAAAACTATGTAGCATGAAAGTAGTTTTGTTTGCCAAAATTAAATGGGAGAAATGTGTAAATATAAATGTTTTCAAACACTACCCTAATTTAAACCGGTATTAAAGAAATTTGCAACAAAGATACTTAACCTAGATCGTCTACAATTAGTTGATAGTAAACTATTTGATTAATAAAAAGATTTTTTTATCTCTTAATTAATTATTAATCTATAGTCACCTGCATCATGCAACCTGCTAACGATTCTTTTTGAGAGTTAAGATGGTTTAACCTAAAAATATATTCAAATATAATTTTGTTTACTACTTAAGAGTTAACATGGATCATCTATAGTCAATTTTACGCCGACTATAAACCATTAACTAAAAGTAATAGTCTACTGATGGCTGCACCATAAAACTATTTATTATTTTTTTTTATCTTAAAAGATATGGTAAATATCATCATAATTAACTCACACAACTTCAAATCCCGGATTTCAAACTTAGAAAATAATGTTCAACCTAACGATATCTGTATTTGTCAATTGAACTAAGAATTAAATTTATACTCGATATATAATAAAGGACGAATGAAGTGAAGTTAATTTAAGCATTTACCATCCCCAAAAGGACCAATCAGGAAACACAATATCCAAACTCCATTGATCAGAACAATATCTAAACAAAGGTGGTGGTGAAGCATTTGGGCCTTGAAACTTATCCAAATGAATGACAGGCCTATCTTCACAATCAAACATAAGTTCCAAATCAGGCAACTTTCCAGGGTACAACCTTAATAGTTGCAAAATACCCCACAAAGTGAACACATCTCTTGTCTGAATTGACTTCCTATACTTCTCCAAATACAACTTCCCTTCCACAATTACAACCTTAAAGTTTGCTGTCCTTCTTGCTCCTTCCAACATCTCCCTTGTGATCCCTTTTTCTCTCCATGCTTTTAGATCTTCATGGATCCATTTAAAGTATGAGGGACAAATGTGGTTGTTATGATTAGTTGGGTTATGTTTTGTAGGATAGTTTCTTGGACATGTTTGTGTCCCTTTGGTGCATTCAAGTGGAAATTCTGGTTCTTGGTGTTTGTCTATGGAGATGGATGAAAGGTTCTGATTTTCAATTGAAACACCTGCAATTATGTACTTTAAAATAAACAATTTTAATATTAGTCTCTTGTCAAATTAACTTGGGTGCTAGATCAATTATATGAATATGACACAGCAACTATGCTAGGAATGGTAATAGTTCTAATTTGGTGTCAAGAATTTTGACATGAACAAGGGGAATTCTTGTGATTCTAATTCTAAATCAACAATTAATGAAAAAATATCTTAGATTATGTGATATCTATAAAAATAGCTAGTAAAGGGTAGTTTCTAGTTTTGAGTTTCTTTGGTAAATTTTGTTCAATTATTACAATATGATGTTGTGCATATACACATTAAAAATAATGCAACAAGAATGAGTAATGTAAGTTATTTTCAATAGTATAAGGAAAGGTATGATTATGCATAACTCACAGTATTCCAAGCTGCAAAATCACAAAAAGTGGCTACTAAGCAAAACAGGGCAATCACAGCTGTGGTAACTGTTGTAACTTTAGCATTTTTGGAGAACAAACACCTCTTATGATGATTAGAACCACCCCAAAAGAGTTTTAGATATGTTTCATTGTCTTTGTTCATGTTTGAGTTGAATCAAGCTTCTCCAAACTCTTGTGTCTTTTGGTATTTAGTTTTATTATGTTATATAAACTTGTTTGAGCATTCCACGTTTTTACCCGTCATTTACTCCACAATTTAATAAATTCATATAATAAAAATTAATGTGCTTGCTTCTTTTTTAGCCTTGCATGATAAACATTTATGTCAACTTTAAACGATATTAGCGATCAAGGACCCTTATAGTCAAATATATAATTACAAGTCCAAAGAAAACTAAAATAAAGACTTGATTGATTTTTGGTTGATGCTCCTCCAAGAAATCTTTTCCTTGATCCTCCAACTTAATAAAAATGATTCTGTTACAGTTGAAATTGAGGTGAAATTTTTATATTTGAAAGTTTCTATTTTAACAAGTAAAAAAATAAAGTTAGAGTTAGCAAATTTTTAAATCTATTTGCAAGAGAATATATATACTTTTTCATTCCAAAATTCTATAGGGTTAAAGAAAATCCTAAGACTCGAGTGAGTTATGAAAGTATTTACATATTGTTCACCAATAAAATTATTACATTGAAAACAAAATTCAAATTCAGATTCTTGTAAGATTTGAACTGGTTTTTTTTTATAAGAGACTAAATTCTTAACATCGCTGATATTTAACTTCTTCTAAAACCATATTTCAACATATAATCAATTTTGTTTAACAGATACCGCTGACCTATACTTTTAGTAAAAAAAAAATCCAATTTCATATATTTTTCATTAAATTAACCAAAGATAACAGTGGCATTTGATTGTAGCTTTTTTAATAAAGAAGTTTGTTTCTGAAATAACACCAAATAAAATGAAAAATTATAGTTTTTTCCTTGTGTTTAGAAACTCAAAATAAGCTCTCTTACAAATTTACTTTTGAAAATTAGTTTCCAAATATAAATACTTCAAACTTTATTTTAACTAAGTTTTTACTATAAACAAATCTGCAAATCCAAATAAATAAAAATTAATTATGAAAATCCACCCAAATACAAAAATGTAAGAGTCAAACTTTATTTTCCTATTAAGAATCAATCTTTGCGCCAAAACCATAAAGATTATGTCAACAATTCCAAGGGCCTAGAATGGTGGACAAAGCAGCCTATTAGGCCTTATTGCATTATGCATACCAATAAAGTTTGGTGGATATATTATTATGAAAAAGCACTTTTACGCCAATAAATTTGGTTAACTCTTAAATTTTTGCAAGTCAACAAAAGATGCAAAGTTATTAGGAAACTAAGTGATTTTTAGCTCATATTTTGGATATTGATTATTTAAAATATTGAACATGTATAGTCATAGTCATAGTCATGTTACATAGATTGATAAGATAATATAAAATATAATATTTTGTTTGAATAGCATAATAATGTAATAGACATTTACGTGCATCAAATGATCATATATTATGAACCAAACTAAAGAGACTTAAGCAAACTACAAATTGACTTTGATTTTTGAACATTAATGCCAATGCTCAATCCATGTGCCATCTTAGAATTGTGTTAATGAAGATTTCAGTGAAACAGACTGAACCTTTTTATTTGTAATCTTCAAGCCAACTTGTATATATTTTCTAATACAATTTTCTTTTTACAAAATATTTGCTTGCTGTTTAAGCAATACATAGGTTGTTGATAAAGTAAAGGTGCAATTACAATAGCCTGTCACAATATTAATAGAGTATCTCAAATAAAGCTCCTTAGATGTTCATTTCACACATGGTAAATTCAAAACATTAAGAGCATTTACATAATTGTCCAACTTAATTTTGTCATATTTGGTAGTATACAATGGAAATGTTACATTCAAATTAAAACAATATGTTTGCATGCAATTCAATTGGCATAACCAAAAATATATTTTCAGCTTGAGATACGTAATTTTTTAGGCTATGTTTGAGATTATCCCTTTTCTTCCCTCACAAACGAAGCTTAGATGTATAACTATTTTGAAATGGGGAATTTCTCACAGTCCAAGGGTTTCATGAACCAGTTGCTAAAAGGTGGTTTCCCTTTAAAAATCTTGGAAGCTAAATGATATTCTTCAGCTCCATCCTGCAAAGGATTCATCATGCAAAACAAGTGAAAAAGGTGAAAACACCAAAGTATACATCCCCACCATATCGAGGGACGGCATAAACAAGACCGCCACGTGAAATACCTTAAGTTCTCGGTACGTAATCTCGTTGTCAAGGCACTGTGTCAAACACTCTTTTCTCAAAGACAAGAAAACCTCTAACAACCTCTTTCTGAAAAGCAAATCGTAGTTCGTGTTTGACAAGAAAAATGTCTATCAGAGTTCTTTTTGGATATACAACTTAATTAAGAACTTATTATATAAATGTCTATGTTTAAGCTATTTCTAAAACAAAAATCAAACTGTTTTCATATAAGATTGTATCCATAAGCTGTCCTAGCGAGCTTATGCAAATAAGCTGAAAACAACTTATGAACATGTCATAAGCTGTTTTTATAAGCTCTCTCAAATAGTCTCACATGTGCTTATGTTAGTAGATAAGCTCAAAAAAAGTCAATCTAAACAGACTTTAGGTACAATTGTCAACTTACTTGCATAACGATGACTCTGTTGATGGGTAGAGTGCCCCTTTTGCAGAAGTTCCTTGCTTTCTTCCAGTAGTTCCAAGGGTAACTTCATGCAAGCCACATTCATTCCAACATATAGAATACCTGCAAATTTAAGCATTCAACAAAGTGCAACAAAAAACCATACCAATATGAAATTTTCTATGCAAGTACCCGCATGTCAAATTATTAGCCGAACTCTCAGATTGTTGAAAATCCTTTGGTGGTACCGGTGCAGCCTGAAATAGCGGCTAACAAAATGAAAAATACATAAAAATCAGCATCCTACAATTCACTTTTTATGTTAACCACAGATATATTAAATGTTTCACAGACCTGGTTCACTACAAATGGAGATGTAAGCTTGTTCTCCAAAGGTGCGATACGATCATACAAAGCTCTTTTCAAATTATCATCGAAATGAAAACTTTCAGGACTGTTATGGGGAAGACCAACAGTAATTGACGAAAGATATACAGGTTGGAGAAAGTAGGAAAGCAACGCTCCTGGTATAACATGAACCGAGTTACTATATTTAACCGAAAAATGTAATCAACCACACTATTTTAATTCACATAAACAATAGTATGATCCTCGGTATTGATAGTGTTCGATGTGCAGTATTAAAACTGTTACTTTATATCATGAACTTTTGCAAAAATAACATCGCATACGATTTCGTTGCCAGAAACTACCAACATTCAAACAACCCCGGTTTAAACATATCTAACCTTGAACACCAACAGCGTTCCAACGTGCGATCTTGTCAGAACAACTAACTGACAGGGTCGTATCTCCACGGCCTGGCTTCCTCTGGACCATCCCCATTTGTTTTGAACAATGAACTGGAATGAAAGGCAAAAGTATTTCTCCTCAGACCAGACCAGAAAAAACAACAGTTAACCTTCTAAATATCCATCAAATATAACATTTGAAAAAACCAGCATAGCATCAAATTTAACAAGAAATTATAATAAAAGAGCATTAGTTGAAGAATAACAAGGAAAGAGATACAATCATACAACAAAATTATTTGCTATTAAGAAAGTTCTTAGGTATTTAAATATTGGTTTAATTGTATATTTAGCTCCTTTATTATAGCTAATTTGATGCTTCAAATTTTACTTGTTACATTTAAGTCTCTATCACTTTAATTCTACTCAACTCTCAAATTCCTATTTTCTACTATAAATCGATGAAATAGTTCCGCACCTTCTACAGCTCAAAACTCACCAATCAAAGCATATAACATTTCACTCTAAAATAAAAATAAAAATAAAAATCTAAATTTACTCTTCCTCAAAACCTATTATTATATCCTACAAAAATCCTTCAAATTCTACCAATTTTTCACTATACTCAACAAATTATTGCATATCTAAATCCATTATCTAAGCTTTATCTTTGCCTTAGTCATGTTATTATATATAAATTTAAATGTAGCTTACTTAATGATGAATGTGAATCATTTTCTCCTAAAGGCACGCTTTCCAAAGGAGTGACAAGCGAGCTCAGTGAGGCATCTCCACCTACACAGCAGGAAATCACCCTTGAACCTAACTTGCATAGTAACAAAAC
The DNA here is from genome assembly GCA_037974755.1 of Cicer yamashitae. Lineage (NCBI taxonomy): Eukaryota > Viridiplantae > Streptophyta > Magnoliopsida > Fabales > Fabaceae > Cicer > Cicer yamashitae. The sequence continues at coordinate 47,460,843 of JBBPBQ010000002.1, forward strand.
AAAGGAAGGATTTTGATGACTAATTAACAAAAGAGAGTAGAAAGGGTGAAAGTGATGAATTAGATTACATGGTAACTGTGATATGTACATATGTAATTTCCAACCCTTTCTCAAGGTATATTTCCTTCTATTAAGACACCCTGCTTCCAACTCGAATGCTAAGTTGCTATCATCAACTTTCAACCGTTTGCCTCCATTGCTAGGTGCAGACTTGTTACTAGTTTCAGAAAGATATTGAATCTGTGTATAGAAGAACCTGGTGTAAATAGAAACAAATGAAATAATATCTTCTAACATCGCTAGATGTTATGTTAATCGATAACCAAAGTTTTAAAAAAAGGTTTGCAAGTGGTCTCAGCTGCAGCATCAAGTATTTTGACGTCTTCAAAAACGCAATTTAAGCCGCGTCAGCTATATTTAACACATCAGCTGCAATTCTCCGCAATATGAAGAATCTCTAAGCAACCGCGATTGAAAACCTTGTTGAAAACAAAGAGTAGTACACTACCCTATATTTTTATAAAACTTTAGAAAATGCAATGTAAGAGAATGTATTAAGGAATATGAATATGATACACAAACAAGTCTACACTACCAATGTTCAAAACATTGGCACAAACTGATTAAAATAGTAGAAATTCCAACTCCATGTTGATTATATGAAGAATATGAGTTGCATAGTAAATTTGAAGAATAAAAAAACATTACAAAAAATAGACGGTGTAGTTATAGTCTTTGAATATATTGAAACTTCAAAAAGATCTCTGAGTGTGTCTTATGTCAGTAATTTTATGGACCAAACTGACAAACAAATGACATATTCTAAGACCAAACTATCTATCTAAAAAAACACATTTTAGTACCAAACTGACAAGCAAAAGACACACTCAGCTATATGTTTTTTGTAATTTCACAGACTATAGTGACACCACATATTAAATCCTAAAAAGTTGTTTACTCAGAAATAAAACATAACATTAAAAAGAAGAAGAAGAAGAAGAAGAAAAAAAAGAATAGAAAGGAAACCTGATCAAAGCTCTTCTAGCTATAACTTCAGCGTGAGAATCATGAACAACATCACCATAAGGACGCAAAAGAGAACGTCCAATACACTTTGTTCCAGTTCCAAGTGCAACAACCTTCAACTCTTAAACCCCAAAATCAAAAAACTAAATTTCAGAACCCCAAATAAAAAGTTTACTTTTTTCTTTTAATTTTGATTAAAAAATTGAAATTTGTTAAATGGGTATTGGAATGGAAAGAGAAAAGAGTAAGAAGAGAACCATTGGAAGGAGAAGAGAGAAGAAAAGCAGCCAAAACAGTGACTTCACGACCTTGAGGTTTTCCTTTTTTTGGAAGAGAATTGTATAAAGAAATAACCTTTTCGGATACCCTTTGCCCCAAACTCATTCCCTCTGAAGAAGCCATGGATATGGCTTAGCAACAGCAGTGAATCCGTTGCTCTGTGATGAAGAAGACTCAAGTCAGAGAGGAGAGTGGTGAGTACAATGGACTGGGCTTCTACCATAGGCCCATAGTTGATAACTTATTACTTTTTGGGCTTTCAGAACTGGGCCTTAATATTTTCAATGGCATCCTTATCTCCACCTCAGTTTTTGGTACTCATACCCCTCCTATTTGTTGACCAACAAAAAAAAAACCTCCTATTTAAAATATATTTTAATACCAAAAATACTCCTACCTAGTCACGTTAGAGGCAGACTTAGCTTAGGTCATGCTCCTATATTTTATTTTATTTTTATAAATAAATGTTAGTGGTTAATAATTAATTAGAAGAAGAAAAAATTGTTCATGTTAGAGATTAAATTCTACACCTCATACATTAAACTCTTTTAATGTCTGAGTTCATACCATTAGGTTACACCTTGGAGGACTTATGTTCTCTATATTAATTGTAGATTTTATTTTTCAAATATTATAAAAAAAAATTAATTAGAAAATTATAACTCAAGTTATGACCAAAATAGTTGCATATGTTCATTTTAACTTCAATAAAAATTAATTATCATAAGAAAAAAAAAATCAATTATTATGTTTAAGTATAATGGCTAAAATATAAAATCAATCATCGCAACAAATAATCATTTAGTTTTCACCAGAAAATCCATATATGTAGTTTTTATATTTTTTATTTAAAACTCATTGAGTGACATTCACATTCTTGTCTGCAGATTGTTACATTTTTCTTTTGCTTTATTATTATTATTTTGTTTGGTACAAACTTTTGCTTTATTTTCTCTGAAAGAATGTGAAGAACACTCAACGTGCACTTATTATTTTTGTCTACTTGTAAGCAAAATTATTTTTGTTATATAAGATAAGCGCGCAACCTTTTGACTCTAAATAAAATAATTATTTATTAAAAAATTAAATATATCAATTTTTAATGCATGCACAGTTTTTGTTGAAGATTTGGTATTTTAAATTTATTAAACAATACCTTTAGAATGTTAGTAGCATTTTCCAAATAATAATATTAAGTAATATGATATTATATCTAATGAAAAAATATCTTATAAAGATGTGTTGGATTGTAAAGGAGTCTATGAATTTATCACATTGAGTTAAAAACAACTACACAAATGAGTTTCGTTGATACTTCAACAATGTCTCACCACTAATGTCGAAAAAATAAGATTCTAAAATCATCACATTACTTAAGAGTAATCACATAAATAAATTAAATAGCACGTCTTCACTTAAATCTTTAAATTAAAAAAAAGTAGTTTTTAATTTGTTGGGAAGTGAGATACAATAACAACAATGATTTAAATGCTTAAGGATTATATAAGACTTTTACATCACATTTTTGTAAGACATTAAAAATATGAATATATATCCATCATTTAACTAATTCATAATCAATATATAATTTACCACTCACACTCAAATCTAACTTAATTTACTGACCAAAAAAACATCAATATATACGTGGGTTACATTTATTGTCTTCTGATGCAAACAACTAAATTTATGTGAGTATATATGATTGAATTAGTCTTGAAGTAGTGTTTTCAGATTGTATGGGCCAGCAATACTTTGATTTCCACTCCACATAAATTGGGAAATAATCCTATTAGCCCTTTCAGTAGGATGAACAGCATCAAAGAACACATATTCAGAAGGATTCTCACACAAGTCATAATCTTTTAATCCTCTTTTACCTCCACAACTAAAATATCCTTTGTAAGGGCCACTACCACAGCATGCCACTCCACCTTCTTTAAAACCTTTTCATCATCAAATCAAGCCACAAATATTATAATTATGAAGTAAGATCAAGTTATACTAATGTATACTATCACATCCTTAAAAAAAATATAGTGAATATATAATTGTAATACAAAACTCTATGTAAAATCGAAAGATATATCATATAAATTATATCTATAAAATGTTACATTAAATTTAAAATTATTTAATATTAAAATTCCATTTTACATATATAATCTATTTAATCAAAGATGGTAGGTAATTTTCAATCTAATAATGAGTTTTATAATACATGTATCTGGTTAAAAAATAATTATTGAATGGTATAACAATGTTTAATTAATAAAGCTATAAAATAAATATGCCATTACCTACCATATTTTGAAGGGTTGGTTATTACTTCAACAGATAAATCAAAGAAATTAAAATATGAATATTTAAATCCTTTGATCTGTTTCTTTAACTTGTGAAGTTCCACAACAAGCAAATTGTTATGCAATTTGGCAAGTGTTGAATACTCTTCCAAGCAAGAACCTTTAGTTCCATTTACAACTGCCTTGATGACTGGAAAACAACCTGTAGATGGCTGGTTAAGAACCCCAAATTTCCTCCCTCCCATCTCATGTATTCCCTGATGATAAATATTGGAATGGATTGAATAGATAAACCACTAAAATGGTATACAAAATTAATTATATATACACATAGCCAAGTAAATCAACTTTAATATCGCGATTTTAAATTGCGGTATGAAACTGCAATTCAACCGTTTTAAAGATCTCTGCAACAGTATTAGCAATGTAGCAACTGTAATTACGACTGCAATCACAATTTCAAATAATTTTAAACATTTTAAAAATATAGAAGTAAGTTTTACATACTTGGATCACAGTTGTAAGATTACCAACTACCATGTGTACATATTTTTGTTGAGTGTATTTTTCAGACAAATAAACTGAATAATCATTGCTTCCAATGTTAATCAAGTAAACAGCTCTGGCTAGCAGAGTTGTGGTTTCTTCATCTCCTAGTTTTTGCCTCAGTTCCTTTTTGACATTCTTGAAATAAGTCAATTGAGTCTTTAGATCAATCACCTAGAAAAATATCAAAATACCATATCATCAAACTCTCTTAAACTCAAAATACCACATCATCCAATAATTTTTTACTAGAAATTTACGCAACTCAATACTTTTTTTTTCTTTCTAACGAGCCTAGCGACAGAATTCACACATTAAATGTGAGAAAGAAGAGTATTTCATGTTCCAATTCACACCTAACATATCAAATGTCTTTGTAGTTACCAACTAAATTGTATTTATAAGTCATTGCACAACTCAATATTGTTGAATTCAAAATTACTATCGTCTATATAAAGTAGATAATTTTATACATTATTTAGATATATTATAGAAATCATCTACATAATATTAATTGTTACCCGGAAAAAAGTTATTAAACAATGTATCACTACTCTCAAATATTACAATTTTATCTTCCCTTCTCACTATATATATATATATATATATATATAATATGCAAATAGGATTAGTAGTAGAAAAAAAAATTAACAATTGCAGCATCTTAAAATTAGCAACATAAAACAAACCAGTCCTTGATGAGTTTCTACTAAAGCCCCAGCACCTGCTGATGCAAAATTGATTCCATCAATATAATTTTGAGAACCAGGAAATAGATATGGTTGGATTAAAGGCACCTTAGCATACTCAGCTGCAGCCAATAATTTTTATTAATCACAGTGACATTAATGACCAATTTACAACAGTTCTCGGGAAGTTATAGAGTATATTTTTACTACTGAGCTACTGATTAATTAAAAAATAATAATAATATGAATATTAATTCTTACCTATGAAATCAGGAATCACACGTCCATCAGAAAATCTACCATTTGGATACTTGAAGAATGTTTCCCCATATGGTGAGTAATTTGCTAGATTATCAAAAGAGGTATTGATGTAATTATTGTTTCCAACATCAAATAATGAATCTCCAAATACAAATAATGCAGTGTGTTCTTTTGGTAGGCATATATTACCAAGGCACCTTGTTGGAATTAGCATGCCATAACTTGCAAAGAAAATTAGGAAATAAAATTGGAATTTTTTTGTGGCCATCTAAGTTTCACATCAATTTTCATAAGATGTCAATTATTTAATGAGCATTATGTGTTTATAATTAAGGGTCATTGTTGACTCCATGGAAATAAACTTATAAACAAATCTAATAATATCCTTCTGATTCTAGCTATCAGGATATAATATTATACATGTGAAGTATGAGGTTTGAATCTTCATTACTAGACCAATTCAAGCAAAATGACCTAAGAATTGTGTAAAAAGTCTAACTAAAAATAATTAAAATTTAAGCTAATTGTGGTTTTAGTCCTCTATTTTTTTACCAATTCATAGAATTAATTCCCTTATTTTAATATCTAACAGTTTTGGTCCCTCTCTCTGATTTTTTAATTAAAAAATTGTGATTTGACATATTTTAAACGTTGTAACTTACGAACTAATGATGTAAAATCAACTACATGCATTAATCATTTATATGTTATTAATTAAATTACAAAAATAAATAATTTCATAAGTTGAAACGTTTTTAGAGTCTTTAATTGCAATTTCACAAGTATTAATCATTTATCATTGTATTATATGTCATGACGTTTAAAACATGTTAAATCACAAATTTTTTAGTTAAAAATTTAGATGGAGTGACCAAAACGGTCGAATTTTAAAATAGGGGCCTAATTTCACGAATTGGTAAAAATATAAAATTTATTGTTGAAGTTTGTTGTGATTATTTTTTTTTTTTGTCAAGTAGTCTGGTGTGCTAGACTTACATAACATAACCGTAGAGAAGTGAAGAATTCTAAGTTCAAACTTGAGCTCTTGCATATTAATATATTTGCAACTATCAATTGAGTTGTACTAAGGACACATTTGTTGTGATTATTTCAAAGTTAATTTTGAAAACAAAATTTGTAAATTGATAAAGTTAATTTTGTAAATTTGTAAATTTGTAAATTTTGAAAACAAAGTTAATTTTGTAAATTTGTAAATTTGAAAGGGGCTAAATTGATTTTTCGCTTAATTTGTAAATAGTTGTTTTTATCAAAGCAAGAGAGAGTCGGCTCAGCACTTATTGAGACTTAAAACAAAGTGTAAAGTAAAGTCTTGATAAGAAAAAATAAAGGTTCTTTATTTTATAAAAAATAGATGTCTTTTTAATACTAACAACAATATTTTTCTATACTTTTTATTTAAGTTATACATTTATTGTGTTTATGAGATGTAAAGTATTTTAATTAAATATGTTAAATAATGTGGTGTTAGATTCATACAACATAAGGGTAGAGAAGTGAAGAATTATGAGTTCAAATCCGAATTCTTGCATATTAATATATTTGTCACTATCAACCGAGCTATACTTACGACACATTTGTTGTGATTATTATTTCAAAGTTAATTTTGAAAACAAAAATTGTTCGGGTAAAATAGAGTTAAATTAATTTTTCACTTAATTTTTAAATAGTTTATTTTATCAAAGTAAAATAGGGTTGGCCCAATATTTATTAAAGCTTAAAGCAAATTGTAAAGTAAAGTCTTGATAAAAAAAAAATAAATTCTTTTTTTATTATAAAAAGTAAAGGTCTTTTTAATACTAACAATATTTTACTATGATTTTATTTAAATTATACATTTTTTGTGTTTATGAGATGCAAAGTATTTTAATTAAATATGTCAATGGTTGTATCTTTTTATAATTGGGAGACCTTTTACTTGTCATACTACTCAAATATTTTTATTTTTCCAAAACTTAAATATACATCAAAAAATTAATTAGTTTTTGAGAACTAAAATCCTTGTTTTACTAGCTTCGGTCTTGGGCCGACCCTGAAGCAAGAGTGTGTCTAATATAGGCCTCTCAAAAAATGGTTTTAAAATGGACCCTTACTATTTTTAATAAAATTAATTTTATAATAATAAAAAATCAAGAACAAATATAATTACTTTTTAAAAATTTACTAAAACTAGTGAGGTCTACCAATTATACAACACCTCAAAAAAAACTTGTCGACAAACTATCAGTATCTATTTTTTTTAATCATTTCTTAGTAATTTATAATTTTATTTTGCATAATCTTTTCAATAAAATTTAATTATTTAATTTAATTTTTCAAATTTAAAAAATATTATTTTACTTTTTAATTTTTCAAATTTGATCTTTATTCATCTATTTGATTTTTAGTTATTTTTGAATCAATTATATATATATATATATAAAGTAATTTCAGAATTTTTCAAATTTGCTAGATTAAAAAATCTCTTCTTATAAATAAATAAAAATTTGAGAATTAACATAAAAACATAATTAATTTATTAATTAATTATTTGACTAAATTATTGATTTTAGTCAATTGTGTGTTTATAAGAAATTAATTTGTATGCCTAAATTCTTTAAAAAAAATTATGACAAAAATTGTGTTCATTCTATTAGTTTCTTCTGTTACATTCATTCTATTAGTTATATATATATTATTGATTGATATTTTACGGGGATACAAAAAGTTAGATTTCATAAATTACGGATTTTAATATGAGTCATTTTTTTATTTATTAACATAGATATACTCACTTTTTACAACATGATTTATACACCTTTTTATTCTATGTAATTTTTTTCATTTGACTAAATGATATTTATTGATTTAAATTTGTAAAATACATCGAAGCAATGTAATGTGATATTTGGTAAAAATAAAAATAATAAATCTAAGAATAAATTTATAACACTAAAGTTAGTAACTTAAAACCACAATATATCTATAAATACAAAAAAATTCAAATATTCAAAAAACATATGTTTCACCTTGTCCATTTGAACCACACAAACATAACACCGAAACGGAAAAACCAAAAAGCACCAAGTTAATAGTCATTGATTGAAAGTTGTTACACATTAAAATCACGTTGTCCATCTGAACCAAACAAACATAACAAAAAAA
>JBBPBQ010000002.1:47469255-47495847 GCA_037974755.1 Cicer yamashitae
AAAAAAAAAAAAAAAAAAAAAACACCGCATAAGATGAAAAAACCAAAAAGCGCCACACTTAGATAATGAAATAAAAAAAATACAAAAGAAAAATTAAATCTGTGTAGAAACTATTTATTTAAATTAAAATAAATTAAAAAAATAATTTGAAGAGGTGATTTTAACTAAAAAATTATCTTAAATCATTCATTTCTAATTTTAATAAAGAAAAAAGAAGAAAACCTATTATATAAAATTATAGTAATAAAATATATAATTTTTTATATATATTGTACAAAACACCACGAATAATAGTTTTATATATATTCAAACCCGGGCAAGGTCTTGGAAATACACTAGTGTTATAGAAAAATGAGGAAGAAATACATGTATAATATATATTTTATATTACATTTATTTTAATTAAGGTCTTTTATGTCTAAGATTTATAGAATATCCTCACAAACTTAATTTTTTTTACTAATCTTCGTTCTTTTCGTAGGTGCTTAGTGTTTACGTGTGATAAATTAGTGACAATAAGATAGGTGAGTTACGAGATCTCTGGACTGGGCTTCAAGCATAAGCCCAAAAAGGTTGATAGCTTTTTGCTTTTGGACTTTCGAAACCGGCCCTTTACATTTTTCAATTGCAGTCCTATCCCCGCCCCACTTTTTTATACTCATACCCCTCTCCTTTATTATATATCTTTCAATACCAAAAATACTTTTGCATATATACATTATTAAAATAAGGATTTTGTTAACTAGTGCCGGAAACATATTGTTTAAACTTCTTCATTAATTTACATAAATAAAATTCATTTTATTATTAAATAACATGTTCAACTAGTTCATCTTCTCTCCATTTCTAGTTCTAATCAACTTGCAGATTGATAAACTTATTTTTATAGAATTTTAAAGTGTATTATTTATCATCTGTTTTTATCTTATTTAATAGTTTTGATTTCAACTTCTTTTTATTTATTCATTTATTTATGATATTTGCATAATTAATCAAAAGATGATAAAATAGTTCAATTTGGTCAAATCTACTAAGTTTTTAGTGCAAAAAACATCATGTTTAATATTTCAATTTATGAGTACAAGAAGGAATTTTGTTGCACACATTGAATTTTATGATAACAAAATGTTGTCAAAGAAAGGGGGAAGGTTGTTGCCAAAGAAGGGGGAAGGTTCATACCAAAAATATAATTGAAAGAGTAGAAAAAAAATTAGACAGAGAGAGCGAATAAGGAGAAACACTTTAGAAAGTTAGGAGTGCTTGGAGCTAGAGTAAAGTGTAAAAAATATTGGAGCAAACAAATTCATACTCTTTAAAGGTTTTATTTCTTCTCCTATAATTGATATTGATGAACACTTCTATTATTTACTTTATTTTCTATATGTCAATGAGTAACTAAGCTCTCTTCTAGGATCTTTGGTGAATCTTGTGATTAAGATATCTTTTTACTATGTCTTAACTTTAAATTCTAGTTTTATTTTTAGATTTTTGTTGTTTATCTTAATTAAATTATTCTATTGCTTTATTTACATGTTTGAGATGGCCAACATTTGCATGTCTTAATCAATCAATTGACTAGTGACCAACTACAATTACTTGCTAGATCTATAGGATAATTGAGATTAGGATTCTTGTATAATGAAACATAAATATTAATATCTCATTCATTCAACCTCTTGGTTCTTTATGTTTTCTCTTAATTATATTTTTTGCATGATAAATCAAAGAATTTAGAGAAAATAATATTACATTGAATGACGAATCTTTGTTAATAGTTTTAAAGAGTGATTGGTGATTGAGAAAATATATAAAAATTTATATAAAACTAGGACTTGAGGTATTGATATTACAAATGAAATCATGACCCTAGGTTTACTTTCCATTAATTCAAAGTTGGGTTATTATATACTTTCTTTATAAGTTTTATACTATTGTTACATTTTCGTTATTGCGAAAAAATAATAATTTTCATTAGTCTAAATAATATGAAATCTTTAATAATAATTTTCATTAGTCTAAACACTATTTTAAATCTCTACAAAAGAAAGCAATGTTTTCTTTAAGGTTTAATGTAGCTCCTCTTTTAATTTTCAAATGTTGAAATTTACAATTTGTTATCAATTTTTTTTAAATGTCAAATTATTTAGAAAAGTCAATTATTTAAGTATTATTATTGTTATTATTACTATTTGATGTCAACTTAGTTATTTAATAAAATAAAATAAAATTGTGGTTCCGAAAATACTTCTCAAGTGATAATTCAGAGATATTGACAACCACTGATTTAAATCCAAGTGAGTGAATTAATGTCTCTAAAACTACCGTATAAAAGCTCTATTAGACAGCTATATATAACATACAAACATGAAATTCGAAGTTTTTTGTTTATCGCAGCCACTGCAACCACAACAAACAATGTTGTTGTTTTCAACTAGGTTAAGGTTTGTTTCTCTTTTCATTCCCAAAAAGTTTCTTCCTTTTAATTTCATTCCCTCTTTTTGCTTCTCAGTTTCAACCCTATTCCCTCAATTCAATAATCATCATCTTGACAATACCATTTCATTGTTCAATTGTTTGCTCCATAAGAATCCTACCCCACCAGCCATTGAATTTGGCAAGATTTTAGGTTCCATTGCGAGGATTAAGCATTACTCAATTGCTATTTCCCTTTTTCAACAAATGGAACTTAGGGGAATCAACCCTGACTTTGCAACTTGCAATCTCTTAATCAATTGTTTTTGCCAATTGGGTCATATCACTTTTGGTTTCTCTGTTTTCTCAAAGATTCTCAAAAGGGGTTATCACCCAAATACCATAACCTTGACTACACTCATCAAGGGTCTCTGTCTTAAAGGTGAGGTTCATAAAGCATTGCACTTTCATGACAAGGTGGTAGCACAAGGATTTCAGTTGAATCAAGTTAGTTACGGGACCTTGATCAACGGGTTATGTAAAGTTGGAGAAACAAGAGCAGCTCTTGAGTTGCTGAGACGAGTTGATGGGAAATTGGTTCACCCAGATGTGGTAATGTACAGCACAATTATTGATAGTATGTGCAAAGATAAACTTGTTAATGATGCATGTGATTTATATTCTGAAATGGTTGTCTAGAGAATTTCTCCTAATGTTGTCACTTATAGTGCACTAATTAGTGGCTTTTGCATCATGGGTCAATTAAAAGAAGCAATTGATTTGTTATATAAAATGACATTGGAAAACATCAACCCAAATGTGTATACTTTTAACATATTGGTCGATGCATTTTGTAAGGAACGGAAGTTGAAAGAAGCTAAAAGTGTGTTTCTTGTGATGATGAAAAATGACATAAAGCCGGATATTGTTACTTACAACTGTTTAATGGACGGATATTTCCAAGTTAAAGAAGTGAACAAGGCTAAGAGTATACTCAACATTATGGCCCAAAAGGGAGTGGCTCCTAACGTTAGGAGCTACAATATCATGATTAATGGACTTTGTAAGATTAAAATGGTGGATGAAGCCTTGAATCTCTTCAAAGAAATGCAGTCTAGAAAAATTGTTCCTGATGTAGTAACTTATAGTTCCCTCATTGATGGTTTGTGCAAATCGGGGAGAATTACATATGCTTTGGAGCTTGTTGGTGAGATGCATGATAGGGGCCAACCACCTTATATATATACTTACAATTCTATATTGGATGCTTTATGCAAAAGCCATGATATTGACAAGGCAATTGCATTATTGAAAAAATTTAAAGACCTGGGTATTCAACCAAGTATGTGCACGTATAATATTCTTCTCAATGGATTGTGTAAAAGTGGAAGAATAAAGGACTCACAAATGATTTTTGAAGATCTTTTGGTCAAAGGGTACAATCTAAATGTCTATACATATACTATTATGATCCAAGGGTTTTGTAACAAGGGCTTGTTGGACGAAGCGTTGGATTTGTTCTCAAAAATGAAAGACAATGGCTGCATTCCAGATGCTTTAACTTATGAAATAATTATTCATTCCCTCTTTGAAAAAGATGAAAATGAAAAAGCGGAGAAACTTCTTCGGGAAATGATTGTGAGAGGTCTTCTTTAAGATCGAAACTAGGTAAGATATTTTTCTATTTAAACACTATTATTTTGAATCAATGTTTCAACATTATTTTATCATTTCATTCAATTTTGCTAAGTGTGTTTATACTTCACAAATTGGTAGATTGGTGAGTTCCAACGTGAGAGAAATTTGTACAATATTAAAATTATTGTTGTCGTATGAGTGTTGGGTTTTGTTTGTATTAGCTGTATTACATAGCCAATACCTTCAACAATATTCATTGAGACCAAGAGGATGAATCAGGTTGTCTTGGTGTAACTGATAGACCATAAGCTCTGGTTTATGATTATTCTTTTTGATTCATTGCTGGCATTCCTGATATACTGTTTTGGAATCTTTACAAATACAAATGTAGAATACATGTGAAATCTGATGGGGATCATGGATATAAGTTTGCTTGTTTAGGCCTAAAAGCAAGGTCCATAATATTTAGGGGAGAAGGGTTAGTTAGTTAGAGAAGTAGAACATTGTGAATACTGATTGTAAAATTCACAATACTAGGACTTACAGTTCTTTTTTCAACAGTTTTTTTTATCCCTTATCCTTTAAATGGGTTACATGTTAAATGAACATCATTTAGATTCACAGTATTTATAATTATTTTTCTTAACATAGTGAGAAGATGTAAGTGCTATTCTTTTTAAATACATACATCTATAGAGTTGATTTGTTACTTTAGCTGATTTTTAAGACCTGCTGTATCTCCTTAGATGAACCAAAACATGTATCTGTTGTGCTAGAACAATTTGCAATAGGATTGAATGGTTTACTTGAGCCAAAAGAACATGCATGGTGACCGGAACACTGGTTAGTACATAGGCGAATTAGCAACACTGGTTAGTACACAGGCGAGTTAGAAACGGTAATAAGAATATACCAATTATGTGGTGTAGATATCTAGAAAACATTTTATGCATTTGATTTCATCTCAATTATGCTTGCTTAATTTAATGTATTAATAAGCAATCGAAATATGGAAGGCCTATCGCAGTGAGATCAAGTGGACCTCAATGTATAGATTATAATAAAAACCATATTAGAGGTGTAACTTGTATTCATTTGTTTCTGCTTTTCCTATTGACAAATAAATTTCCTATTGATTTCTCTTTCTTTTTACAGAACGCCGAATGATTGCCAATGCATTTGTGGTAATCCTGACTTCTGTTGTTTGTCTCCTTTTCTGTCTAAGACTCTAAATATATCGAGAACTTAGTTCGGAGTCAGGACATACATCTTACAAGCATGTGAATCTAATTCGGCAGATATGTCTCCTGAAACTGATGATTGTGTTGAGTGCTGCAATATTCAATATCAATAGTAAAAAACTCAAAGCATTATAGGTATCTTTAATGCTATGAATTCATGGCATTGTAAAGAACAAAATAAGTCAAACTATGTCTCTCACCTCCCATAAATCTCTTGCATCAACTGAAGTTCCTGGTTTCAGACCTAGATCAGACCATGATGCAGTTACTGTTACTTTCGATGAACTCCTATTCCATAAGACCACTGCCAGCTTGTAATAACTGAGAGGGCCTGCCCAAACCTGCACATGTGCTTCAAGAAGTGTTAGAATATAAGAAATCATCTTAGAATGTCTTAATATTATGTTGGAGTATCTCGTAGTATTTGTTTCTAATCTTAGAGTATCTTAAATTATCTCGTAGTAGTTGTTTGTCTCCTTTAATGGATGATGCAATAAACATTTTTGAAGATCTTTTGGTCAAAGGCTGCAATCTTAACGTCTATACATATACAGTTTTGATCTATAGATTTTGTAACAAGGGCTTGTTGGATGAAGCTTTGGCCATGCTGTCAAAAATGAAAGATTATAGTTGCAATCCAGACGCTGTAGTTTATGAAATAATTATTTGTTCTCTGTTTGATAAAGATGAAAATGATAAGGCAGAGCAACTTCTTCGTGAAATGATCTCAAGAGGTCTACTGTAAGACTGAAATTTGGTAAGATGCTTTTCTATTTAAACATCAATATATTGTGTTTCAGTATAATTGTATCATTTCATTTTACGTAAATGCCTCATCTAATGGGAAATAGACTTTTATTACTGTTGTTTCTTTTGTTAAGTGTGTTTACCAAAACCTTTTTAGATCCTGTGTGTCTTGCATTTGTTTTTTTTTTCTTTCTAGATTGATATTAAATCACCTCATTGACAGTTCTATCACTCAATTGGATATGGATTAGAACTTTGAAGACCATAGTGCATTATTCAAGATTGTGTAAAGGTTTTGACCCGCATTATTTGCAGATTTGGACGTTAGTATGCTTTTCTTCTTTTTATTACCTTTATCATGGGTGAGACTTTGAAGGATCCTGACTGTTATATAGACTAATTGCCATGGAGGAGTTGCCTTAACAATTGCTTTGATATCCAGCATATGTCAGCTTGTTCTATGTCTTAATTTGCTACTAAGCCAAAATAGATGTGCCTAGGAAGTCCAATCATGCAAAAGAGAATAGCTGAGGTAGAATTCTATTAACTATATTAGAAAAATAAAGGTCATGTTCAATTTCAAGAACTTTATTTCCTGGTTTTGAGGAGAGCTCAATCACTGTTAAAACTGAAGCAAAGGTGTCCGTCCATTAATTAAAATATAGCTGTTAATTGTCTATTAGGATATGCGACTTTATATAATTTCATCAATCCATGAACATATAGACATAATTACTCCCATTTTGAATAAACATGATAATAAGGTGTATTTTTGGAACAATCTATAGTAAAAATAAACAGAAGCTTTGTGTCTACAGGAATCATCATTTTTAAAGCAAATTTTGCGGATGAACGGTGTATCTTTGATGGGATTTATAACCCTTTTGACTTGAAGTTGAACATTTAGCACCTAAAGGATCATGAAAAGTGGGGCTTGAGTTGGAACCAATGCCCTTTAAACTTAATTGGTTATTTTTTCTTGTGTTTGGCTACTAGTTCTGCATTTTTACTGTTGGATTCTGCAGAAAATAGGTTTGCATGCTCATTCCAAATGAAGTGCATTGTGTTATGAAAGTTGCACTTGATTTTGGTAAGTTGCTACATACATGCATGAAGGGAAATAAAAAAGATTCTACTTTTGTGTGAGTGGTGGTGCAGAAGTTAGTGAGGTATACATTTTTGAACCTTGCCTCTAAGGAAGGTGGAAGAGAGTTAATAAAAGGCTAAGAATGATCAATAAAGGCTAACCTACATTCATCACAACTTAGGAACACAAAACAAGTGATCAAATATGAATTCTGTTTTTGCTGCATAATTGGTTTTCTGCATATTGAGTGTGTATCAGACTTATATGAGCTGAAATTGATGTCTTAAAAGATCTTTTCATAGTGAAAAGAGATTAGTGTTGTTAGTCACTACCAATGTGTTTGAATTAATTCAACAAGTAAGATTCATCAAATGGAAACATGATTCACGCTTCAACTTTATATATCTTGTAGAAATTAATTAATGGAACATCTCTAATTTAATTTCTCTCATGTAGGAAGCAAATCTAGTCCAGATCCTTCAAGTAAATCAGATTCTATCAAGTTTCTTTGGTCCAATAACATTTAGGAATAGCAAAAGTTTGCAAAAACATCCCAAAAGAAACATTGCAAGGCCTAAAAGTTGAAAATGCACATCTGTTGGAGCTGCATAGAAAGGTATGAGCCCTTACTGAATAGACTCATCAGAGATGTTGATGATTATTGTATCTTTGACTTCATTTACCCTAATGCAGGAAAATATTATCTACCATTTCAGAGTTCAAAACCGAAGAAAGGAGTTGGAGCTAGTGCGTGCACCTTTGCTAGTACCGAAAAATCGAGGCGGATTTTGAATCTTTAATGTATGAATTGTATCATTTTGAATTATCGATATGCTAATAGGCCCGGTTTTTTTACCTTATCGTGTAAAAAACATGCAAATGATAGCGATGTTTTATTTTAGTTTGTCTTCCAACATTCAAATCTCCATTTTGAAACAACGTTAAAGCCTCCAACAACGATAACATTTGAAAGCTTTTTTTCCTACCCCCAAGTCTTTTAAAAAATTCTTAAATTTTGTCTGGATTCATTAATCCGAACATGTATTTGATACGTTTAAATTGACCAATTCAGACATGTATTTGAGAACATCGAGGGGTGTAGGAAGAAAAACACATAACATTTATGTCTGTGTGCCTAAACTTTTCATTTTGACAGTGATCGAGCTAAACCAGAAGACTATGAAATTCAATAAAACACTATTTTAAATCGACCATTTAAATTAATCTCTGTGGATACGATAATCTTATATACTACTACTTGGCAAATCCGTACACTTGCGGAATTTTGCGCAACAAGTTTTTAGCGCCGTTGCCGGGGATTAAGAGAAAGACTATATTAACCATTGGTGATGCTATAGTTGAGGTAGAAAAGGGAAAAGTGACTTTTAAGATGTGGTAAGAAAGAAGATGTTTTTAAAGTTTTATTGATTTTTGGTTTTGGCAAATAAAAGTTCCAATTACAAGCTCTTTCAGGGAAGTCACTTTTATTTTCTCTCATTTATTTATTAATTTAGTCTACTATAGTATTCTGCCTTGAGGACCATGCTTATTGCTAGTGTGGAGGAGAAAATATATTTTGATTCTTGACCTCTTGTAGTGTTTGTGATGGCATCTTTGCTGGCTTGTTTTACTTGAATTAAGTGTTTGAAGTTTATCCTATAAGCCATTATTGCGTTTGATTTTTAAGCAAGGCCTAATGATGAGCATGTTGTTAGGGCTAAATTGAAAGTTTGAAATTATGTGTGCTAGATAAAGAGGTTCCTTAGTTTTGACGCAAGAATTTTTTGTTGTGAATAAGTTGAGGTGTCTTGAGATGGACCAAAATTGAAATAGTTAAGCCTAATTTGAAGTAAACTAAATCCTTAACATAGGCCAATTGAGGAGTAAAAACTTCATGAACTAAGGGACAAGAAAAAGAAGTAATTGACAACTTAGTTAGAAGAATTAAATATATATCATTTCACTTATTAGCTTAGGGGTTACTCACATTAGCAGTCAAGTGAAAGGTAAGATGAAGTGTTGTTTCACTGAGTAGCTTCGAGATTACTTGCACTAATAGTCAAGCCAAAGGTGGAATGGTATCAACTTAAAGAAAAAAAATAAAGTGTTGTTTCACTGAGTAGCTTAGGGATTACTTGCACTAATAGTCAAGCCAAAGGTGAAATGATATTAAATTAAAAAGAAAAGAAAAAAAATGTTGTGAATAAAAGGTTGATTTGTCTAGTTAAATCAAAGAAAAATGTCCCTAGTACTTGAGAAAAATAAACCTCTGTGTTCTATGATAAGGATGGAACTTTATGAATAAGAAGAATTAAATGAATTGATTGAAGAAAGTCTTCAGACATTAATGCTAAGAAACAGCGAGGTTAATCACACACACTTTGAACGAGAATTCATTTTACTTAGTTGGCATAGTGTAGAAGGTGTTTGATTTAGTCTAAACAATTTTGAAGGATTCTTGCTCAAATTAAAAAATTCAATGATGATGATCTTTATTCTTTAAACTTTGTCTTAGAATGAGACTTTGCTTGAGGACAAGCAAAGGTTGAGTGAGGGAGAATTGATAAACCTATTTTTATAATATTTTAAGAGGGTATTTACCCTCTATTTTATCTTATTTTATAGTTTTGATTTCAACTTATACTTATGTATTCATTTATTAATTATATTTGCATAATTGATAATGAGATAATAAAATAATTCAAATTGGTCAAATCAACTAAGTTTTTAGTCCAAAAATACCAAGTTTAATATTCCAGCTTATGAGTGCAAGAAGGAAGTTTGTTGCACACTTCAAGGAGATGGAATTTTATGATAAGAAAATGTTACCAAAGAAGGGGAAGGTTGTTGCCAAAGAAGGAGGAAGGTTGTTGCATAAAATTAGAATCTTCTTGCTATTATAAAGAGGAGAAATCAGAAACAGAAAAGAGGAGCCACAAACTATAAACAAAATCGGAGAAGCAGAAAAATTAGAGAAAGAGAAAATAAGGAAAAACAACTTGAAAATTTATGAGTGCTTGGAGCTGGAGTAAAGTGTCTCAAATTTTGGAGCAAAAAAATCATACTATTTGAGGGTTAAAAATTATACTATTTGAGGGTTTTATTTATTTTTCCTTTAATGGATGAACACATATATTATTTACTTTATTTTCTATATGTCAATGAGTAACTAAGCTCTATGGTCTTCGGTGAATCTTGTGATTAAGATATCTTTTTCCTATGTCTTAGTTTTAAATTCTAGTTTTATTTTTAAATTTTTGTTGTTTATCTCAATTAAATTATTTTATTGCTTTATTTACATGTTTGGGATGACCAACCTTTGCATGTCTTAATCAATCAATTAACTAGTGACCAACTACAATTAATTGGTAGATCTATAGGATAATTGAGATTATGATTCTTGTATAATGAAACATAGATACTAATATTTCAATCACTCAACCTCTTGGTTCTATATGTTTTCTCTTAATTATATTTTTTGTATGATCAATCAAAGAATTAATTTAGGGAAAAGAATATTACATTGAATGACAAATCTTTGTTAATAGTTTTAAAGGGATTGATAATAGAGAAAATAAATAAGAATTCATATAAAATTAGGACTTGAGGTATTGATATTACAAGTGAAACCATGACCTTAAGTTTACTTTCTATTAATTCAAAGTTGCGTTGTTATATACTCTCGTTATAAAATCTTGATTAATTTAATAGTCGTTAATTAATCTATGTAGATACAATAATCTTATATACTATTACTTGACAAATCTATACACTTGCGAAATTTTGCACAACACATATATATTGACAAAGCTCGTCGATTCTAAAGAATTTCATCTTATATTATCCAAGTTGGCAGTTATTAACATGTATTGGATAATGTAATTCAATTAGCTTAGTTTTTCTTTTTTTGGAGTTATTTTCTATTGTATTCTAAGTCTGCAGCATGTACAATATAATATTTTGGCTAAGTTGAAATGGATGAGTTAACCAAATTGCACACTTTTCCTAATAAATAAATCTTTTATTTTTTATTAAAATTTTAAATTGAGAAAAAAATTCAAAGTGTATTTTATCTTATTCTTTTAGTCTTGTATTATAACTTATAAGTGTCACATTTGAAATATTTATTTATCTCATATTATTTATCATTTTAAATAACATAGTAAGTATTTTTCACTACCATATTATTATTTATTGTAACTCAATGCATTAGCTAAATAATTTTTTTGTGGTCAAATTATCGAAGTATACTCTATTAACTTCATACCAGTACTATAATAATAAGAATATTTTAATAAATAAAATTAATTTTACCATTGAAATAATTCACTTGATCAATAAATTTTTAGGCTTAAATACATTTTCTATCACTTAACTTTTTTTAAAAGTTCAATTTAGTCCATAACTTTAAATAATGTCAAATTGGTATTTTAAGTTATGTCTAGTAATGCAATTTGGTCCCTTATGTCTACTATGTTAGTCAAATTGAACTTTATACATAAATTAAGTAATTAATCTGAACTTTCAACATTAGGCAAGGACCAAACTAAACTTTTTTTAGTTACATTTTTATTAATCAAATACAACATTACATCAACACATAATACAACAATGTTATTTTCTTCTTAAATCAATACATAAAACAACAATGTCACAACAATTTATTTACCTAAACACCATTACATATCAAAATACAAATTACAACATCAAATAATACATCAATACAATGAAAAACACTAATTTTCTTTCATTTTATTCTACTTTGGTACCCATTTTCAAGTGCAACAATGTTTTTATTTTGACTGAATATTTTATGACTCCGTTCAACAATTTGAAGGGCTTGCTCATCAATTTTATGAGCTTCTTTAGCAATTTTCAGCTTATGCTCATTTAGTTGTTGCCTTTGTTTATCAAGTGTTTGCATGAGAATGTCAAACCTCCTTTATTTGTATAATGAATCTTTATCAAATGTTACTACTTCATAGAACCAGCCAAAGAAATCATATATAGAAGCTTTTAATGGTTGTGAATAAAGTAAAATAAATTAGTGTTCAGTAAAAATTCAGAGAAAAAAAATAAAGAATAAAAATGGACAATATACCTTAAAATTTCCAAAAGCTTTTGCCAAGATTAATTTGGCCTACGAACTCCTATATCATCTCTACACCAATAATTGGGTGGTACCTTGAGCCAAAAGACCCCTTCTCTCCTTATTAAATATAGTAGACTTAGTCAATTTATTTGTTTTAAGTTTGTTAGTAAGAGTAACTACTTCAGTTAGATTAGTTACAGCAGTTACATCCTTTTTCCCACATATAAATATCTTGTATTGAATCATT
The DNA here is from genome assembly GCA_037974755.1 of Cicer yamashitae. Taxonomy (NCBI): domain Eukaryota; kingdom Viridiplantae; phylum Streptophyta; class Magnoliopsida; order Fabales; family Fabaceae; genus Cicer; species Cicer yamashitae. The sequence continues at coordinate 47,481,720 of JBBPBQ010000002.1, forward strand.
ATATTTTTCAATGAGAATAGAGGTAATTCAGTAATTTGCCACGTGTTAAACACAATAGTAATATGGTATCAGATGACAAAACCCATTAAAAAAATAATTTACTCCTCACTCATTGGCCTATCATCATCCTCGCGTCCCACTTCTTCATCGTGTCTATCTTCTTCCTCGTTCTTAGGGTTCTAAACAGAACCTCTCCATGGCTGAAGAACCACCCACAAATCTTCAAACCAAACACGATTTTCCTCCTCAAGATCCGACTCTTAACCCTCGAAATCCTTATTACCTCCATCCCGGCGAAAACCCTGGCTCCGTTCTCGTCGCATCGCCGTTGAACGACAACAACTACCATAACTGGAGCAAATGCATGAAACGTGCATTATCATCCAAGAACAAACTTTCTTTCATTAATGGTTCCCTTTCTCAACCCTCTTCCACCGATCCCAATTTTGAATTGTGGGATCGCTGCAATAAAATGGTTCTCTCATGGATTACACGAACCCTAGCTTCTCACATCGCACAAAGCGTCATTTGTTTTGACAATGCCACTGATTTGTGGAAAGATCTTCAAGAACAATTCACCAAGGGCAACCATTTTAGGGTTTCCGATTTGCTCAAAGATTTGCATTCCATCAAACAAGGTGATCGTACCATCTCTTCTTACTTTACTGATTTGAAAATATTATGGGATGAGTTGGAATTTCTACACCCCATCCCTATTTGTTCTTGTTCCCCTCGCTGTTCGTGTTCACTGAGCACTGCTATGGCCACATACAAACACAATGAATACATCATCTGCTTCTTAAAAGGGCTCAACGATAACTACAGCACTGCCAGAACTCAGATACTACTCATGGACCCATTACCCTCCTTAAGCAAAGCATATTCACTTGTGGTCCAACAAGATCCTTCCTCAAATCCCAACCAACAAGACTCCACTGCCTTTACCATTAGTTCTGGTAATTCTTCACACATGAAACCTTCATCCACTCAAGGCAAAGGGAAAAGTCGTGGTCAATCACGACATAATATGGTTTGTACTCATTGCAAAAAGGCCAATCATACCGTAGACACTTGTTATTTCAAGCATGGATTCCCCCCGGGTTACAAATCCTTTGTACAACAGCCTTCAGAGACTTCTGATATCAAGAAATCTCAACATACACACAATCTCGATGCTGATATTTCACCTCTTACACGTGAAGATTATCAACAATTAGTTTCACTACTCAAAGCTTCTAAGGTAACTTCCTCAAATTCTATTTCAACCAACAATGAGAACAGTCCTTCTCCTAACACTCAAATTGTTTCAAGTATCTCCAAATCAGGTACCTATAACTCCTCTCCCAATTTTTGGATTTTAGATTCGGGTGCCTCTGACCATGTTTGCCCTAATATTCACTGCTTTAGTACTATTCAATCTATTAAACCTGTCTCTGTTTTGTTTCCAAATGGCATGAATCTGTTTGCATATTTTTCTGGCACCATTTTCTTTACACCAACATTTTTTTTAACTAATGTTTTATTCATTCCTCAATTTAGATTTAGCCTAATTTCTATTTCTAAATTGACTAGAAATCTCAATTGCCAGTTGGTCTTCTCACATGATTTTTGTGCGATTCAGGATATGGTTACCAAGAAGATGATTGGGAATGTGGAGCTTCATAATAATCTCTACATCCATAATCACTCCCCTTCTAGACATTCTTTTCCTAATAGCTTTTATACCATTTCAAATCCTAGATTTGCTAATAATGTAAATACTGGTTCTTGTAATTTTTTTGATCTTTGGCACTATCGATTAGGCCACCCATCCTTTAATGTTTCCAGCACTATGTCCAAACAATTTCCTTACATTTATATTAATAAAGATTTAGTTTGCAACTCTTGTCATTTGGCTAAACAATGTAAGTTGCCTTTTTCTTCAAGTACTACTAAGTCTTTACATGCTTTTGATCTTGTACACATGGATACATGGGGCCCTATTAATAAAATTTCTTTAGAAGGCTTTTCTTATTTATTTTCTTTCCATTGTAGATGATTTTACACGCCACACATGGGTTTTTCTTATGAAAACTAAATCTGAAACAATAACCTATATTAAGGATTTTATTTCCTATGTTTCCAATCAATTTTCATGTACCATCAAAACTATTAGAAGTGATAATGGCTTAGAATTTCTCATGCTTGAGTTTTATTCTTCCTTAGGTATTATTCATCATACTTCATGTGTTGAAACTCCTGAACAAAACTCTATTGTAGAACGCAAACATCGTCATATTTTAAATGTAACGCGTGCTCTTTTATTCCATGCTCATTTGCCTAAATGCTTTTGGTCTCATGCTTTAAAACATGTTGTTTACATCATTAATCGAATTTGCACTCCTGTATTGAATCTTAAAATTCCTTATGAAATGTTATACAATATCCCTCCAACCTTTACTGAATTAAAGGTCTTTGGTTGCTAAGCATATGATGCTACTTTAACTCATGCCCGCACCAAATTAGACCCCCGTGCAAGACAATGCATCTTCTTGGGTCTTAAGATTGGCACAAAAGGTTATATTTTATTTGATTTACATACCGTGCTACTTTTATCTTTAGAAATATTATCTTTTATGAATCTATTTTTCCTTATCCTCAAAATCATGCTTCTGCCACTGTTTTAGACCACGACACAAACACTGATGATGTCCTTATTTTTGATAAGTCTGTTGTGATGCATCCCCTGCCCCATAATTCCAATTCTGCTCCCGCTCTGCAATCTGATATTTGCCATATTGTTCCCCCTTCCCATGATTCTACTTGCATACATGATTCTATTGTTCATCATACTACTCTTGACAATGACTCTTTAAGAAGATCTACTAGGCATCGCCACCCCCTGCATACTTAAATGATTTTCAATGTAATGCTGTTTTGCATCATATTAATCTGCCCCCATTACATTCCTTATCTACTGTTTTATCTTATCATAAATTTTCTCCATCTCAATTTAAGTACATCAATGCTATCACTGTTAGTCATGAACCATCTCATTATAAACATGCTATTAAACATGATGTATGGATTAAAGCCATGGAGACTGAACTAGATGCTTTAAATAATAACAACACTTGGGTGATAACTGAGTTACCATAAGGCAAAAAGCCCATTGCCTGCAAATGGGTATATAAAATCAAACACAAATTTGATGGTAGCATTGAAAGGTATAAGGCTCGATTAGTTGCCAAGGGTTTTCATCAAATTGAAGGTATAGACTATTTTGACACCTATTCTCCGGTTGCCAAACTAACCACTGTAAGATTGAAGGTGCGAACACGAGAAGGGGGGGTCGAATTGTGTTTGCACAAAGTTGATACTTTTTTGATAATTTATAAATAATTAAAAATTAGTTTGGATTTGGTGACTTACTTGGAGTAGAAGCAATCGAATTTAGAGGCAGCAATCAATGAAAGCATAAATAATTTGACACGTAGAATTATCCTGGTTCACCACTAACTTGGCTACATCCAGTCCCCTCATTCAGAAGGCTTTAATCCACTAATTCAAAAATCTTGAATTACAAAGCACCTGACCCTCCAAGCCAGTCTTCCCAAACAGCCTGATAACCCCAGACTTTTGAGGAACTAACCACTTTGACCCTACAAGCCAAGTCTTCTCCTAACAACCTGACGACCCCAGATTGAAGAAGGAACTAAACCATTATTGGGTTGGATACAAGAGATTGAAACTTGAGTAGTTGCTTCTAAAAAAGCCGATAATAATAATAACTCTCACACTTTAAGAAAAGAACACTCAAAAAATATTTCTAACCTGAACAAGTGTTTCTCTCTTTGAACTCTAAGATGAATTGAGAACTTTGAGCTTGAGTTACTCTTTTCTGCTTTTCGATGCTTTTCTCCTTCAGTCTTGAGTGTCTATTTATAGTGAAAATTTGGGCTTCAATTTAGTCCTTATTTAATTCTGAATTGTATCTTGTTTAGATTGAGTTTGTAAATTCTTCAAATTGATTCTGTTCCTATTTTGTGTAGATTTACTTTGTAAATTCTTCAGAATGATTATGTTCCTATTTTGTGTAGATTGACTTTGTAAATTCTTCATGATGATTCTGTTCCTATTTTGTGTAGATTGACTTTGTAAATTCTTCAGAATGATTCTGTTCCAATTTTGTGTAGATTGACTTTGTAAATTCTTCATATCAAATATTCTTCAAATCTTCATTAAATGTTGATCAAATATTCTTCAAATCTTCATTAAAATGTTGATCAAATATTCTTCAAATCTTCATTAAATGTAGATCAAATATTCTTCAAATCTTCATTAAATGTTGATCAAATATTCTTCAAATCTTCACTAAATCTTCTTCAAATCTTAATCAAATCTTCTTCAAATATTCTTCAAATCTTGACCATATCTTCTTTTCAACTTGGTCAAAGATTTTCTTCAATTATAAATTTGAATCAAATCTTATTTTAGATTTTCATCAATTATAAATTTGAATCAAATCTTATTTTAGATTTTCTTCAATTATAAATTTGAATCAAATCTTTATTTTAGATTTTCTTCAATTATAAATTGGAATCAAATCTTATTTTAGATTTTCTTCAAAAACATGAATCTTCTTTCATACTCTTTGAAGTCAAATATATTGTTTTCACAAAATAATTTTGTTTACATCAAAACTCTATATGTAAAACCAACTTGGTTCCAACAAATATTACTACTTGCCTTAGCTTCTTCCAATAATTGGTTTTTACATCAATTGGATGTGTATAATGCATTCTTACATGGGGACTTGGATGAGGAGGTTTATATGAACCTACCTTCGGGTATGTCCACTACTCATCCAAACCATGTATGCAAACTTTTAAAATCGCTTTATGAACTTAAACAATCTAGTAGACAATGGTTTGTTAAACTGTCCAATGCCTTAGTTTCTAAAGGATATATTCAATCTCCCTCCGATAGCTCTTTATTCATTAAAAGAGTTCATCAATCTTTCACTGCCCTCCTTATTTACGTTGATGATATTATTATTGTAGGTAATGACATCAACGAATGCATAGATATTAAATCATTCATCAACTCCAAATTCAAGATACAGGACCTAGGGGACTTGAAGTACTTCCTTGGTTTGGAAGTATCACGATCAAAGCTAGGAATCCATATTTGCCAACGCAAATATGTTCTGGATTTGCTGCACAATGCTAGCCTGCTCGCCTCTAAACCAGCTTCTACACCTATTTTAAAAGGTACCAGACTCACTTCCACTGCTGAAACCCCCCTTTCCGATCCTTCTCCGTACCGACGCCTAGTGCGACAACTCATCTACCTTACAAACACAAGACCAGATATTAGTTTTTTAGTTCAACAATTAAGCCAACATGTGTGTTATCCAACTGACATTCATCTTGAAGCTGCCACACGTGTACTCAAATATCTAAAATCATCCCCTGCGAATGGTATTTTTATGTCTGCTTCTTCTTGCATCCAGCTCAAAGCATGCTCTGATTCTGATTGGGCCACGTGCCCAGAAACCCGTAAATCTATCAGTGGCTATTCTATTTTTCTTGGTGATTCTTTAATATCCTGGAAGTCCAAGAAACATGCCACAATTTCTAGAAGTTCATCGGAAGCAGAGTATCGGGCCATGGCCTCCGCTGTATGTGAAATACAGTGGCTGACTTATCTCCTTCAAGACCTCCACTCTGATTTTACAGCACCAGCTCTTTTATATTGTGACAGTCAATCTGCCAGACACATTGCAGCCAACTCTTCATTTCACGAACGTACCAAGCATATAGAACTTGACTGCCACCTCGTCCGCGAGAAACTCCAGCAGAAGTTGTTTCATCTGCTGCCTGTCAGTTCTGTCCAGCAATTGGCATATGTCTTCACCAAAGGTTTCGATCCCAAACCATTTCAGAATTTTTGTTCCAAGCTAGGCTTAATGAACCTATGTGCTCCAGCTTTAGGGAGGCTATTAGATATAGTAGACTTAGTCAATTTATTTGTTTTTGGTTTGTTAGTAAGAGTAACTACTTCAGTTAGATTAGTTACAGCAGTTACATCCTTTTTCCCACATATAAATATCTTGTATTGAATCATTATATTTTTCAATGAGAATAGAGGTAATTCAATAATTTGCCACGTGTTAAACACAATAGTAATACTCCTAGATTTGATGATGAAGAAAAAGACTTATTCTTTCAAGATTTTCATATTTATAAGATCGTGGGGAAGAAGACGAATTGAATTTGTTCACCATATTCATATATTTTGCATAAACAGTAAAAAAATTGAAAAAAATTGAGATTTTGTAAATCATAAATTAATTTGAGAAAAAAGAAATGAAGTGGAAAATTTTTTCCACAATTATATGCAGTTTATATATCACATCACCAAAATTTAACACCATTTACTACTAATTTAACAAAAGGGGCCAAATTATCTTAAATTTACAAATGTTAAAGAACCAATTTAACTAATTTTAAATTTAAAAAACTTAATTGAATTTTTAAAATAAGTTAAAGGCTAACTGATATTTAATTCAATTTTTTTAAGAAGTATGTGTCTCTAAGACTGAGTGGGGACTACCCATGTATAAATTGGACTAAGAAAGACGTGAATTACACATGCAACTTTAATGTGTAGTTTAATTCTTTAATTAATTGGACAATACCTTCTTTTTTTTTTTTTTTTTTTATCAGTAATTGGACTGCACGTTTGATTTAAGAAAGAAAGAAAGGTGGAAAGTGCAAGAAAGCATTATTGGCATCTTTCTCATCTCAAAATCACAACATTTCCAACGTAATTTAGCTGTCCTCCAACGACACTTTTCTTTTTGGATGGTCAATTAGTAATTATAATTAATCAATAATTAATATTATGAATAAAATAATATAACTTTCTTAATTAAATTATATAAAAAAAATATACTTATATCTAAATTTTTCTTAGAATATCATTCCTTGTATTCATATTAGTATTTGGTACCGTACTTGTACTATGCATCATAACTTTTAATTTTATGGTTATTTGTGATTTTGATTTTTCACCGGATTTTGGTTTTAATTCTTTGAAATTTTTTTATAAATTTTATCTGTGTAATTATATTTTCATTATTTTAGTTTTTAATATGTAATATTATTTTCGCACCTAAGTTAAGTGACGTGACATTTAATATGATATGTCATTTTAATGTTGTATGATATAAAGTTATCACATCGTCATTTCATATAGTAGTAATTGTAATAGATTGAGTATAACAGTTAGTTTAAGTTAAGGTTGAAAGAGTTGAATAAGTGAAAGGATTTGGTTTAGTAACTTAATTAATTAATAATAACATTTGCTTATCCCAAAAAAAAAATGGGTGTCATAGTAAAATAATAGATTTTTTTGTTAATTTTATTTACTTTTTCTTCTCTTTTTCTATGATAAAAGTTCTTTTTAAGTTGTTTTCTTTATCTTTATTATCAATATTATTCATAAAACATTATTTCATCTTAAAACGTATTGAAATATACTTTTTCCTAATTTATCACTAATAAATTTCTATAGTATGTCTAGGTTTGTGAGCTAAATGATACTGAAATTCTTTTAAGAAAATGGTCTTAAATTCAAATTTAATAAAACTAACTTAACTACTAATTTATTAATATTTGTTTAAAATAAAAATCTATAATACCCATAAAAAAAATAAAAACTAGAAGTGAACTTAGAAGTGTTGTTAATTGAGGGTGAAGAAGTAGGTCCACTTAATTATAATTATTTGACATTGAAATTATGAAAATTTGATGTTCGGTTAAAAAAAAATGTAGGAAACGTGATAACATATGACAAAATAACCCGAACCCGCATGTATCCACTCAAACCCATTTGATTTGGGCGGAGAAAACCCGTTTTGATTAGGTGCAGGTGCGAATTTTCCCCGAAATTAAAATTCAGGGACTTGAGTGTGGTGATATCCACCCCGCACCTGAATTCGCCCCGCAAGTAATGTTATAGTAATTTTTAAATTTTATATACATATTGAATATACTTAATATTTTTTTTAATATTAAAATTATAATCTTATCTTTATAGAAAATAATTTTTTAATTTCATTATTGTTTAATAATAATTATTTTATTATATTAATTATAATAGATATGATTTTTAAATTTATATATATGAATGGGTGCGGGTGTGGGCAGAGAAACTCGAACCCCGTTTTGAAAGGGGATGGTGACCTAAATTTTATATCCGCTATGAAACAGAGACAAATACTGATTTTCTCCTGATTAGTCAGGTACGGAGTGAAGGAGGCAAAATCTGACTCCTCTGCGCTCCGTTGCCATGTCTAAACACGATAAAGATTTGATCCTTCGAAACTTAAGAAACTGAAATTTTAATTGAATTTTTAATTTAGACATTAATTTAGGAGAAGGATTCACAACTCACCAAAAACCAAGCGTCCTTTAATAAAAAAATATTAGAAAAATAATTGAGAGTCTAAACATATTCTAATAATATTAAGTCTAGTTTTAGTATCACCTTAAATGATCAGAATTTTAATAAACCACGTAATTTTGTAAAAACTATAATTTATAGTTTTTTATAATCACAATGTCATTGCGTGATTCTAATAACTCCATGTGATATCAAATATGCATTGAATACCATCGGATTACACATAAACACTCGCCGGAAAATAAGTGGAAAGTGTACGCGAGAGCAACACAAACACGTAAAATACAGTCATTTATCCTTTTTTTTTTTGTAATAGACCGATATGACAATTACCAATAATAAACTTAAACACGTAAAATATAATCTGAATTAGAATTCCAACACCACAGAACATGATCAATCTAACAATTTCGCCAATAATAATTTAGTTAGGTATCATGAACACTCTTTATGGTGCTTTATTTATGGAGTATTAGACTTTCTTTGTAACATTTTATATTAGACTAATATTTATGTAAATTATTTAATTATTATGTTGAATGTATGTACAATGAGATAAGCCAACATGATTGTTATTAAAGGTGTTCGTCACGCAGTTCTGAATCAATTTTTGAACCAAAAGAAAAAAAAACATTAACTAAAATCATATGTGATTTGATTTATTTTAGATAATTCTTTTAAAAAATTATTCTAATTTAATTCAAATAAATGGGTTTAAAGTTAATCGATTTTTGGATGATTTAATTTACAATGGTAAAAAAATTTATTTATAATATTAAAAAGTCATGTTAAAGTAATAGATTTGACGAAATGTATAGCATATAATAAAAATTAAAATTACATAATAATTGATTATGTTTGAAAATTATATAAAAGGTCAAAAAAAAAAAATCAAATTAAATCAATAACTATTAATAAAAAAACTAAAAACCAACAAATTATAAATTAATGTAATACCTTATACTAATAAAAAGAATCAAAAGTTTATACATGTGATTTGGCTTGATTTTGAAAATAAAATCTATAATCCTATCTTTGATTTCCTTTTTTTATAAAGGAAAAATGATAATATATATATATATATATATATATATATATATATATATATATATATATATATATAAAAAAGAAATCGAACGAGAAAAAGACGTCCATCTACAAATAATCATCTAGGAGAAACAACAAATTGAGAGATGAAATAAGTATATCAACAATATTACGATACACATAATTAATTTCACATTTATGTTTCATTTGATCCACAACCACAAGAAAGATGATTTCTTAAAAAAATTTATGAGATAAAATAGAAATTACTTGTCTTTCTTAACTGAATCATGATGACCACATTAAAAGAATACATTTCCACTAAAAAAGTAGTCAACCCCAATGTCTTTTTAAAACCATGAATCAACCCAAAAAGTAACTAACATAAAAGTAACTTGACCAAATTTACAGAAGAAAAAAAAAACTACGAATATAAACTCCAATATAATATTTGATAAAATCTCTGCAAACAGTGAAGCTATAGTTAAAGAAAAAATTTAGGTGGCATTGTATCTAAAGAATATTTCGTTGGCAACACATTTTTAATATATAAAGCAACACTTTGTTAATCTTGTCGCCACGTTGAATTGGCATTTTCCTAGTTGAAAACTTCCATTAAAAAATCATTAATTTGATTAACCTAAGAAATGTACTTTAAATTTGATCTTTCACAAACAATTAACAATCATATATTTCCATCATAAAAAAAATAAGTATAAAGCACGTTTAGTTGTAAAATGATTTACTCAAATTGAAGGTACTAATTTCTTTGACACTTTTTCTCTCATTGTAAAATTAACTACAGTAAGACTACTACTTGTTATTGTTTCTTCTCAAAATTAGTTTTTGCATCAACTAGACGTACACAATACCTTTTTACATGGCTGACTTAGATGAGTAAGTTTATATGGAATTGACTTTTGCCATTTCATATCTATGAATTAAAGCAATCTAGTAGACAATGGTTTGCAAAATTGTCGTCTACATTAATTTCAAATGATATATGCAATCCACTTTTGATCATTCTTTATTCACCAAGAGATTGCATAAATCCTTCACTGCAATTTTGATTTACGTTGATGATATGATTATTGCAGGAAATGACCCTCGCAAGAGCACTTTCATCAAGGAATTTCTCCATACTTCATTCAGAATTAAAGATTTAGGAGACTTTAAGTACTTCATCGGACTTGAAGTGGTCAGATCTAAACAAGGAATCCATATATGTCAAAGAAAATACATTCTAGATTTATTGTCTAACATCGGTTTGCATGCAGCCAAACCTGCCAACATTCCCATGATGAAAGGCACTAAACTCAGCAACGCCAATAGTACCCTTATGCAAGATCCATCTATCTATCGACGACTAATCGACAAGCTCATTTACCTAACAAACACAAGGTCAGATATTAGTTTTTTTGTACAATACCCCGGTCAACATATGAATTCTCCTTCAAATCTTCACTATGAAGCAGCTATAAGAGTATTCAGATATCTCAAGTCTTCTCATGCATTGGGCATTTTTCTGTCTGCAAATTCTGCCCTCCAACTTAAGGCTTTTTCCGTCTCTAACAGGGCAACCTGACCTGATACACGCAGATAAGTAAGTGGGTTTTGCATATTACTTGGGGAATCTTTAATTTTATGAAAATCAAATAAGCAAGCCACCATTTCTCGCAATTCCTCATAAGCAGAGTACAAAGCCATGGCCACTGCAGTCTGCGAAATACAGTGGTTAACTTACTTACTCACTGATTTGAAAGTTGATTTTGTCAATCCTGCTCTACTTTATTGTGATAGTCAATCAACAAGGCATATAGCGGCTAACTCCTCATTTCATGAACGGACCAAGCACATCAAGCTTGATTGTCAGTTGGTCCATGAAAAATTTCAACAAAAATTGTTCCATCTTTTTCCTATCAAATCATCTCAGCAAATGGCTGACATTTTTTACTAAAGCATTGGATTCAAATCCCTTCCATTATTTTATTTCCAAGTTGGCTTTAATTTACGTATGTGCACCAACTTGTGAGAGGGTATTAGATAATACTTAGTCCCTTAATTTGAGTTAGTCTTTAATCAAAATAGTGTTAGGTTGTTAGAGACTTATTAAGACTTAGTTGTTTTTCTGTTTTCACAATTAGTTAGATGGGTCTACCTACACCATCTATATAACTCATATTTTGTTTTTGTAAACAATGAATTGTTCAATAATAATAATATTGAGGTTATTAATTAATTCTTGTCTTTACTCTAATAGTCATGGCCTTGCTCTAAGAACGATAGTTGTTATCATCAAGAGGGTGAAAAATGAGTTGAAAACTGGGATTATCTTTAGGAAAGTTAGTGAAGGGGTTGGAACCATCCACGAGAGGAGTGGGAGACGCCATGGAAGAATGAATAGAAAGCTTCAAAAGAGAAGGTTTAGGCGGAAACTCAACGGTAAAATAGAATATTCAGATAAGAGTAATTTCTGATACCATATTACAATTTAAGAGAATGAAAAAAAAATGATTTCATTGAATTAATGCTAGAGTACAAGATGAGCTTATATATTGATCAACTTTATAATAGATACAAGAGTGAGAAGAATAATAAACTCTAACAAATTGTAAGTTAGTCTAACTAACTAATAAAAACAGAAATAACAATAAGTGATAGTTTATCTAATACACTGTGAACTCATACTTAAAAGTAATTTGATATTTTAATACCGATTAATACATTTATTGAAAGTATAAACTAACAACTCCCTTCATTTTTACGATAGAGACAATAATTTGATTGCTTTATTACATAATTACCACAATTTTATATTAATTTTTTTTTTTTTGTCTTAAAAGAGATGATAAAGTTCATTGTAATCAACTCATATTGTGAGGTCCCAAGTTCGAACCCGGGACAAGACGTCCAACCTAGCAATATCGGCATTTGTCAATTGAGTTAGGGTTTAAGAACGATTTTATATTAATTTTAATTAACATTTTTTTAAATATACACATATATATATATTATATATATATATATATATATATATATATATATTTTATTTTAATTGATTAAAAAGATTGGTAGTATCAAATTTAGATTTTGTGTGGAATTATATTTTTCTTCACTAATTTTATTTTATGGTTGTTATTATTTTATTTTGCCTTCATTTGTTCGTTTAGAAATGCATATATATGTGTGTGATGCTTAATTTATTTTAACTAAATATTTTAGCCAGATTATGTTCTGATTATTTTTTTAAAATATGTGTCATTGTGAGTTAATGTTTCTCCATAATTGTGACATAATTCATTTGTTGGAGAAGAAATAAATAAATTAGTGTGTATTATATATATGGGCTTCACCCAATTGGTTTAAAAAAAAAAAAAAAAGAAGATATAAAGCCCTAATAAGTTAACAGCTACATTAGAGTGTAGCAAGAGAGGAAGATGTGTGCCGTAGAGCAATAAGAAACACTTGAATCGATTGCGAAGAAAATTCGATTCGATTGTAGATGGTTGTGTAAAAAAATTACTCCGATTGGACTCAAAATTTAGTATTTTATTTATACTATTAAGCTTGTCTTACTATTATACTTTTTAATAGTTTTATATTTTCTTTGATTCAGTTCAATATATCAATGGTTTAAAGTGTTAGTCTTGAAATTTAGTCGATTAAAGTATCAATTTTATGATGAAAACTGTATGTTTTATTTCTAAATTTAATTTTTTTTTATAGAAATTAAATGTTTACCTGCGTATTGATTCTTGACTAAAAACATTTACTTGTAAGTTGTAGTTCTATTTTTAGTGATTAAAGATAAAATGTGAGTTTTAATTTTAAATCGCTTTAGGGTGTTGAAATTAGTATTCTGATAGTTAAAGTTTTGAGTTTAAATCAATTTTAAATATTAGTTGGAATTTCAAAATGGTAGACAAACTTTCATAAAATAGATAATTTTCAAAGTTAAGTAGAACTTTAAAGTGACGTTTTTCTTAAGAAAATAGTTGTGAATTAGATATAGGTTGAAGATAATATTTTTAAAAGAGTCAAGGCATTGAAGAATTTTTTTTAATGTTTGGTTTTATTTTAGGCAATGATATATCTCTAGAATTAGTAGGAAATGTGTGTGTACGTACCAATTCAATAATATATATATATATATATATATATATATATATATATATATATATATATATATATATATGTTATTTTTGGATTGGTGACATTTGCTTTTGATTTCTTTTGTACTGACAATAAACTTGTTGGAATAGCTTTATACAAGTGTTTAAAGTTGTGATTAGTTATGATGTGTCTTTGAGTAATAAAAGACTAAGAGTCTTAGGTTTTAAGAACTTACTTTTAATGTACACATTAGAATAACATTTTGTAAGTGTGCCTAATCTGAAATATTATTTTTTTAGAAAATATAATTAGTAAAGTTATTACTTAATTTTAAATTAAATAAGTATTTTAAGATAATATTATTTTAAAAAAAAAACTATCTTTTTACGTTAAGAGTTTCGTTAGTTAACATCTTGAAAAAAAGTAGAATATTATATAGACATTTATTTTTATCTTAGTCAACTTTAAAGTGTATATTATTTATTTTTGTATGTTGGTTTTTTTTTTTTTTTTTTTT
>JBBPBQ010000002.1:47495857-47526313 GCA_037974755.1 Cicer yamashitae
GTTAAGAGTTTCGTTAGTTAACATCTTGAAAAAAAGTAGAATATTATATAGACATTTATTTTTATCTTAGTCAACTTTAAAGTGTATATTATTTATTTTTGTATGTTGGTTTTTTTTTTTTTTTTTTATCTTCATGTAAGATCAGAATAAAGTGTTTTAAAATATTAATTAGCTTTATATTTATGTTGACTGAAAAAATTTAAACGTAGGTTGGAAGAATTGACCCAAGAAACAACTTCACCAGGAACTCCTCCAATAAATGAATTAGATGTGCGGTGTGAGGTTACAGGAATAAAAAGAGGACAAGTATATGGTCTTGAAATGGAATCTATTGTATTACTAGGGAGACCATATTATCGTAGGTCATGTTCTTCATCAACAGAGTAGGTTCAAAGACATGAATTTGAAGAAATGAGAAATGAAAGAGATCAACTTCGAGAGGAATTGGCTAATACAAACAGAGCAGATGAACGCAACAACCACTTGATAAAACAATTGATGAATAGCTTGAACTTTAAATCCATGCCATATACTAGAGATCAAATTCATGAAGATGGGATTGGTGATAATGATGATGAGATTGGTGATCATGATGCTGGTGATTTTGATGATGAGATTGGTGATAATGATGCTCGTGATCATGATGATGAAGAGTTAGATGGATAGTAATAAGTTAATCTAAAGAACCAATATGTTGCAATTTGTTATGACTAAATATATTATGTTTAAACTAAAATTTTATTTATATTATTTTGAGTACTTAAAAATATTACTTAAATATATTATATTCTTTGGTTATATACATTGAAATGATTAATGCTTTTAAATGATTTTGGTGTATGAATTTTTTAGATATTGAAAACAAATTAAAAATTGTTTTTATTGTTCTTTTGGACATTAAAGTAATGTATTTAAAAAAAAATGGTAATATTTAGAGACGGAATTAGTGACCAAATATTTAATAAAAATAACAATTTATGTCACAAATTTTGTCTCTAAATCGATCGCTAATGACATGAAATATTAATTCAAAGTGGTTGCTAAATCAGTCTCAAAGTTTAGTCACTAATTCAGTTACAAAATTCGGTCACTAAATCGGTCACTAAATTCAGTCACTAAATCGGTCACTAAATTCGGTCACTAAATCAGTCACTAAATTCGGTCTCTGATTTGGTCGCAACAGCTAGCGACTAGCGATTTAAATTGGTCACTAAATCGGTCGCTATTGAATTTAGTGACCGATTTTCTCCATTTAATGACCGAAAAATTAGTCTCTAAAAACGCTTTTTCTAATAGTGGAGTAAAATAAATATTAACTCATACTTTTAAAGACTATCATTGATCATCATTAATATTTTAAATTATTTTTAAAAAGGAATCTATAGTAAATTACATACAAATATAAACTATACGAAAAAGGTAAGGGAACAACTATTTACAATGTTCTACCCAAATCCTATCCATGTGATACATACATTCCTAAAAGTAAATCTCAAAATTAAAATCCCAACCATAATATTTGAATAGCTTTATTTTTTTACTCATTTAAGGCATTATTTTTTTAACTTTTTTTTTTTATCACACCGACATATCATATCAGTTTTTTTTCTTTCTCTCAAGAAATTATGTGAATGTCCATTAAATATTTTTGTAATCTATCAAAATAAATAAATGAATATAAAAATGTAATTAAATAATTTATTCATCTTAAAATATAAATAAAAATATAAATAAAATTATTCAAAAAATATATATTTATTTCAAATTTAAAACTAAATACACAACAAAAAAAACCAATTTTTCGTTATGTTTTAAGATGAAACCAGTACACTAACTTATGTGTACAAGAGAACAATAATACAACTACAGTATATGAGTATGACAAGTCATGGATAATTTTATGACATTATTGAAATCTATTTGAAAAACAACATGGTCCCACGTTAATGCATATAGCTAAAGGGACCAACCAACCGAAGAAGTATAGAAGAAGGTGTTGTTGTCCACCACCTCGCCATGCATCATATTCATTCATTCAATTTCCATTTCCACTTTATTGCTGCCACGTACTTCATTCACTCACACGTGGCACAATCCCCTACACTTATTACCTGTCGGCATTTTCATCTCAACCGTTCATCAAATCACATCCGCTCCAAATCCTTCAAACCCTGCTAAAAATACTTTTTTCTTTATTCTTTTAATTAAAAATTCGTAAATAAGAATATATAATTCTTGAAATTTATCAAAGTTTTAAATATAATTTATATGTTAATAATTTTATAAATTAAATTAATTAAAAAATAAATATCAAGTTAAAATGAATTACAACAAAAAATATATTTTTATAATTGATATATTTAACATTATTATAATAAAAATGTGTATTTTTTATAGAACGATCCTCACAATTATTTTTCTTTTACATATCCTCACAATTATATATATATATATATATATATATGAAAATTTAAAAATTATTTTATATCAAGAGACAATGAAATTCTAAAAGTAAATTTATATTAAAGAATAAACAAAGTACTCTTTTTTATCTTATTTTAAATGAAAAATTATAATAATTTATCGAAAAATTATCAAATTATAATCGTACACATACTTCTTTTAAAAAATATGAGTATAATAATTTTATGATTAAAGGCATTTTAGTTATTAAAATATATATACATATATATATAATTAAAAAAAAATTAAGATGGATAAATTATTATCATTATAATGGTGGCATTAATTTTATTTATTTATAAATATAGAACTGAAGTAGTTTTTGTTACGAAATTACTGAGGTAGTTAAATGAATTAAAATATAATAAATAAAATATGAATAAAATTAATATTTGATATAAATTTTGTTTTACAAATATTTGCTATATCTTATCGATGATATACATGGAGTATTCTATAGTTAGAAACGATAATATGAAATAAACAAATTAAAAGAAATAATAACACGGTTGTCGACACACGGTGCTCACACATTTGTGCACTTTGATTGCTACTATCTCCTTTTTAATTTTAAAAATATCTTTGATTCATCCTAACGTTGCTACATATACGTTGTTTTTCTTCTTGTTCTTTTCAAATAAACACAAACGTTAACTCTCTCTCTCTTTATAAATTATTTTTTCAATTAATTTTTAACCAAACCAAACTCCGAAGCTATGGCTGAGCTCCAAACCAAGAAGGAAACAGTTTCAGTTCCGGCTCCAGCTCCAGCTCCGGCTCCGGCGGATCCCCCGCTGGCTGAGGCACCACCGCTTGATGTCGTTGATAAGAAAGCGTTGGCTCCACCGCTACCGCCACCGCCAAGTGCGGCGGAGGAAACCAAAGCTCTTGCTGTTGTGGAGAATGAGAGTGAGTTTGTTTTCCTTCCTCTCATGTTTCAATTTTTAATCTTTTGGCTTTTCAAAAAATTGGGTTGCCGTCAAAATCCAATTGATCAATAGTTTGGCATAGTGTGGTGGATCATTATTCTAAATTTTAATTGCAGCTAAACCTTTGATATTGCTACAAAATTAGGCAAATACAGTTAAAATTGTGGTTGCTAAAATATTTATATTACGGTCCCAATTGCTTACCATTCTTCCTAAAGAATGGTTCTTTGTTTAATCATTAATTAATATTTTTATTATAGTAATTGTCCTAAAGATCGAGTTTTTTTTGTGTAATGTTTTATCAAAGACTTTTGGAGCTTAATTTGTACTATTGTTGGTTGAGTTTACTATATTTAAGCTTTCTTTGCTGTGATGCTTTGATCAGTGCTTATTTGTTTTCATGGAAAAATAATTATAATCATGAGTTATCATCAAAATTCAAGCTTTGCTTGATTTTTTTGTTCAATTTTGGTCACTACTGTAGAGTGTGCTGTTTGATTATGACCATTCTCAATTTTTAGCTTCTTCTAACAATAATTCATTTTCAGTTTTTGTGAATATTTTTAAACGCCTTTTTCACATCTCCAGTCAATATCCGTTAGGCATGCCATTCAATTATAAGTCTTGGATGCTTTCTATGATGTGACTTCTTTAATGGATTATCCTCATTTTCTTTGCCTTCCAAAAGTTGGTTTGACTGTTTTTCTATGCTCATTATGGCAACATAAATAATTACTCCATCTGCTATAAAATATAAACAAAAATAATCATTGAAAATTTGATGTAACTGATTTTAAATTAATATTAGATATATTAATTTTTCAATTATTATTTTCTTTTATATTTCTGTCCAGAGATAGTACTACCTAGATTTAGTGCATGTTTATAAATTTGGCGAAATTATAGAGACAATGTGATTTTATTAAAATTTTAAAGTGTAAATTTTGTCAAAATTACAATCATGGATTGCAATTCTGTCAAATTCAGACGCGAGCTTACTTAATTAATTTTTGCAGTTGTGAATTTGTTTATATGCATTTGACTAAGCTTATACTATTCCAATTTTTTTCCTAACAAAACTTGTTACCTCTGTATCACCAACACTTCTAATTGAAGGCGTGTCTCGGAGTGCAACACATGTCAGTGTCCAACATCGATACCTTGATTACATTTATTAATTCATTTTCTTAAATCATTACTAGCGTCGACGTGTCAGTATCAATGTCGTGTTCGGTGTCCGTGTTAGTATATGTGTTTTATAGCGTGTTACATCATTTCTTGATATATACGAAATTAATAAATTCTCTCGTGTCCCAAAAAGTGATTTTCATTAGGCCCTCTAGCTGATGAGAAACATATTGTCCCCACCATGTTATGAAAGTTCTTTTGGCAAAGGATGATTTGGTTTATAGGAAAAGTTGATCTAAACATTTACCAACTCTCAAATAGGCAATTTTAATTATTTGAACTTAATAAGAAAGTTAGCATTCTAATTGGAATCCAATAAAGAAAGGAATCATGTATTCATTACAATTAATGATGATGCAACTACCCTAAAGATCATTGCTTTTATTTACAATTTTTTCTTTTGGTCTGCAGAGACACCAGTTCCTGTTCAAAAGAAAGCCACAGGTGGATCCCTTGATAGAGGTTAGTCTTGTTGAATTTTCTCAAATTTCACTTTGCTTTATCATTACCTTATTAATATTTGATCTTAATATTTACAATTAATATTCTGAGCTACAAGTTTTATAAACACTTGAATTATTTTCAATTTGTGAATTATCCTCATGTTCTGCACCATCTAGGACTTGTTTGGATTGATTGATTTGAACTATATCAGCTGACATAAACATTTGTGACTATTTCAGAGAGTTTATGGAAACAATTTACAATATGTTCATAAATTGTTTCAGCTTATGTCTGTAATCTCTCTAGCATAGTTTATGAAAACAGCTTACAACTTTATAAAAACAATTTGACTTTTTTATATATTTTGTTAAAGAAACAACTTATATAGTAAACGCTTATGCTATAAACAATTAATTAAGTTGTTTATCGAAACAGACCCCTAATCACTAAGAAAGTGTTAATATATGCATAGGTTTCTTGCTGTCACATTTTATCTCTTCCTTGGTAACATGAATATGTGATTATACTTACTAACTCTTATTAAACCTCTCTTCAAATATGCTTTCTAGAGATGATGATTAACTCATCAAATTTTTGTCATAGCATTTATCTTCCTAAACAAGTGGCTTGAAGTATTTTTTTGGTATACAGATATTGCTCTTGCAGAAATAGAGAAAGAGAAAAGGTTATCTAATGTGAAGGCATGGGAAGAAAGTGAAAAAACCAAAGCTGAGAATAAGTAAGAATTTATTTTAATGTTTGTTTTGCTGTTAGTTATTATAGACATACAAACAGATAATATAGATTAATGAAAACAAGACAAATTGTTCCAAGTCCAACCTATGTTTTAGAAACCGAACCAGTGACATATTTGGATCATGGTTCAACTGCTTTTAAGGGCTCAAACTAGGACCAAATCACTCGAATGACCGAATCGTAGACAATGTCAATTGATGGTTGAACCATATCATGGATCAATTCAATTTTAAAAACATCGAGGTGTGTCACTCTTTATAAATTCTTATAGAGTTTTATCACACCCCTCACAACCAATACTAGTGCGTGTACATAAATGGTGGGTGACCCAATTAATAGGCTATGATGTCTTATTCATTTTTGCAATTAAAAATGAAAACATAAGATGGAAAAAGAAATATTTTTCTAATAGCAAACAGACTCTAAAGTGTCATTTGAAAATCATGTTATGTTTCTGTATGTTCAGAATCTAAAATTTAGCAATTGTTGTGATATTTTAACAGAGCACAAAAACAGCTATCTACTGTTGCTGCTTGGGAAAACAGCAAGAAAGCAGCTATTGAAGCTCAACTCAGAAAAATTGAGGTAATACTTAATCTATTGTTTAGTTATTTATTAATATAGCTATTAATTTAAAGATGGTAGCTTTTCTTTTTCTATGTTACTCTCTCCGAAATAAAATATAAACAAAAATAATTATTTAAAAGTTGATGTATTTAGTCTAAATTCTTAACTAGATACATTAAATTTTCAACTACCATTTTTGCTTATTGAGGGAGAACATGATGCCGTGAATTGTGATGCTTGTTGGCCCATCAAACAGATAAGCAAATTTTTTTAAAGTTCTAAACAAAATATAATCAGGATATGAACCTTAAAAATAAAGATAAGGTTTTATGCTGTGATGCTACATGGAATAAGATACATGATAATTAATATGCTTTATTGACAGCAAAAAATGTAGACTTTTGAGCTATTATTTTTTTTTTAATGATCGTTTTTCTTTACCTTTGTCACGTTCTTACCAGATATCTGGAACTTCTAATCCAACTACTAATTTGCTTTTGTCAAGTGGGATCAAATACCTATTGCATCCATACATTGCATCCTTCTACATAGAGATTTTTATTTTGAAAAATCTACATAAAGAATTACAACTATGCTTTTATCAATTAAATAAGAAACTTTAAACAGGATCAAATGTTGACACTTTTACATAGAGAAAATTTGTATTTATCCATTTAAAAGGTGATCCATCTCTTTTTATTCTAAGAAACAAAATAGTGTCTCAAAAAACTCAACAAAAGAAAGTGTCCATGTTCTTTTTGTACAATATTCCACTTAGTAACACTATGCATATCTTTTTAATGAAAAAATTAAAATCAAAATGCATTTAATTTTTGAAAGATGTAACAAGTAAGGCTAAATATATTTTTCTTTGAAGAAAGGCTAAATATATTTTTGGTCTTTGTAAAATTTTATTTTAATATGTACAAAAAATTTATTTGTTTTTAAGTCCATAAATAATACATGAATTGTGTTCTTTTAATTTTTGATGATGATGGACTATATATACCACTTTTACTAAATGTAGGATTAAAAATGATTAAAAAAAAATATAGGGATAAAAATCAAAATTATTGGGTCAAAAACATTTAATATGTAAGATGGTTGTTAGGAATAAAATTTTGAGTTATTGCATTAAATTTTGAACATTTTTTCAGGAGCAATTGGAGAAAAAGAAAGCAGAATATGGAGAGAAAATGAAGAACAAGATAGCCATGGTTCACAAGCAAGCAGAGGAAAAGAGAGCAATAGTTGAAGCCAAACGTGGTGAAGAAATTCTCAAGGCAGAGGAAATGGCTGCAAAATACAATGCAACTAGAACCACTCCAAAGAAACTCCTTGGATGCTTTTAAATTATACTATCATATTCATATCATATAACAGTAATGAAATTTTGTCTATATTATTGTTGTTATTATTATTCTTGTTTGCTTGTAATGTTGTTTCTGTGTGTAAGAAAAGTAATGGAAAGAGAAAATACTATGAAGTCACATGTTGGACAGCTCATAGGATCTTTTGTTTAGCTCAAGTGTCCAATGACATTTATTTATTGATTTATTTATTATTGAGAGAATGTTTTCTTTTTATATTATCAAACTATTGGTGCAAATAAGATGCCTATTATTATTTATTGCCTTTATTTTAGAGAAAATATCCTAATTTGAAGTACTATATCAATATTATTCTTTCTATCAATATTATTCTTTCTGGTCTTAAATATAAACAATTTTGGGTCAAAAAAATTGATGTAATGTATTTAGTTTAAAGTTGTCTATATATAAGGCAGATATAGTCCTCTTCATTATTAGTATTTCAATTCAATAGATGGATCTAAATTAGTTAAAGCCTCTTTTTGCATTTGTGTATTTAGAGTCTCACGTTCTAAAACGTCTTTAATTCAATGGTTTTGTAAAAGATCCAAATTTACTATTGTTGTTCTAAGTGTATGTTTAAAATCACAAAAAATTTGATAAAACCACATTAGTTAAAGTAAAAAAGTTTAGTCTCTGTTAAAATTATTGTGGTTCACCTGATTTTACTAAAACTGGTTGCAAATCCAAACATGCATTAAATATGAAGGAGACATAGCACATACATGTGAGAATGTATAATTCACATTTAGTGATGCTAATAAGCCTAACTACCTAATATTTCCACAATGTCATCATAGTGCTATATAATATAGCCATCATCATAAGCATCCAACAAATTTACTACATAATCAGTCTTCTAATACTTCTCCAATGGCTTACATACAAAACACTACTAGTAGTCTACAAAATTAGCCAAATCATCATACAAAATCACTAAAAAACAAAAGTTGCTAAAGAAAAGCTTCATTCTAAGAAGCTCATGTCATTGTTAGAAGGAAAATCCAACAAGAGCTGCAATGCAGTGTCAGATGAATCTTCAAGATCATTAGAGCTTGATGAATCATAACCACCTATATCAAATAACTTGTAGTTTTTCCACTCAAATTCTTCCTTCACATTTCTTGATAAAGCCAAATCTGTTGTAGTAGTAGCAGAAACTGATCCACATTTGTTATCATTATTACAAGATGACCCTTCTTGAGACATACAGCTTTGACACCTAGTTTTATCCTCATCATCGTCGTAATCTGATTTACGAACGGCGCGAAAAGATTGTCCAACTTCAGAGTTCCACATCTTAAGGAAATAATCAGAATCAGTAGTTTGGTTGTTGAACAAAGATGAGTCTTTTGAGAGTCTTGCTTCTGCTTCAAGTCTTGCACTTTCCCATTGAGCCATGTGGCGCGTGGCGATTGATGAATGTGATTTGTCAATTGGATAGTAATGTGATGAGGCTATTGGTTCATGGGTTTGAGGGTCAATTCCCATGCTTACCAGACGTTTCTTTAAGTGTGTGTTCCATAAGTTCTTGATCTCATTGTCTGTTCTTCCTGGTAGCTGAGAGGCTATTGCAGCCCACCTGTGAAATTGTTTTCATTTGTTTGAAAATTCTTAAAAATATATAGCTTTGAATAAAATGAATATGAAAGTTATTACCCGACATTTCAAATGTCTAACACACGTTAGTGTTGGACACTGGCATAACACTTATATATGTAGTTTAATTTAATCACTATATCACTTTTGTGTACGTGTTTTGTCTGGTATACGTATTTGTGTAAGTCCTTCATGAAGATATTAATGCAATGAAATTTGAAAATAATAGTTGGTGGAGCCCTTATTTAATTGAAATTAGTACAATGGTTCATTTGTGGAGGGTCCAAATGGCATTTCATTGGACAAGAAACAAGTGGTTCTGAAAGTATATAAAGGACAATATTAGTCCACCACATGTTACAGTCCTTAAATTGATAATTTAATATAAATTTTTGTAGAATGAAAAATTTATATACTAATATAATTGCTATAATATGATGCACCAACAGACTATCCAAAAATGTTTGTACCATAAATGTCCTCCTAATTTCTATCATTCAATACAAGAGTGGTACTATAATTTTTCAAGATTAATTTAATTTTACTATTAACAAAGGACAATTTAGCCTAATCGGGCACAATTCAATATCAGTAAAAGGAATTAGATCAAGGGAACTCAAAATAGTACCTATTTCCAAGGATGGCATGAAGCTGTATGACTAGTTTTTCTTCCTCGGGTGTAAAGGGACCGCGTTTAATATCAGGTCTCAGGTAGTTTGTCCATCTTAGCCGACAACTCTTTCCACATCGAAGAAGGCCTGAAAGAAACGAAAAAACTTATAATCGTCGGAGAAAGGAAGACAATGTGTATCAAGTGAAAAGGCAAGTTATATAGCCAACTATTTTTTAGTTTTTTGCAAAGTTTTGTATCACAGTTGCAGTCGCAATCTTTGATATTGTAGGAAATTGCAGTCAAATACTACTATTGTATTCGGAGACATAAATTCTTTTGATTTTGCAATCAGAATCGTGGTTGTGGAACATTTCTTTAATACCCTTGTTGTTTGACAATAATTTGAAGGAAATACATACACAAAAATTTATAAACATATCATTTAGCTAGCTTATATGCAACTGAATCAAATGAAATTGAAGGTAAAGTTTTGGTTTTGAAATATAAACAAAACAGAACAAGATGATGAGAGCAACAGAAAAACATAACCTGATATTTAGAAAACAAAATGGTTATGTAATCATAAAAAAACATGCTACTTGTAAAGGTGAAAATTTTCCTTCTACTTCAAATTACTTTCCTTTCCATATTATTGCATTCTAACTTGAATCAAAAACTAGAAAAAGAGGAGCAGAAGAAATGAGTTAATGAGCTAACTTAACTTCATTAAGAGTTTTTTATTAAGAAGATTTGATTAAGAGTTATAATGTGGCATTAGTTGCAAAAGCAACAAAGCACCATGAATACAAACAAACTCAGCCAAAAAGATTGGAACTTTCTCTCGTCCTTTAACCCATTATTATTATCCTAATAACTTGGAAGGTAAAAAGTACAACCAAATAGAGGATTACAAATATCTTATTAAAAAAAATTAAAGGGTCACAAAAATCAATCAAACACATTTTTTTTTGGTCTATGAATCAACAACATTTGTTAACAAGCACACATCCTATTTCATAGAAAAATATCTCTAAGTAAAACTTCAAATAAACCAACATATTCAAAAAAAAAAAAAATTATATTATATTTAGATTCAGAAACAGCCCATTTATTACTTCCTAATACACAAGAAGAGAAAAAATTAGTTTCAAAATGAAAGCTTCAAAATCAATAAAGGGTCACAAAAATCAATCAAACGCATTTGTTAACAAGCACACACCCTATTTTATAGAAAAATCACTTTAAACTTCAAATACACCAACAAATTCCAAAAAAAAAAACTATAGTATTTAACATACATATTTATACTATAATTACGTCAACAAAAGCTAGATTAAAAAACAACACATTTATAATTTATCTCTTCCTAATACATAAATAGGTTAAAAAAAACATTTCAAAAAAAAAAATCTTCAAAAACCTGCTAACTTAGGGAGAGAACGCCAGCTTCCATGACCACCATTTTTCTTAATAAAATTAACAAGAACTTCATCTTCTTCACTTGTCCAAGGACCTTTCTTCAACCCCAATTTGTCACAACAAGGTGTCCTTCCCATTTTTTTTTCCTTCTTCAATTTTCAACAACACCCTTTTAAAAAATGCTAGAAAGGGTCTTAAAATTTGACAACTTTAGAACAATCACACTTTATTAATTTGTTTGTATTGGTAAAAAAAAGAGCATGGAGGACACATAGAAATTGTGAAAGTGAGGATGACATAAAAAAGGAAGGATTATAAATGTTGAGAAATAAAGTGTGTGTTATGTTTATCTATGTGAGTGTGAAGCTATTTGAGGAGTAATTGATTCATACGGCGTTGTGTAAGGACTGTAACTTGTGTAAGCGTGTTTCAAGCTGGCTTTCTGCATTTAATGTGTGCAGTAATCTTCAAATATTTAAACCAAACATATTGTAACCATATCAATATCATTTATACGAGGAAGTCTTGCATTTTTATTATCAGAAAAAAATTTTAAATAATATATATTTTTAAAATACTTAAATGATTTTTCTTTTTGTACTAAAAATAGTATGTTCAAATAGTTGTGTCCAATTAAATATTTTTTACTTATACTCCCTCTTGATTTAAATATAAATGTCAAAATCTATTTGGTTTAAGATCAAATAGACATCTTTTTGATTGATGACCAAATATTTGATTTTTGTTTTTATTCAAGTCAAGACGAAATATATTGGGTGGACTCACTCCTTAAGTAGAACTCACCAATTTTATTAATATTATAATTAGTAGTAGTATTGATATTGTTATTATTATTAAACACACAAAAAAGAAGAAAAAAAAAGGAACAAAGTGTTTTATTGAGCTTGGCCCATATGAAGGAAAAATAAAAGGAATTTGAAATCCCTATTTTATAACAGAAAACGAAAGTTGCACAACATCAAGGGAAGGAAAAAAAAATTGACTTCCGGTGGTGATAACAGGTGTGTAGCAAATTTACTTCGTTTGATCTGCAATTTTAGTATGTTATTCCTACCACTGAGTTTGTTATTCCAATATATAGTCTTGTTAGTTTTATCTTCTATGAGAGTTACTTTGGAATACCCACTTTAGTGGAAGGTTATAAGGTTGTTGTTATTGTTGATTGATGTTCTCTATTGTTATTAGGAAAACTCTTGTGTACCAATTAATTATTATAGTGGAAGCTTTTACTGGACTAAATTCCGTGGTTTTTATTCTCTCAATTTGAGGGAAGTTTTCCACGTTAAATATCGTGTTTGTCTGATATTTAAACATCGTGTTTGTCTGATATTTAATTTTCTGCCAATTATTATTGCTCTTGGAATTGTATTTTCTGTTTGCCCATTTATATGCACAGTTGGGAGAAAAATATTCCGCATTATTGAGATAGTTATCTCTAATTATCTCTGGTTTTTCCCAACAAAGTGGTATCTAGAGCTCGGTTGATTTGATTTGTGCATTTAAATGGAGGAGGAAAATAAAGGTCCGAATATGATTATACTCAACTCTTCTAATTACACATTTTGGAAGACTCTCATGGAAGACATGCTATACAGTAAAGATTTGTATGATCCTATTGAGTGTGACACTGCTAAACCCACAGATAACTCTGATGTTGACTTGAAGAATATGAATAGAAAGGCAGTGGCGTTGATCAGACAGTGGTTGGATCTGAGTGTATATCCACATATTGAAATTGAAATAGATGCTAACAAAATGTGGGAGAAATTAAAAGAGTTGTATGAACAAAAAAATGTGCAAAATAAAGCATTCTTGATTCGGAAGCTAGTGAATATGAAATACAAAGATGAGGATTCGATGGCAGAGCATATGATTATTTTTCAGAATATAGTGAATCAATTGACAACGGTAGATATTAAATTAGATGATGAGTTGCAAGCGTTGTTATTGTTGAGTTCCTTGCTTGATAAATGGGAAGTCCTTATTGTGACATTGAAGTCCTTGTTAGACATGTTCCTGATATTCGTCTCAATTTGATTTCGGTGAAAACCTTGGATATTGAGGATTATCACACTTACTTTGGTGGATGGTGGTATATGTAAAATCACCAAAAGATCCCTAGTGGTTACAAAGGAGCAAAGTTCCACTTCTCTCTATAGGATGCCTACGAAGCTATGCAAGGAAAAAGTGAATGCAATTGAAGATGCCTCTTCTGATTTATGGCATATGCGCCTCGGCCACTTGAGTGAGAAATGACTCAACATACTTACGAAGAAAAATTTTCTTCCTATGAAATGTATGTCTCTAAAAACTTGCACTCATTGTTTTGCTGGAAAACAACATAGAGTTTCTTTTCATAATACTGGTCCTCATAGGAGGCAAAATATTCTTGATTTAGTTCATATTGATGTTTGTATGATGGATAGTAAATCTCTTGGTAGTGCATCATATTTTGTTACTTTTATCGCAACCACTCTAGAAAAGTGTGGGCCTTTCCTTTGAAATATAAAGACTAGGTACTTGGAGTCTTCAAGCATTTCCATGCAAGTGTTTAAAGAGAAAAAGAAAGGAAATTGAAATGTGTTCAATTAGATAATAGTGGTGAATATAGAGGTCCATTTGAAGAGTATTGTAGAGAACATGGCATCAGACTTGAGAAAACAGTTCCAAAGACACCTCAACATAATGATGTTGCAGAGAGAATGAATCGTATGATTAATGATAGAATCAGATGTATGCTCTCTCATACAAAATTATCGAAATCCTTTTAAGGTGAAGCAATGAAAACTGTAGTAGATTTGATCAATCTTTCTCCTTCTATTCCATTTGATGGTGATGTTCCAAATAGAGTGTAGACAGGGAAAGATGTCTCTTATCGTCTTTTGAGAGTTTTTGGCTGCAGATTTTTTGTTCACGTTCCAAGAGATGAGAGGTCCAAGCTTGATAGTAATTGCAAACAGTGTGTATTCGTCGGTTATGGTGATGAAGAATTTGGTTATAGATTTTGGGATCCGGTTGACAAGAAAATTATCATAAGCCGAGATGTGATATTTCTTGAAGACCAGACTATTGAAGATTTTGATAAAGCTGAGAAACAGAAACCAAATTCCAAAAGTTACATTGATGTTGCGCCTAAGCCTCCTGTAGAAACTTTTGTTGATGGGGGAGATATACAGGTAGATGATGAGAATGTAACTGATGATCATGTACCTCACCATGATGAACAGGTTCTAGTTGAGCCACTAGTCGAGTTTGAGTTGAGAAGATCTACTAGAGAACGTCAACCTTCTCAAATATATCTTCCACATAAGTATGTGATGATCACTGATAGTGGAGAGCCATAGTACTACCAATAAGCTATTACAAATGCTGATAAACAAAAGTGGTTGAAGGCCATGCAAGAAGAGGTGAATTCCTTGCATGAGAATCACACATTTGATTTGGTGAAGTTGCCTAAAGGCAGAAAAGCACTCAAGAACAAATAGGTATACAAGATAAAGGCAGAAGAGAATAGTTCTCAACCAAGATACAAAGAAAGATTGGTTGTGAAAGGTTTTAATCAGAGAAAAGGAATTGACTTTGATGAAATTTTTTCACTTGTGGTGAAGATGTCCTCTATCCAAGTTGTGCTTCGGTTAGCAGCTAGTTTGAACCTAGAAGTTGAACAACTTTGATGTGAAAATTGCATTCCTTCATGGTGATTTGGAGGAAGAGATCTATATGGAGCAACCAGAGTGTTTTGAAGTCAAAGGTAAAGAGCAACTTGTGTGTAAATTGAAAAAAAGCTTGTATGGGCTCAAGCAAACACCTCGACAGTGGTACAAGAAATTTGATTCTTTCATGGAGAAACATGGGTACGGTAAAACTACTTCTAACCATTGTGTATTTGTCAAGAAATTCTCTGATGGTGATTATATTACTCTCTTGTTATATGTGGATGACATGCTGATTGTTGGTCATGACGTTAAGAAGATTCAATCTCTAAAGAAAGATTTGAACAAGTCTTTTGCAATGAAAGACTTGGGTCATGCAAAACAAATTATAGGCATGAGAATTACTCGTGACATGAAGAATAATAAATTGTGGTTGTCTTAACACAATTACATTGAGAAAGTGTTAGAGAGGTTCAACATGAGCAATTGCAAACCAGTTAGTACTCCACTTGCTACTCATTTCAAATTAAACTCTTATCAATGTCCTATAAGTGAGAAAGACAAAGAAGAGATGAAGAAAGTTCCTTATGCATTCGCAGTTGGTAGTTTGATGTATGCTATGATATGCACAAGGCCAGATATTGCTCATACAGTTGGAGTTGTCAGCCGGTTTCTCTCTAATCCTGGTAAAGATCATTGGCAATCAATGAAGTGGATTCTCATATACCTTAGAGGCACTTCCAAAGTGTGTTTATGCTATGGAGGTGGTGAACCTGTGTTGGATGGTTACACAGATGCATATATGGCATGTGATCTTGATTCTAGAAAATCTACTTCTGGTTATATGATGACGTTTGCAGGGGGAGACGTGTCTTGGCAATCAAGATTACAAAAGTGTGTTGCTTTATCCACTACTGAAGTTGAATACATTGCAGCAACTGAAGCTTCCAAAAAACTCTTGTAGATGAAGAAATTCTTGCATGACTTAGGCCTCAAGCAAGACAAGTTTGTGTTATTCGGCGGCAGTCAGAGTGCGATCCATCTCAACAAGAATATTACTTTTCATGCAAAGTCAAAGAATATTGAAGTGCGGTATCATTGGATACGATATGCACTGGAAATGAAATCATTTTTAATTGAGAAGATTCATACTGATGAGAATGGTTCATATATGATGACGAAAGTTGT
Organism: Cicer yamashitae; assembly: GCA_037974755.1. NCBI lineage: Eukaryota > Viridiplantae > Streptophyta > Magnoliopsida > Fabales > Fabaceae > Cicer > Cicer yamashitae. The sequence goes on from JBBPBQ010000002.1 coordinate 47,512,068, forward strand.
GTTTGTGTCGAAGATGACATGCTGTAGAAAGAATGCTGGCATGGTTGAGCAGTACTTCCCACTTGAGTCATGAGGGGGAGATTTGTTGGGTTGACTTTCGGTGGTGGTAATAGGTGTGTAGCAAACTTGCTTCGTTTGATCTACAATTTTAGTATGTCATTCCTACCACTGAGTTTGTTATTTTAATATACAGCCTTATTAATTTTATTTTCTCTAAGAGTTACTTTAGAATATCCACTTTAATGGAAGGTTATAAGGTTGTTGTTATTGTTGATTGATGTTCTCTATTGTTATTAGGAAGACCCTGATGTACCCATTAATTATTATAGTGGAAGTTTTTATTGGACTAGATCCCATGGTGTTTATTCTCTCAATTTGAGAGAAGTTTTCCACGTTAAAAATCATGTTTGTCTCATATTTAATTTTCTGCCAATTATACTTGTTCTTGGAATTGTATTTTCTACTTGACCATTTATATACACAGGTGGGGGGAAAATATTCCGCATTATTAAAATATTTATCTTTAATTATCTCTGGTTTCTCCCAACAAAGTGGTCTTGTTATTTTTACGCAACAATTCGATAATAATTTAAATGGTTGATAAAATTTAAATATGTGAATAATTACTTTAATATATGTTTAGTTTTGTGGTAAGATAATAAAAATTATGGTAAGCACTATGAGTATATAATAGCTACAGTGTGTAACTTTAGAAAATATTGTGTTTAACAGTTCTATCAATTTAATTGCAAAACCAAACATGTATTTATAGTGTATTTGGAAAGGAGCACTTCTGTGTCTGTTTTTCATGTCAAGGAACAAGGCACAATTAGCAGTTTCGGACTCATCGCACGTTTATAGATATCTACTGTGTTTCCAAATCTATGTTTGTTTATGCGATGTCATAGTGCGATTTATGCATTTGGAAGCAATATTGCTCGTTAAAAAGTAAAATCAAATACGCTATAAATAATTAATAAATATAATAAAATATAATATCGCAACTCATTAACTACTCGTTGAACTTAATTAACCATAATCTTAAATATTATTAATCATAATTTTCATATTTTCAAATATACATAATATTCGTTAATAATCTAAATTATATTAAAATATACATGATTTTTAAGGATTTAAATATACATATCATCTATTAATCTGTATTTAAATATACATCTAAAAATATGATTAATAACTTTAAAAATCGTGACTAATTATAACTAATAGATGATCAATAAATTGTTACACATTTTTATATCCATTAACCGTAGACATAAAATAATTAATTAACTATTGCGTTAACTACTCAAATTACTATGGAATTTTGTGTCCAAATAACACAACATTAATACGAGTGGAATATGAATTAGAACCATTAAATGATGTTTCAATTTTGATATTGTATTTTATTTTAACTTAAAATAAATAATGGTCAAATTCCATTCATGTGGCTTAGACCCACTTTGACTTGCCGGTTAAGTAAATCAGATAAAAATAATACAGAAAAATGTTAGTTTGGCTCATGGATTGTCGCTTACATTGACACATCTTCCCTTATGTAGGCCTACCTGCCTCAACAAGAATTATTACAGGGTTGGAATGTATATAAAATTGATTTTCATATATTTAGATATTTTTTTTAAGAATAATTGAAATTGTTTCAAAATTAATTTTAATTTAGAGTTTGAATTTGAAGCTTTTAATCTACAATGATTTTTCATTTTGAATTTATTGTCCTATTCTCTTTAATATAAATATTTTTAAAATAAAATAATTTATATTAGTATTACAATCGTTGATTTAAACTATATATAAAAAACAAATAAATAAAAAAATAAAAGTAAAATGAATTATATTGATAATTAAAATAATGTTATTTACATGAATGATTACATAATGTTATACAACTATATAGATAAACAACTAATTAGTGTAAAATAACTAGTTAGTGTAATTAACTGATCAATTTAACTAGCTAATCAACTAAGATATATCAAATATCCCCTCAAGCTAAGATAAAATCTCAAGAAATAAATGTCAAAATTTTATCAGCTAAGATAATTTAAAGTGTCGAAATTTCATCGGCTAAAAGAAATTTAAACGCAAAAAATTCATCAACGTAAGAATATGAATTTTGTGTTTGATTATCTGTATTTTGAATAAAACCTAATATAACCAATTAAGCTTTTTGTTTTCGAAGAAGAATATCACAATTTTTTTAAGGAATTCTTCTTTATTTGGAACAAGAAATATCAAATGAAGTCTTTTCTTTATCAAGATCTTTGTCCCTGTTCTTTTTTTTTTTTTTTTGGATCCTTCATCCAAAATATATATTTTGTAACCAATGGACTACAGGTTCTTCTCATCATGAGTTATTGTTGATGAAAATTTTCTTGTAATCTTATACAATGTATTTACTACACTTCTTCAAGATCTTCATGTGCTTCTTGAATCCAATCTAATAAATTTCATGGTTTCCAAATAGCATGAATCAATTCTTCTCTGTCTTTGTCTTTATCGTTGAAAACAATGAAGATTTTCCTTTGATTAAGAAATTTTTCTTGTGTGCCTCCACTGATGCTTGATACTTCAAGTTTCTCTATGTTGGGACTAGAAACATAATTGCAAGATGAACACGAGTTTCTTAGAGATGAAGATCAATCAAAACAAAAAATATGAAAATTTAGAATCGATAGGAAACTTCAAGATTCAAAGAGAAAGTAGAAGAGTAGAAATAATTCAATGAAGTTTTGATGAAAAAGAAATTCAAAAAGAAAATTAAGAATATAGCGGAATAATTACATATCATATTACGATTCTTGACATAAGTCATTGATTAAAGATAAATGAAAAAAAATAAATTGAATGATATTGATAATTGAAATAATGTTCTTTACATCAAGGGTTATATAAACTTATATAGTCAATTAAATATTAATATATTTTGTTGTTTAATATTAATACATTTTACCTTTAACTATTATGATCATAGTTAAAAAATTAAGGCAAGAATATTTTTTAAACAATGACACTAAATATATATAATTAATTAACATTTTCTTATATTTAAAGTCAAATAACACATACAATTTTTTCTTATAATTGAGGCGGAATGAAATCCTACTTCACTAATTGAGTCTCACACATTTCATTTGTTGCCAAATCATACTGATATTAATGTAAACGTTGAAAAGTTTATAACATATAAATGAGACATGTACCGACAGAACTAGTTTTATAATGAATAACGATATCTAGTAAAAATTTAGAATTTTATTGGATCACTTCACTTTTTGTAACTTCACTTTAATATTAGTAGTATGACATGTTAAAATGGAGAAATCACATTAAAAATCAATGTAAAATAATTTATGATTTCAATATATATCCATTAAACTAATTTATAAAAATATAGGAATATAATAACTAAATTTGTCCCTAAAATGTTCAATGCAAACTACTATTGTTAGTAAAATACTTGTGTATTTGTATATATGGCACGAAGTTATATTAATTTGATAATTCCACAAAGTTGATTGTGAGATTTCTTCATATATATCTTTTTTTTTTAAAATTTAATCAATATACTCTACATTGAAATTTATATATCAAAATGATATATTTTTTTTAATCTTTAGGAAGTCGCATCTATTAGATAATGTTATTATATATTAGTAGTAAGGGTATTTTAGACATTTATATTCTCTTGTATATATACTCATTGTAACTCTATTAACCTAAGCGTAGTTCATTTTATGTTATGAAACCCTAGAGTGGTTGTTTTTTTTTCTTCCTTTTCTCCATGTATGTCATTGTTAACATGGCATCAAAGAGCTTTAGTTGATTTTGGGATCTACTGTAAAGTGGTCCAAAGCTTAAAAACAAATTTGTGCGACCCGTTTTACGGCTGGTACCGATTTGCTTCCTCCATTTCTGACCCGTTTTGCGGCCAGTACCGATTTGTTTCCTCCGTTTCCGGTGCGATTCTGCCTCTCTGTTTCCGGCGCGATTCTGCTCTTCTGTCTTCGGCGTGATTCTCTTTTTCTGTTTCTGGCGTGGTTCTGCTCTTCTGTTTCCGGCGTGGTTCTGCTCTTCTGTTTTCTGCGTGATTTTGTTTGGTTCTTTGTTGACTCTGCTATTGACAGGTTATCCCTAATTTATTTTGTCTCAATGATTGTGTTTGTTGTATTTTTCTGTCATTACTTGTTATGGCTGGTGCTAAGGATGATTCTCTTCAAGCTGTTAGTGTTCACCTCAATGGACAAAATTACTCTTATTGGAGTTATGTGATGAAAAAAATTTTGATTGGAAAAGATATGTGGGGTTTTGTTGATGGAACTTCAGTTAAGCCTACAGATAAAAGGGATGGAACTAAATATGCAAAAGATCCGAAAACATGGAATGTTAGTAATTCAAAAATTATTATTTGGATTAATAATTATGTTGAGTTGTCTATAGGAGTGCAACTAGCAAAATATGATACTGCTAAAGAGATTTGGGATCACTTGAAACGTTTGTATGTTCAGTCTAACTTTGTAAAACGTTATCAGTTGGAAAGTGATATTAGATCCCTTAAGCAGAATAATATGACCATTCAGGAATTCTATTCGGCAATGACTAATTTGTGGGATCAATTGGCTCTTATGGAATCACCTGAGTTGAAAGCTGTCAAAGCATACATTAATCAAAGAGAGGAGCAACGTTTGGTTTGGTTTCTGATGGCTCTTCGTGATGATTTTGAGGGCCTTCGTGGGAGTATTTTGCATCGTTCCCCTCTTCCTAATGTTGAATCAATAGTTAGTGAATTGTTGGCAAAAGAAATCAGACTTAAGACTCATTCTGGTGTGTCAGATAAGGGAATTCTCTCAACTCCTCTATCTGTTTTTGCTGCTCCTGTTCAAAAAGGAAAATCTCAAGGGAGGGTTGGTCTTGGTAATGATGAATGTGCATTTTGCAAAGAAAAAGGTCATTGGAAAGCACATTGTCCGAAATTGGGGAGAGCACATAAGAAGAATTTTAGGGGGCCATCGTCCAATGTTGTTGCTTCTGCTCCTCCTACCATTGGCTCTAGTTCTGGTTCTGTATACTCATCTGAGACTGCTTCCCAAATATCTGATATTGCAGAACAGCTTCAAAAACTTCTTGCCACTCAATCACATGCCATGTCTGCCACCTCTTTTAAAGGTTTGAACTCCTCTAGTATGTCAGGTATATCTCCTTCCATATGGATTCTTGATTCTAGAGCATCTCACCATATGACATATGATGATAAATTTTTTGTGACTGTGAATCCTGGCTCGTTTGTGTCGGTTATGACTGCTGATGGCACTCCTATGCCATTAGCAGGCATTTGTGTTGTCTCCACACCTAACTTGTCTCTTTTTGATGTTTATTATATTCCTAATCTTACTTTGATTCTTGCTTCTGTTATTCAAATATGTGATTTCGGTTATTCAGTTATATTTTCTTCCACTTCTTATTGTGTGCAGGATCCACATTTTGGGAGGCTAATTGGAACAGGCCATAGACAGGGGGACTTTATGTTTTGGATGACCTGCGAGTCCCAGATACTGCAACCTCAACAACTACTGCTGACTTATTATCTAGTTTTCGCTTGAATTCTTCGTCTTCTAGTTTTTGTTTATGGCATTATCGCCTTGGACATGTTTGTGCTTCTAGATTAAAATATTTGGCTTCTACTAGAGCTTTAGGAATGTTACAAACCAGTGATATTTCATATTGTTGTGGTTGTAAACTTGCTTAATTTTCTGCTTTACCGTTTAGTAAAAGTGTTTTCGTTTCATATGCGCCTTTTGATTTAGTTCACTTTGATGTTTGGGGTCCATCACCGGTTCTCACCAAAGGTGGATCTAGATATTATGTTTCGTTTATTGATGATTACACTCGTTGTTGTTGGGTTTATCTTATGGAAAATTGGTCTAAATTTTTTTGACATTTATCATATGTTTCGTGCTATGGTCAAAACTCAACATAATGCTATTATGAAGTGTTTTCGTTATGATTTAGGTGGTGAATATACCTCTAATAAATTCTTTGAATTACTTGCTTATGATGGCACACTCCACCAGACATCTTGTACTAATACTCTTCAACAAAATGGAGTTGCTGAAAGGAAACATCGTCATATTATAGAGACTGCTCGTTCCCTTTTGTTGTCTGCTTCAGTTCTTAGTGAGTTTTGGGGAGAAGCATTTCTTACTGCTGTTCATGCTATTAATAGAACTCCATCCTCTGTCATATCAGGTTTGTCTCCCTTTGAAAAATTGTATGCTTCTGTCCCTGATTACTATTCTTTGAAAGTCTTCGGTTCTACTTGTTTTGTTCTTCGCCCTCAAGTAAAGCGTAGTAAGTTGTCTTCTCGTTCAACCATGTGTGTTTTTCTTGGTTATGGGGATGGTCAAAAGGGTTATCGTTGTTATGATCCTCATGCAAGAAAACTTTATGTTTCTCGTAATGTTGTTTTTCTTGAGCATATCCCTTTTTACTCTGTTTCCTTTGATTCTCATATTACTAAGAGTTCTGAACTAACCCATATTGATTCGTTTGGTCCTAATGATAACGGTTCTAGTGATTGTAATGTTGAGAATTGTAGGACAAATACTACTACTCCACATTATGACATCCCTCTTATCCCCCCGGCTGTCCAACCAGCTACTGCGATTGTTGATCCTCCTTGTTACCCCTCTCGTTAACGTAAGTTTACTCAGTTACTTGATTTTGTCTATTCCACTTACTCAGCTTCGTTTGCTTCTTTCTTAACCTCTATTCCCAGTTTGTCTGAGCCCTCTTCCTATAGAGAGGTTATTCTTGATCCTCTTTGGCAGCAGGCTATGGCAGAAGAACTTTCGGCATTGCACAAAACCGATACTTGGGAATTAGTACCTCTTCCTCTTGGAAAACGTGCTATTGGGTCCCATTGGATATATAAGATCAAAACTAAATCTGATGGGTCAGTTGAGCGCTACAAAGCACATCTTGTTGCTAAGGGATTCTCTCAACAATATGGTATGGATTATGAGGAAACTTTTGCTCCTATAGCCAAGATGATCACTATTCGTACTCTTATTGCAGTTGCATCTATTCGTCAATGACATATTTCCCAAATGGATATCAAAAATGCTTTTTTAAATGGTGAGCTTCATGAAGAAGTCTATATGGTCCCTCCACAAGGAGTTTCTCATAATCAAGGGGATATATGTAAGTTAAAAAAGGCTCTATATGGTTTTAAACATGCTCATCGAGCTTGGATTGAGAAATTCTCTACTGTGATCACTTCTCTTGATTTCCGCTCTAGTGAAAACGATTTTGTATTGTTTATAAGGTCCACTACTTATGGTCGTATTATACTTTCTTTGTATGTTGATGATATGATTATTACAAGTGATGATGTTAGTGGAATCAATGAGTTGAAATTGTAGTTAGCCAAGCAGTTTGAGATGAAGGACTTGGGAACTCTTCGCTATTTCTTGGGGCCTGAAGTTGCCTAATCTCCTAGAGGCTACCTTGTTTCTCAATCCAAGTACATTGCCAACATTCTTGACCAGGCTCGTCTTTCTGATACTAGAGCAGTAGATACTCCTCTTGAGTTAAATGTGAAATATGCTCCCTCGGATGGTGTTCCTTTACCAGATCCCACTTTGTATCGTAGTTTGGTTGGCAGCTTAGTGTATCTTACAATTATTAGACCTGCTATTGCTTATGATGTTCATGTTGTTAGTCAGTTTGTTGTCTCTCCCACTACAGTACATTGGGCAGCAGTTCTTTGTATTCTTCGTTATCTTCGAGGAACTCAATTTCAAAGCTTTCTCTTTCGATCGTCATCCTCATTGGAGTTACGTGCTTATTCTGATGCTGATTGGGCTGGTGACACCACAGATCGTAAATCCACCACAGGGTTTTGTATCTTTCTTGGAGACTCTCTTATTTCTTGGAAGAGTAAGAAACATGACATTGTCTCTCACTCTTCTACAGAAGCTGAGTATCGTGCTATGGCATCCACTACTGCTGCAATAATTTGGTTGCGTTGGCTTTTGTCTGATATGGGTATATCTCTTTCTGAGCCAACTTTGATGCACTGCGATAACAAGAGTGCTATTCAAATTGCTCATAACTCGGTCTTTCATGAACGCACCAAACACATTGAGATTGATTGTCATCTTACTCTTCATCATCTTCAGCATGGAACCATTACTCAACCGTTTGTCTCTTCTTCCTTACAGATTGTTGATTTGTTAACAAAGATGCATTCCATTAAACGTTTTCATTTTTTAGTTGACAAACTCTCGATGTTCCATGTTAATGCATCGTGAGTTTGAGATGTTAATGCATCGTGAGTTTGAGGGGAGATGTTAGATAATGTTATTATATATTAGTAGTAAGGGTATTTTAGATATTTCTATTCTCTTGTATATATACTCACTGTAACTCTATTAATCTAAGTTTGGTTCATTTTATGTTATGAAACTCTAGAGTGGTTGTCTCTTTTTTTTCCTTTTTTTCTATGTATGTTATTGTTAACAGCATCCCCGACCTGCGACCACATGAAAGATGATTTTTTTTTTTTTTACAGTAGGAGAACACATTCCCCTGTAAAATTGATTTTGGAAATATCGAGTATAATTGATTATATCTTTAGAATTGATTCTAAGTTGAAGTTAATATTTGTAGCTTTTGAGTCAAAACGTAATTTTTATACTGAAATTTATTGTTGAACTCACTTTTATCTAAATATATACAAAATCAATTTTATACACATATATCACTTATATTAAATTCATTTTTAACTAAAATTAATTTTACAAAATCAATTTTAGTCGCAACAAAACTAAACACATGCATAAATATTTACATACTTTTAGATATAAATAATAAATTCGATATATAATATTGTCTAATGATAAAATAAAAAATATGAAAAGCAGAATTGAAGAACCAATTGAATCGTTGTCTGAAAAAATTGCACAAAGAGGTAAGGTGTGTGCATTGAATGGTCATTTGAAGATTTTGATTTGCACAGAAATGGTATGAGAGAGAAAAAGTGGTGCAGTGAATATGATAGTGACTGCATTAATGACTGATTCATAAATAAAATGAAAAATAATAAAACTGTGATGTTTGGATTGGAGCAATGAATTGAAGATCGACACACAGTGACGTGCATATCAGATTATGTGAAAAGGGAAATTATTAAGACTCAGCTGAAATGAAAGCATTAATGTGGGGGGGTGCATTTAATAACATAGCAGTGTACGGACACACTCAGAAGAAACGACTTCTTTTTTGGCCGCAAGAAGTTAATATGGAAAAACTTATTCTACTTCTCTCTCACTCTTTTTTTCCACTGTCTACTTCTCTTTTTCTTCTCACACAAAAAGACAAAAGGTGTTAACGAGAGAGATGAGAAACATAAAGATCATGAAGATTTTTTTTATCTATGTTCTCTTTTCAATTTTTTTTAATATATCTTATTTTAATATTAATATATTAAAATATTTTTTTTTTCAAAAACTTGTAAATGGAGATGTGAGTATCTAAAATAAATTTTGTTTTCAGTTTTACGAGATTACATTTTGGGGATGCGACCATATATATTTTTTGTTTCAACAAATAAAAATATATTAAATATACGTGGTTGTGGGGATGCGATATTTTGATGACAAAAAATATTATTTTAGGTGATCGCGTCATCGCCCTGTGATATCTCGATGGTAAAAAGAATAAAATATTTTTATATATTAGTTTCAAAGTGAGATATATTGGATAATATTTGATATACTAGGGTGTACTATGATGTATTAACGTGTGTGTTGATCAAAGTTTTTATATCGAGAAGTAGGGTCGTCTCAATATTTTTTGAGGTCTTCTTCGAATCTAAAAATTGGACTCCTAGAATCACAAAATTCTACCATCAAATTCAAGATTCTAACATTTGATGGTGGATGGTGGCTCTTGGTAGGATGCACTCACGTGCAAATATAAAAGATTCTAACATTTGGTGGTGGGTGGTGTCTCTTAGTAAGATGCAGCCACAGACTCACGTGCAAATATAAAATTGTAGAGTATTCAGCATACAAAATTAAGATATCAATGTAATTTTTCAAAAGTTAGGTATACTATAAAAAAATTTTGAGACTCTCCTTAATTGAGGGTCCTATGTCAATGTTTTGGTTGCACATGTTAATAGTCGGCCCTGTCGAGTAGCATAAAGAAAAATGAAATTTGAAATTTATTATAAATATGAAGAGATAGTTTGTGTTTTTTTTATTGCAACAACTTTAGTGTTTCGAAGTATACTGGGGATTTAAGTAACCATGTGTCTGCGAATTTGCAAATTTTCCGTGCAAAAATTGTAGTTAAGGGAGTTGGTAATTTTTCCATATAAAAATTGTACTAGAGAGGGTTTCTAGACAAATTATATAAGTGTTTGTAATTTTGTCCTTGTAAAATTTGCAAATCAACTAATAAATTTGTTAATTGTCTTTTGTTATTGTTTTGCTTCTTGTGTGCATTGCCGCCTTACCGGCCATGAGCAACAGACCAACTGCATAGAGCCCAATTTTTTTTAATTATTTTTCTAAAAGAATTATAGGGTCACAAAAAAATAGCTTTTTTTTCACCCCAAGTCTTCTCAAATGTCAATAATTAAAAAACAGAAACAAATTTTATGAACAAGAAAAAAAGTTTAGATTTTTTTACAAAGGAATCAAATTTTCAATGTTATTTACAATTTAAATAAAGAAATGTTATTTTTTTAGTATTTAGTAGTTCTTTTATTATAACCCAATTTTTAAGATTAGAATATGACCTCCAAAATGTTTGAGACAATCATGCTTGTGTGGATTTGCTTTCGTTGCTGCGGAGATTTTATATCTTTATGTAACACATGAACATATTTCATGTAACACATAAAGATGTAATAATTGATTATTGATGATTGTTCATCTATATCTTCATGTAACATATGAAGATGTAGTTATTAGCTGTTGTTTTTTGTTCATCTACATTTTTGTTAACACATGAGCATATTTCATATAACACGTAGGATGTACTCATTGGTGGTTGTTGATCTACTTCTTGGTTTTTGTTTGTTGTTAGTTTACATCTTCATGTAACACGTAATTATGTGGTTCTTTTGGTTATAAACCAAATTGTATTTCTTTCTATTTGTTTTCTTCTATTTCATATTCTTCATAAGCACGAGTACAAATCAGAGAGTATATTTTATGAGGAGAAAACTCTCTGATCCTAAATATGTACATAGAGAATTCTATTCATAAAATTCTAAAGATGTTTAAGTATATTATTCTCAACATCAAGATAGCACTTTACTCTAAGTTACAACTCCTTGAAAAAACACTAATGACAAAAGATGAATATTGAAATACATTATGTCTAAGGTAAGATAAGTTCTAAAGTTAAATGAGGTTTTAGAACCCAAAAAATCATAAACAGACTTCTCATACCTTGTATCCTTCCTACCAACATTATTTTTCCATTTTCTCTATTTTTCTATATTTCTCCTCAATTTTTTAAAAAACACATATTGAAGAGAGAAAAATAATTGATGAAAGAGATAAGGAGGTGGAGAGATAATGTTGGTGGAGTAAACATGATTTTGAACGTATCACTTACACATTTTGTTTTGTGACTAATTTTCATTGGACGATGAATCCACAATTTTTCAAAGTCAACCTAAGTCTTACTAATTTTTATTAGTGTTCAAATTTTTATCTACACAAATATTTAAAGATATTTTGTATTTGAAATTACCGCTCTAATTAATTTTATTATCTCAAATTATTTAAATAATTGGTTTTTCTCACATATTCAATTTTTTCAGGTGTCATCTTGGTAGAGTTTCGCCTCTCGTGATGTACTTGGTAGACGTTACCAAATAAATTTATTAGTAAAAAATTAAGAAAAACAAAAAATGTAAAAAAATTATCGTTTCATTGTAACTTCAAATAAAATATTTTTATCAATAAAAATTGTTAAGACATAACTTGTAAATAAAATTTATGATGAATTTTTTATAAATAATTTAATTAATTTTAATTTATAAAAAAATTATATTATTGCATTTAAATTTAATATATTAACTTAATATATATACCCTTCATAGAAATTAAGTTACTTTAGCCACAACATTTCGGTCGGGTGTTTTGTCAAATGACTTATTTTATTAGCAGCATATTGTGAATAAGAGGAGAGGTTTAAGATTACCACTAAACTAAGTATTAGATCAATCTTACAATTTACTTAACTTTGGTAATGTCATAGACCACTTGTTAACCCATAGTTGGTTTGGTAATCTCAATGATCACCTGTAATCGATATGAACACTAATAAATATTTATTTTTTAGAGATGAATGAAATTAAATACTATAAATCTTACATTATTTTCAATTATTTGTAGGTAGAAAACATTAATTTAACTGTTAATTTTAGTTGTTATGATTAAAATTTTAATTTAATTATTTTTCATTAACTTATACAATTTTTATGTATATTATTAACACTTTTTTTTTTACCATTATATCTGATATTACTATTTTTATTTTTATTTGAATAAATTTTTTTCAGTAAAAGAAAAATAGGAAGTGGTGCCAATGCTATAAAACCAAGACATTAGAGCACCAACTTTATCAGCAGTCAATGAATGGACTTCGTTAACGTGTAGTTTGCGTTCCTCACGTATAATACAAAATTATTAAAGTGAATTTTGTACTCAATTTTACTTTTGTGTTACTTTCAATTTGCCATTCAATTTTGTTCTCACAATTTTATCTTTTTTTACTCTTAATTTTATATTCAATTTACTCGCACAATTTTATCTCTTTTAAACTTCAATTACCAATGCTTTTTAGTTTTTACTTAGTTTTTTGTTTTATTATTTCAAAATCAATTTTTTTCAAACATCCAGAACAATCATGAAACAGTGTCACTTTAATTAATAATAATTTTTTCTTCCTCTATTTTATTTTTAAATTTCTTGCATATTATTTAAAAAGTTAAATATAATTTTAGTCTCTATAAAATTTCAATATTTTAATTTTAGTCTTTATAAAATAAAATATAATTTTCTGTTGATACAAAGTTATCCAGCAAACCATTTTAGTCCCTAATAAAACGAAATATATTTAATTGTCCTTCAATTTTAAATTTTTTGAACAATTCTTTGCTAATATGTTTAGAAAATTATAAAAAATTCTTTCATAAAAACTTAGGATTAATTAAAGATGAATTTTTTAAATGTAAAAAACTCAAGATAAAAATAACGAAAATTAGATTTAAAAATCAAATTATAAGCTATTTTTTAGAGAAATTTTTAAAATTTTTGTAAACATGGAAAATTTCATTAAAAATTATATATTGACTTAATAGTAGGGACTAAAACTACATGCATGATAATTTTTTAGGGACTAAAAGATGTATTTTTAATTTTTATTTTACAAGGACTAAAATTGAAATTTTAAAATTTTATAAGAATTAAAAATATATTTATATGAGGGCTAAATTCTAGACCTTTTATGGATTTCAACTTTTAAGGTTGCCTCTTTGCAGCTAGGGATGGAAATAAGTCAGGCCAGACCAGGCTTTGAAAGGCCTGAGTCTGGCCTATGATTACTTTTCCCGGCTTGAGCTTGGCCTACGACCTATCATAGGCTTTTTTTTCGGCCTGACCTTTTTAAAAAGTCTGGTCTAGCCTGAAAGCCTATTTAAAAGCCTATTTCACATTAAAGCATTTAAAAGTATATTTTATATTTTTTTAAATAGGCTAAACTAGGTCTTTATATATAACCAAATCTAAAAAAATTATAACTAGCAAGTATGCAACAACCTTCCAAAACAATAAAGAAACAAAATGAACTCATAATTAGCAAATTTAAAATAACAAATACTAATATTAATAAATAATAAAAAAAAATAACAATGCTAATAAATAATAATAAAATATATATATTAACCTAATAGGCTTTTTATGAGCCTCAGCCTAATCTATTTAAATTAATAGGTTTTATAAAAAGTTTGAACCTATTTCCACCCTTATTTGCAGCTGAGAGACACGATGCTCAAATTTGGGAGAACCCAGAACTGAGTGTTTGAATGTTAACACAAGCATGGATTATCTTATGCATAAAGTTTGAGTGAAAAACCATAAATATTTTATTTTGATTTGATTTCACTTGGCTACTCTCTATAACAAAATATAAAAAAAAAA
>JBBPBQ010000002.1:47548446-47562354 GCA_037974755.1 Cicer yamashitae
AAGTTATTTATTTAATATTAATTTTACGTATAATACGAATCTGGACTCCTATATTTTGGAGATGATTTGAGCTGTTGAATTACTTTCATTTTTCATAGTGTAATTTTAGATGAACATGTAAAATATTTTTCTCATATTTGAATAAAATATGTAAAGTTTTATTAGTTGAAGAATAATGTATGCTCCCAATTTTTTTTTATCTACAAAAGGTGTGTTAAATATATGCATGGTAGAATTTCTATTATATTATTTTTATTGAATAATAAAATTTATAAGTTGTGTTTCATCCTATAAGATTCAAATGGATTAAATATTTGAAGCGTGTATTATTGTAAATTAATAGTTTACATATCATAATAAGTTTGTTGATTGGTTGACATGTGTTGGACTCATTGGGTCATCTTAAATTTATTATGATACGAAAAAAAATTAAAATTTCATGTATACATCTATTGAAGAGTCAAAAGTGTGAGTACAAGTTTTCCTATAATAGACTTTAGTGTTTTGATCTATGTCAAAACTAGGCTTTATAAAGATGACTTTGTGTGTCTTTGTTGATCTTCTAATTATTAATATAGATTAAAGGTCTTAAATCAAAAAAATTATTTTGAAAATTTTATTTTATCATTTATAACATTAGGTGTATGTTATAAACATTTTTTAAAGTCATTATGCAGGTGAGAAGACTCACCTGATATGTGAATCGACTTACTAAACTCTCTGGTTTGACTTTTGAATAATATAAATCGTCAATTCATGCACTTCAGAGTTGAAATATTGGATTTTTGAACCACTTATTAATCGATTCACACTTTGTGTCAATCAACTTATACTGAAGTCAAAATTCTATTTTGTTGGTTCAAAATCAATTGCTTCACTTGTTTTGTTATGTTTTTTATTAATTGAAGTTTGTCTAATAAATACCATCATGTTCCATCATTTCAAACTGAACATTTTCATTCATTCTTCATCATTCATCTCTTCAAGAAACAATCTTAGATAACAAAAACTTTTTATGATTCCCTTTTATGGTGAGATTGAAATTTTGAGAGATAAACATCAAAGGTGTGGATATCCTTTCTTCGAATGATGTTCCAATTGTGAAAAGTTGAGAATTCAATTGAAGGCTACACATTTATATGATTGCAGTGAATGATCTTTTCAAGGTACTACATATTCGACCGGGGGTACGGGTATTTCAAACAATTTGATTGTGTCACATCTATAGATATTTTTTTATTTTATATTATTAAAGTGAACGTTGTGAGTTTGTTTGCAATTTCATCATTTTAATTTTAGTGATATTATATTTGTGTTATTTTCGATATATTTTATGAATTAAAATGAATGAATATATTTTTTAGTAAGAAATATGTCTATAATAAGATATATTACATGCAAGTTTAAATTATATATCACTCAATTAAACACATGACAAACAATCGGTCCAAAGGTAAGGCCTTAATAAAAAGGTCTCATATTATATTATTTTCAAAACTAAAATTAATAAATCTTATCTAAAACTAACATTATCTCTATAAATATTAAATTGATTGTTTTTATTATCAATTAAAAAATAAATATTACATGAAATCGGTTACATCAATTTAATAAATAATTTTATATTTTAGAACGTTTAAAAAACAAAATTTGATTTTTTTTTTTTATAATTTTACTAAAATACTATTATTACTTTAAAATGCTTCATTTTAAAATTCATCTTAAACTTCATTATGTGTTGGGCCAACCTGACGATACATGAGATAAAGTTTGAGATTTTTATGATATAAATTATAAATACAATATGATATGATATAACTGTCTCAAAAATAAGATATGATGGGATTTATTTTTTAGACCCATTGCTTTGGTAAACTTCAAATTTAAGGTGTTTTTTTTTTTATGGTTTTTGGATTAGAGATTGACTATCAGTGCTACCAAAATCACATATAAACACCAAAGATGTTTCATTAAAGGAAGACATGTCTCATAATGCAAATACATTACTTTAGAGGATGCCAACCTTTTGGGCAAAAAGTCATTTGGCGGTAACTTGGCTCTAAAGATTGGCATTAAGAAGACTTTTTACACTTTTGATTGGGATTTTTTAATTTAAATGTTGCAGACTTATGAGTTCAACAATACTTTTTGTATTGGATATCTTCAATTGTTAAATCAGCTAAGCTTTCCTTGCTGGTGAATGGTAAGGTCGTGGGGTATTTTAATCGCACTAGAGGAGTGCGACAAAGTGATCATCTATCTCCTAATTTGTATTGACGAAAATGTTCTCAATAAGAGCATTACATGATTGGTTGATACTGATAAATTGATGAATATAATAGGCTTGAGAGGTCTAGCTATTCCTAGTCATGTTTTTTTGTAAAGGGACAATTATAAATGCTCGGTTAATTAAGAATATTTTCCATGAGTACGATCTTAACTCTAGTCAATCGATCAATCCTAAAAAATGAAAGATTATGTCAGGTGTTATTAATTATTGAGACTCCACTTTATTGTTAATATTCTTGGTTATTCTATGGGATATTTATCTTTTGATTACTTGGGAGTTCCCATTTCTGAAGGTAAGCCAATGCTCTCTCATATTTAGCCAATAGTTGATAAAATAAAGTCCAAACTGTCTACTTGGAAGGGTTACCTATTGTCTATGATGGGAATAATTCAACTTGTCAATTCAATAGTGTTTGGTATGTTGATCCACAACTTTAGAATATATTTTTGGCTTGTGAATCTCATTAAAAAGTTGGATACTTGTACTAGAAATTTTGTTTAGACAAGTAGCATTGATGGCCACAAGATGATCACTTACTCTTAGCACAAAACTCGTGTTTCCCTTGTTGAAGGAGGCTAGGAATAAGAAACATCTTAAGTATTAATATAGCAGTTTGTTTGAAGTTTTGTTGGGTTACCATTAATTCCAACTCACAATGGATCAATCTTAAAGGGCATATTTTTAGATGTAGTAAACAAGTTAAACACCATATATCATCTTCCATCTAGTACGACATGAAGAATGTGTATGAACGCATCAAGACCATCACAACTTCCAAAATTGGTAATGAATATTCTATTAACTTTTGGTTAGATAATTGACTTGGTTACAAGGTTTTTGATTTCTTGCAAATTCCGAATGAGGATGTTCCTTTTCTCAAGAGCAAGGCTATTGAATTAATCTTAATAGTTAGTGGATCATTCCTAATGACATTGAGTTGAGATATCCAACTCTTGCTGATGACACAAAAAGTACTAATATTCCTATAGTCCATAGTCCTAATTGTATCGTTTGGAACACTACTACTTTGGGTCTGCCAACATTCAAATATACTTATAAGGATCAAGTTGGTCATCAAAATGTTATGTCTTAGGCAAATTCTGATTTGGAGTTCCATTGTTCCTCTTGCAAAATCCTTGGTTCTTTGAAGAATTATTCAAAATGTAATTGCAACAAATGATGTTTTGATAAAATAGGTATTCCTTGGGTCTCTTGTTGTAGTATGTGTGGTCATAATTTAGATAGTGCTCACCATATTTTCTTATAATGTTTTTTTCTAAACAGTTTTGGACTTGGGTTGAGTCAATTCTTGATTGCACGGTAAATATCACCTCTCCCTTGACGTTGTTAGATACTTGTAGCATGTATTGAAGATCACAAACTAAGGATGTTCAGTCTTTGCTTATTATTAATATTTTTTTGAAGTATTTGGTTATGTAGAAACAAGATTATTTTTGAAGGCAACATTCATAATATCAAAGTAAATGTTTACTTGTTAGGTATTATTTGTAAGGGTCGTAGGAGATCTTCTATGCATGACTTGTAGTAGGAATGTCAATGGGGTAGGGCGATCACGAGTAGTAGTCTCCGTTATCCTCCACGTTCGATAAAAATACTACACATATCCGTTTTGTACCCGCATGGGTACCCGCTTGACAGTTTTTTTATTTTGCGAATATCGTCTCCTCACCAGTACCCATGGATACCCATATATATTTTTTTATTAAAAAAAAAAAATTTAAACAAAATTAACTTTTTTTGAACACCATTTTTTATCCATATAAGAAAAATATGCATTTCATTATGAATTTTTCTTATCATTTATTTATTAGCTTATGGAAGTGGGTGTGAGAGGGACAACTTGTGTTGTGAGTTTGAGATTGAAGGATATTTTTAGGATTTTGTATTTAAACTAAATATAAATATGAGATTAATTATGTATATTTATTGCAAGTACATATACTCATGGTCATACGTAATTCAATATATGCTCCCTCGCTGATAATTGACGAGTAATCAAATTATCCATTTATTTTATTCACGAATACCTGTTAAATTATTCGTCTCGTATTTATTGTGGATTTTATCTGCGTGTACAGGTTTTTTGCCATCCCTAACTTTCGGGTCCTCAAACATTTCAACATTACTTGTCATGTGTCAAAAGATCCAATCATTAAAGAAGTGAGATGACATTCTCCTCATTTGTCTTGGATAAAATGCAATACTGATGAAGCTTCTAGAGGTTTCCTTGGTAATTCGGTTTATGGGAGACTATCCAAGGACCATTATGAATTCTTTCTAGATGGATTTGCAGCTAATTTAAGTGTTTCAACTACTCTTCATTCATGCTAAATTGATTGCAGTGACGTTGACTATTGAATAAATAGTTAATAAGAGTTGAACTAATATTTGGTTGGAGTGTGATTTGAAAATCATTATTCAAACTTTTAATAACAGCTATTATTAACTTGTACTAACTAATTTATCAGTACAACCCTCTCTATAAATTAGCTAGTACAAGTTATTTTACAACTGATTTTATTTGGTAGGATTTTATACCCCTGTATTAAAGAAGATTTATTCTATAATATACAAACATTTCCAAACTTCTGTTTTTATCCATAACTTGATGTCGGTTCTTCTTAATTATTGCACTATTTTTTATTTCTATTTTTTCTTTTTCTTTGATTTTATCCTATTGAATTTTTTAGGGAGAGATTTTTAATGTGGCAGTTGAGTATGTAAGATAGCTACCTATGTGATACTTTTGCATAATGTTTAGTACACAAAAAAAAAAAATTTGTCTTGTTACTTCAAGCATATTCCAGTCGTGTTTCATCTTTATTAGATACGCTTCCTCTATTAAATTGTATAATTTGTTTTGTATCCTTAAATAAACACATTTGTTTCATTTGGCGGCTATAATGATTCTGGTAAATCTAATAACAGTATTCGGAATACTGTGTACATAAGTTTTGTTAAAAAATATTGAATAAAAAAAGTTTTGTACTAAAATAAATAGAAGATTGTTTCGATTTCAAAATAATAATAATATAAAATTCAATCAGCCGATGTTCACAACAGATCCAAAAACTTACAATAAAATTTGATTTAACGTGGTTTTCAATTATTTTAGATCAAAGTTTATTCTTTTTAGAAACATTAAAGGGATAAAAGTAACTCTTCTTGATAATAATAATTTTTTCATCTCTAATTGTAGGCTCATTTGAACAATAATGTATAAACTTGAATTTGATCTAATAATTGCAAGTGTGTTTGACTCAAAATCATCATGTCTAACATATAAGCTAAACAATTTCATCTGCACGCTGTTTCACGCAGTAAACAATTTTAGTTCCATAGCTCTAACATGCATGTCAGGTAGCTGATTGAAGGATTTCTATAATGCAACACTAGCTTCTAGACTGATTAAAATCACAACCACAATAACATCCATTCATAATTCATATATTTTGAACATGAACTCCCAAATGTATATTATTGGCTATAAAGGAATTCAATAGTTGTTTTAGCCTTTATGACAACTTCATAAACAATTTTAAACTTATTTTAATAAAGTCCTCAACATATAGTTTATGAAAATATCTTACGGCTTGTATAGAATCAGTTTAACCACCCTCTTATATTATATACATAATTTATATATAAACACTTAAATTATAAGAAATTGTTCAATGAACAATTAATTAAACTGCTTACCCAAACACACTATTGTCGTACATTTGGAGATTCTAAACGATAAATCAAACATACATTAAGATTAAGACTAAATAAATGCTAGGAATACTTTCACTTTAACACTCACTCTTTTATTGGATGAAAGACATACGGATCTCACCACTTTATGTGGGACGCATTTCTAAAGTGTGGGACCCATATTGATTTCACCTAATAAGAGAGTGAATGTTGAAAATAGAGTGTTTTTAGCACTATTCTTACGACTAATAAAACAAAACCAATATAACAGAGGCTATTTATAAACTTGTGATAGCATTCCAAAATTCAAGGTAGACTACATCATTTTATGAAAACTTAATGGCACAAAAAAAGACAGATCTCCAACCAAATTAGCCTAATGGTTTCAACTCTCAAATGTATTCAGTTTTCTCCCAGGATAAAGACAAGAAGAAACCTGTCATTCTGATAAAATAAATCAAATTCAAGGTGTTTGCAGAAACAACTACTAGTCTTTGATTTAAAGCAATACACAGTATGAATCCAAGACAGGGGAGAGTATAATTTATTTGTTGCGTTTTGCAGCACGCCTTCCCTGTCCCTTCTTGGGTGGCCCTTTGCCCCGACGCTTCAACATTTCAAGCTTCGATAAGCGTCTACATAGAACAAAATAACAAATGTATCAAAATTCTTGAATGAGTGGAAATAAATTTAAGATAGCAACTAGTAAAAAAATGACAAATATTCTGATTGTAACCAAAATACATGCTTCACAAACTTTGGCAGCACAATTTCTACACTGAAATGAATTACATTAATAGAATGCACTTGGTGCAAGACGGCATAGCCAAATTCATTGGGGAAACCATATCCATACTTCACCTAATTTGAATATAAAAGAAGTTTTCACATTGACATAAAAGTAGTCTAGCATACTGCGGAGTGTCGTCGATGGCGGAAGGCCAAATATCCATCACATAAACACGCCATTGCGACCTATGGCACCACCATGGCAGACATCCCTTCACAAATTGCCTGTGGCGGTTGTCAAAAAATTCACCACAGCAGCGCTATGGTCACCATTTAACAACACACAAGTGGACATGGATAATATCAATCAACACATCTACAAAATGGAACTAAAATTCACAGACAAAACTTTACCCTCTTCACCAAAAACAATAAACTAAGAATATCCATGTATGAGGTACAGTTCATTAGATATATATGCCATGAATATGTATGACTACAGGTTGAGTGAGTATAGATTAAAGGGTAACAATTAAATAATACTGACTACTTTTTTAAAGGGTGCGTGGTAGTTTTTTTTCCAGATCGAAGGGAGTATGTATATATATATATATATATATATATATATATATATATATATATATATATCCCTCTTTGGCTCACCTTCTCCAAGAAACTCCTCTCTCTATTTCACACTTAGCTTCATCACTTCTTCCTCTACTCAGCAATTAACACCTAGCTAGCTAGCTCATGCCCTCCCTACATTTTTTAACTTCACTTTACTTGCATACCCATCTTCACTAGCACTTCACATTTTCGCTGACCCAGTTGATGACTCAGCAGCTCATTAGGCCTTGGCTGTAGCTGAATTCAAGGCCTTAGATGCAATAAAAAAAGTGGAAGATCAGTAATAATTCCATTATTGTTGAGATCAGTTCATCTTCACAAAATGGAAGGGACCACTAAAAGGATATATGTTGATTTGACAAATGACCTGATCCAAGGAAAAGAGCTAGCAAAACCGCCGAGTAACCATCCGGTTTCATCTTCTCCATCATCCCAAGAAACTGATGAATTCTTGATTGAGAAAATAATTTTGGTTTACAAGAAAGCACTAACCAAGTTGAACTTTCGGCCTGATGTGAGAGAGATTAAGACCATCAACGGCAACATGATGGATTCAATTTCCCATTGTTCTTTTACAAAAAAAAGAACCCCAAAAGTGATGTCAAGAACACTGAGTTTAAGCACAAAGCTCTCTTCAAGAAAAGGTAATGTCAGCAATAGTTACCGAGTTCTTGTTTCTATTGTGATGTGTGTGACATTCCCAGATGGGAAGAGCAATGGATGATTTGCTCAAAAACAGGATATGCGGGGTCTTTCAAACGATAATGAATATAATATAGGGTAGTTTAGGTTCATTAAATATCATCTATTGTTACTCATTGAACTCACTCAACCCCTTTACCATTACATGGGGTTTCATTTCATTACAACAGAATTTTCCTATTAACTACATAACTCAATATGAATTATCAAACCTCATCATAGACCCAACTAAAAAAAACTGAACTTTAGAACACCATTCAATCCATTAACCAAAATCAAACAAGCCCACATAAGAAAGTCCAAAACAAAAAAGAAACTACGCCACAGAGATATAAACACAAACACATAGCGAGCAATCCCCAATATACTTTTCACTACAACATATTTTTCATATTAACTGCATAACTCAATCTAAATTATCAAACCCATGATAGACCCAATTATCAAAAACTGAACTTTATAACACCATTCAATCCATTAATCAAAATAAAACAACCCCACATAAAAAACAAAACTACGTCATAGAGGCATAAACACAAACACATAGAGAGCAATCCCTTATAAAGAGAAAACGAAAGTACTTACTCTTGTTGTGCACGAGCCATAATAAGAGGGTCGTCTTTGTTGATATCATGAGGGTACCATTCGGCCACTTTTTCACCATAGAGCTTCATACGGAGAATCTTATGGGGAGATTTCTTTCCGGTTGGGTTCAATTGATGACCGAATATTGTTGCTCTTGCAGAAGACACTCCTTCGTTGATTGCCAAGGTTAGCATCTTCTTCAAACAGCCGGTAGCCATTTTCCTTTCTTCCCTCTCTTTCTCGCTCTGTGCGTGTTTGTGTGAGTGAGAGAATAGGTGTTGCTAATGCCTAATGAATTTTTCTTTGCATAATTATACTTTAACCCCTTCATTATTTCAATTTTCCAACTATAATCCATGAGCTTTTCTTAAACTAACTTTTTATTTTTATTTTTCACCAAAATTATGAATTATAACTTATTTCCTAAAAAAATCATTCAAAAAAAAAGTCATTTTTTAGTAGCTTTTCAAAAAAGTCATTTTTTATAAATAATTTTTATTACAACAGACAAGTACAAACAAATTATGTATGTTTTTAAAAATTTTTAAAAATAATTTTTAAATTATTGTCGAATCACTTTTTTATAATCTATAACAAACAAATTTTATATATCACATGTCGTTGAAGTTTTACTTATTTTGCGAATAGGTCATTTATTTTTGTTTCTTTCAAATAAGTCATTTTAGAATTAATATGTGCACCTTGCATAATGACAATAGATATGCGCACACACAAATACTATTCACCTGCTACTTGATTTATTGGATAAAAAAATAATATTTGTTTTATATTTATATTTGTTTAAATGAGTATTTAGCGAATTTTAAATATCCACATGTATTAATAAATATCCACAATTATCTTTTAAATAAAAATATTTACATACAAAATTTATCTATTTTTTGCAATAATGGGGAATTTTGTCTCATCTTTTGTCCATATAAAAAAAAAATAGTAATATATAAAAATATTAAAACATTAGCATATAATCAAAATATATCATAAAAATTCATCATCAAAAGTATTAATACAATAAAACATAAACAAAATTTAGTAATTTTATTAATTTACTAACGAGTATGGATATTTATGAGTACATATACCATTACATTGGTTTTTGTATCCATTAATTAATAGATAGTCAAAATATTTATTTTATTTTATCCATGAATATCCATTAAATTTTATCTGTAGGCACCTACAAATACTAATTTTCTTGTCATCTCTATCTTGCAGTCCTCTTTTTTGAATTTTTGTTAAACTTAGTAAAAAAAAAGACTTACTGTACAGACGTGACTTTAACGTTGATAAAGTAATAATTTTAAATTAATTAATTATTTTTATATTAATTTTTTAAGTTTTTTTCTTTTCAAATCTGTCTTCTTTAAGTTTTTTATCCCATAATAGTATTTGAAGTCCTAAATGAAATTTCTTTCACCATTTCTTTTTCTTCTTCATTGTTTTCATCAAAATAGAAATTTAAGAAATTCCAAATTAAAAATTAAAGTTATTGTTCCTCTTATTCATCATATTTATCAAATTTAGAATAAAATTATTAGATTGTTCTTTCATCATCTTTAAATTAAAGATATGACATTGATTCCTTATTCACCTTTTTTTTCATATCATCAACTTCGAAAAAGAAATCTAAAGTACTTGAAAAAAAAAATCTAAAATTTGTCCATTTAACTATTGAAACTCAAGACATAAAAATATTGAAACTCAAAAATATCTATGCTCTTTACCAAAAAAAAGTTGAATCTATGTCTCTCTCAACCCATCTTCTTCTTCAACACATACTATTCCCGAAACACTTTTTTTCCTCGAAATTCAACATATTTGTTTTGAAATCATAGTTCAGGCAAAATATGTCTTTTGTTATTTTTGTCCAACAAATTTTATCATAGTTGTGTATGATGTAACCTCCATGGATGTTTTGATATTTAAAGCACCAATTAGAAAAACCTTAATATGAAAGATGAGTGGAATATTGACATAATTTTGATAATATTGTTTGAAATGATCAAATATGACATTTACAATAATGCAGAAAGAGTAGTATAAAGAAGAATTATTATTTAATCTCCTATTTTTCTAGAGATTATTTTGTATATATTATTCGTGTAAGATATTTTACATTTTTAATAAATCACAATAATTCATATGTATAATTTTAAAAGTAGTTAAAGTAAAATATTATTCAATAATCCGACAATTATATTTCATTGAGTGTAAAAAAAAAACATACACATTAAGTCTATTTTTCTAATACAACCTAAACACCGTAAAAAATAATTATTACTATAGAAATTTTTTTACCCAATACCCTCCAAATTATACCCCTATCCTCACATTTTATTTAAATTATTCATTTTATCTTTTTCATTTTTTTTAAAATAATTTATTTTCTACCCCATCAAATTCAACTTCTGTTTTAGAAATCTTAGAAAACTTTTTTGAAATACAAATAAATTTTAGAAAATTTGAATTTTTTGTTATGAATTTTCTTTAAAGTTTTTTGAAATACATTGTATTTTACAGAAATGTGTTTTCAAAAAGTTCGAATTGTGTTTCAAACAAAAAATTCAAATTTCTAAAAACACGTGTGTTTAAAAAAATAGAATTTGTGTTTAAAAAAATTTTAAATTTTTTTTAAAACACAAAACTTAAAAATTGAGTATTTTTGAAAAAAAAAAGGGTAAACTCGATTTTTATTAAAAAGTTGAGATATGTTTCCAAATTATATTGTGGCTAGTGAGCCAACTCGATCTAGTTTGGATCATTTTGAGATGGTCCACTAAACAAATGCATTAAGGTGAATTACTTTGGGAGGAATCTACCCTCATCTGTACTTTTCATCCTTTTAAAATGTATCAAAAATATATATATTTTTTGTCTTTTTTAACTATTTGAAGTTTTTTCGAAATATAAATAAATTATTTCTTTCCATCTTCACAAAATTGGTTAATTTTAAAAATTTTGAAATATAAATTTTTAATTTTTTTTTATGTTTAAAAAATATAGATAAATGTAAAACTTGCAAAATATAAATTTTTTAAAAGATTAAAAAATTTAAATGACTTTTTAGATATGTATTCTCAATAAAATTGGAAACGAATAAGAAAGAAAAAAAAATTGGATTGTGAATTGGAAAGAGCAAACGATTCTCTCTACACGTAGTGCAAAACAGCAGATTGTTTTGTTTGAAATCATGAAGCACCGTAATGTTGATTGGTGTAGCATGTTGTTTTATTAAAAAAAATAGTAGGTTATTTTAGTAAAATTATTATAGTTATAGACATCTTTATTACGTGCAAAAACCACGGTACTCATTTTGAGACGCGGAGAGTAAACTCCAAGAAAAATCTTTATTATGATGTCTATAACTAATGCATAGTATTTTTGTCCATATATCGAGAAAAAGTAAGTCAATGTCTTAGTATATTATGATTTACGTTCCTTTATGCATGTGCCAAGAGCCAACTTACCCCAAGGTTCTTTTGAGTTAAGACCTATTAAATAAGTGTGTACAATGTGAATTAGAAATTTGCATGTGCTCAATTGCATGTTATGTGCTTATAAGCAATCTTTGTAGTATCTTTTAAGTAACTTTTAATTTTTATTTTGATAAAAATTAATCAACTTGACTCTATCAAGCTCGTCCACACAAAAATAACGATTTGCATATAATAGTTTTTCATTTTACAAACTTGGATATTAAGAATGCACATATATATATATATATATATATGGCCCAATTTTTTTGTGAAGAGTTATTTATAAATTACAAAAAGCTTAAAATTAAAAGACTACATAATCAATTTCATCATGATGGATGAAATTGTAGAACTATATATAAACCTAGACGCATGTACATTAGCAATATTTTAAAATGATTTGTAAAATTGCAAATGTTAATTCATTCATAGTATTTACAGAAACTATATTGAAAATAATGATGTTATGCTAACAAAATTGATGATGCATTTTAAATTAAGTGAAAAATATTCTTAGAGATTCATTTGATGATAGATTCAAACATAGGATTAAATCTGATTAAAATTATTTAATTTTAAGAATCATTTTAAAATATCGATAATATAAGAAACTAGATTGATTCGATCCAACATTTTGGAGACCAAATTGTATATGTATTCAAGTTTAAATTAATTAAAATTAAGCTGAAGTTTCTTGTTGTTTTTCTTTCACGTAAAAAAACTCTTAAATTAAAAGATGATTGATAAAATATTAAAATAAATAATATTTTTAAGATATTATTTTTTAAAAATATATATATATATATATATATGTTAAATTCATACTTTTATAAAGTATAATGTGATAATATCTAAATTATTGATTAAGTATTTTTAAATTTGATATTTTCGTTTGTTTAATTATTCGGTTCTTTTACAAAACAGAAAATTTTGGAATATACAATTTATCGTGACAACCAATCTATTTTAATAAGGCCTTAGCTTAATGTTTATGGATTCTGTAATTCAAACCGCGACCATTATTTTTCTTGAAAACTTGCTGTAATTGAAGATGGGGAGATGGAAGAGGTGAATATTAGGTATTTTATTTGGTAAAACCATAGTACTCAACCAAAAGTTGTAACTGTGGACTCTTATAATTGCATTGCATTTTCCTCTTCATCAAAATATCAGAATGTATAAAATGTTGTTGGGAAGGTTTGAATTGTTATATGGATACTTTTATGGTGCATTGTCTAATTTTATTTTTTTTGGTAAAGTTAATTGCTTCAACCAATTATAAGAGGGACAATGCCATGTTAGCAATTTTAATGTTGATGGTCTACAATAACAATTGTATATATAAAATTTTTAGTTATTGCATTTCAGTCCTACTTTTTAATTTATTTAGTTTTTAATTTGTTGACAAATTTTTAAAAAATTATTTTTAATATATTTTGAGTAATTACTTATAAATCAATTTATAATTAATTTGTATTAAATTTTTTTCATTTATTATTTTCGTATTTATTTTTAAATTATTTGCATTTCTACTTTGTAATTTATTAACAATTTTTTAAAATTATTTTTGTTTTATTTTGAGAATTTTTTTTAATGATCTCGAGTAACTATTTTCAAGCCAATTTATAATTATATTGTATTAAATTTGTTTCTTTTATTATTTTCGTATTTATTTCTCAAATTTATTACCATCTTTGTATTATTTTATTGAATTTTTAAAAACTTTCTTTATATCCCAAAAAATAGTACTAATGGGACTCA
>JBBPBQ010000002.1:47568333-47586422 GCA_037974755.1 Cicer yamashitae
TATTAATTTAAGATTGAATTAATAATTATTTTTATATTTATAGCATAACATTTCCAACATTTATTTTTGGTTATAGCTCAATTATTTAATTTTTAATAAAGGATTACTAATATATTCACCTCAGTTTTAAAAAAATACCTCTGTCACATTAATTTATGTGCATATCATAATAACATTTACACCTCTAAATAAAATTTATTTCAATTAGTATATGAATAAAATTTATGTAAGTTCATAAATAAATATTGTAAAACAATAATTTATTCCGTACTTGGTACGAACTACATAATAGTTTTTTAAATTTAGTTTCTTAAAATTGTATCCATTAAATTTATTCATTCTTAAATTTTTTCACATTTAATACCCAAATAAAATATTTTACATTAATATATACAAAAATAATTATTCACAATTATTAAGAATATAATATCTAATGTCAATTAATTTTTTTAGTAAAAAAATTTAACTCTATTATCTAACATGTCATTCAAAATAACCAGTTTACAAAGAAAGATATTGTGAAATGAAATCTCAATTAATTAAAAGATATTGGCCTAATTTTATTCTATTTAATTTAATTTAATGATATTTGAAGTCTTATCTTTATGTATGCGTGTGAATTGGATTTTTCCCATACATTCTCCTCACATGTTCAAAATTATTGGACTTAGGGCGTTAGTGTTGATAGCAATTTCAACAAATGTACTGAATAATTGTAAATAATAATAAAATGGTAAAACTATTGAGCGTCAAAATCAAAGATTGTATTTTACTATAAAATGATTTTTAATTATTCAATTGAATAAAAGATTTCCGATAAGATTAGAAGTTTTCCGATTAACAAGATAAAAATATCGACTTTATAATAATAAAAATGTGAGATGAATTTCACTATGAACTTTTTTTAAAAAAAAAATAGCCAATGTTAATAATTAGTTGTTAATTTGGTTAAAGGGGGAAATTGAACCCATTACTTCCTTGTCACTCCAACTTCCCTAAACCACCTTCTGACTCCCACAATTCGAACCTAACTATAGAATTCATTCAAAAAGTTGCTACTAATTTTGAAGAGTTTTCAATCTTAATCTCTTAGCAATTGAACGTTTAATATTACTTTTAATCCCTAATCTCTTAGCGAATTACAAAATAATCAATTATAAAAAAATATTTTGGTTTTAAGTGTATGTATCTATTTCTAGACTATAAAGTAAAAAATTCTTAATCTTAAAGCATTCAAATGGTTCACTCTTATTTTAAACTTTGAACCGTAAATCAGTTTAAAGTTGGCCATGCGATAAAAAGCATTAAGAACAAAGATTAAAAACACAACTTAATTGAATTCATCTGAATAATTTGAAATCAAATTAAACTCTAAAGGTTTTCATCAAGTTAACAAATAGAAGTAAAAGATATGAAAGTATTACACATGAAAGATCAAGAATGAAAGTAAAAACCTAATTTCCCAAGTTGGAACCTTCAAGTTTGAGCTCCAAAGTTGCCTCAACAAGTCTCTTTAGCCTCCAAAAATTAGAACCCTTGTAAAATATGATTTTTTTTTTAGCTTAAATAGGGCTTTATGACACGTGCTAACGCATTTCCGTGACCTTGGGCGCATGGCGCTGCATCTGGACACATTGCTCTAGACAGAAAAATGTGAAGTCAAATGCACTATAACACATGGATGGGCATAATGCACTGAAGTCTGGAGCAATGCGCTGCAATCTGGGTGTAATACGCTTCTTTTGAGCGCATTGCTCTACAATTTGGGCGCAATGCGCTATAGTGTTAAATAAGCACATTTGTTCTTCCAAAATTGCTCTCTCTGATTTGAATTGCATTTTCCATCCTTTTACAGTCCGAATTAGGTTTTAGTGTCTTCATGAAAGTTGTAGCTATAGATGTTAGCTTTTCTTTTGCGACTGATTTGAATCCATTTGGTTATCTACAACTCCGTATATGATTAAAATATCTCACAAAGGTCGTATTGCTCTTTCACCAAAACTCGACAATGTGCTAAATCAGTAAAACAATGAAAAACTACGCAAAATGATTGGTTAATCAATAAAATGACGCATACAAATCTTATTTAATCGAATAACCATTTATTCAAGTTAACTCTTAAGCGAAAATTAAAATGAAAGAGACAAACTTAATAATTGACTAAAAATATTCTAAAAACTGCATTAGACGATGAGTCATTATGTGTAGATATAAATGGTGAGTGACCTAATTGATAGACTATTGATTCTTATTAGATTTTTATATTGAGCCTAATTCTTTCTCACAAAATCAACTTGTAAGGTGGGAATTGTGTCTTTTATAAACACATATTCAGATCATATGTTATCGAATGTGAGACTTTTAACAGAAACTCCCCACTCTTAAGATTGGACATATGAAGCGTGATTCGAGTGACCTGATAGCGGTGAACTCACAACAAGTGGTCAAATGGATCTTAAATAGGTTTTGATATTATCTTGGATAGCAATGTCATTGTCTTTATTCTATGCATGACTTCTATTTTTTCCAATAAATCCTCTCACCAACACTATTGAACTTTGTGTATTAATATAAATGATGGGATCCGATCGATAGACTCTTTTTACCATATTAAATTTTTATATTAAACATAATTCATCCACACCAAATCGACTTATAAAATGAAAACTGACCCTACTTATAAACACATTCAAACAATTTCTCATTCAACGTAGGAGTCTCAACATTTCAATCTTCATGGTCTACATTTCACCATGTGTGGCATATAAAAAAAAAATACCGTTTAGGGTTTAGGGTTCAATATTTATGACTTACGAGGGTATGCAAAGATGACCTTTATTGTTACGTTTAAATGTGTGCTTGACACATTTAATTATAATAAGGAGGGAAATTGTTTTAAAAGATTTTATTAAGTTGAGGCTTTTTTATCCAATATCTTGTGTATTCCAAAGTTTTCAATTCAAGAACTAATCACTTTCGGTGTGTAGTTGTGGTTGACCAAGCATTCCCATAATATACTAGGATTCACCTACAAGCACTCGAATAAGAGGCTTGTTAGAAAATCAATCTTCTCATAGCTTATTCGAATGGATGTTATTTCTCTTGTGTCTCACAATAAATATTATTTTCAATTTTTATTATAACTGTAATTATGATTTTTAATTGTACATTCAATTATTACTATTTAAAATATTAATTAAATTTTACATTTATAATAATAAAAATAGATCAATAATTAAAAATGATAATTTGATAAAACAACTATTCTCTTTCTTTTATTAATAATAGTAATTTCTTTTAGAAAAAACATTTTAAATAATGCATTACTCAACCTCATTCACATCACCATAAACAATGCGTTACCATTCTTAGAATATGAATATACTATTTTAACATTTTGGTTAAGATAATGAATATACCATGCAATCGGCACAGCATTGTGTGTATGTAAGGTTCAAAATGATTAATTTAGTGAACCATAATTAGCTTGTAGAATTCCAAGGCTAACCTCTCACATTATTCAATTCATTGATGCAATGAATTGTGTTTGGCATAATGACGAGATGGATTTCCTTCTCCATCATCATCTTGATTCTATTTGTTGCAACCTCTTTCATCTTGGAAATTGACCTTGTAAGTCTTTCATATTCACAACATATGTTTTTCTCTCTAAAATGTGTATTTGTTATAGATATTATTATTATATTATATGCTTTTGTTTTCCTATTCAGTTATTTACTCCCATTAATTAATATGTCGCATAATTAAGGAAGAGGAGGTTAAAGGTGTTAAAAATTGATGTGAGCATTTTAATTAAACTAATTAATTATAATTGGGGGACAGAGGATATTCTAAATTAAAATTCTAATCCAGAATTGATACAATTTCTTTAGATACTTTTTTGTGTGGTTGTGACTTAATTAGTATTGGTAACCTAGAAGTTGAAGGATGATTTCAAATTAATTATCATTACTTTTTGAAGCAGCATATTATTGATTATATATATGAGCTCATCAAAAGCGAATATATATCATCTTGAAATTCTTCTGGCAGCTATTCTTATTAAATGTTATATAATAATTCTGCATTTTGTATTAATAATACTTTTCTTAGATAGTTGAACTAGCTAGAAGGAAATAGTGAAAGGGATTTGAGATTTATATTAATGTTAAAACCTCTAAAAAATTAAATATTTAAACACAGATTATTAAAAGAATAGTATTTAAGAAATAAAATATTTAACATTTTAAATGCAGTAAAATTGCACAATGGCATGAATTGGGACACCAAAGAAGTATCATGTAGGAGGTCCTTTTCCCTACTACTGACAAAATTTTCTTATTCTAACAAATTAATCCCTAACAATTTTTCTATATAAATGCATTAGTATAATTCAGAAGAGACTTTTTTCCTAGTCTTTTTTATGTGATTTGCGACACAATATTATGTGTATTAATTTGTTTTATATGTTGCGTTAAAATTTAAATTTTTAAATCCATATTTATATTTAATAAGTTTTAATATTATTTATTCAAGCAACAAACATTGAATTTAATAAAAAGAGTTAGACTCTCACAACATAGTGAATTAAAGTTTAAATTCTGATAGAAATATCTATATTTAATGTTTGATACGTAATTATTCTCGATGTAAAAAACCCATAAAAAAAGAATATTGATCATTCAAAAAATCTTTAACTAACTAAATTAAAGTAATACTAATTGAGATGGATACAAACATAATAGAAAACTGTCTTTTTCTTTAATTTTCAAGAATTCTTCTATAAGATCAATATTTTATTTAAAATGGTTAATCTAAGTACACATTGAGATTGGTTAATCAATATTATTATTTTTCTTTCTTTCAGTCCAAAATAACAGGCACAACAATTTTCAAGTCAATTGAAGTCTTCAATAACAACAACAATAACAACAAACAACAATCTACATATCCACTAAACTGCAACAATGGAACCTCATCATCACCACCACCACCAATCTGCCCATCTTCCTATCCAACAACATTTGAACTTAATGATGACTCACCACCACCATCATGTCCAGATTATTTCAAATGGATCTATGAAGATCTTAAACCATGGGAAAAAACAGGAATCACTAGAGAAATGGTTGATAGAGGACAAAACATGTCACATTTTAAGCTTATAGTTGTGAATGGAAAAGCATATGTTGAAAAATATTCAAAATCTTTTCAAACAAGGGATGTTTTCACTATTTGGGGGATTTTGCAACTTTTAAGGTTGTACCCTGGAAAAATACCTGATTTGGAGCTTATGTTTCAATGTGGTGATAAGAGTGTGGTGCATAAGAGAAATTTTGGAGTGTCACCTCCACCTGTTTTTCATTATTGTGGAGATCAAAATACTTATGATATTGTTTTTCCTGATTGGACTTTCTGGGGTTGGTAAAGCTTCTATTCCCTTTTCATTCAAATTAAATTAATACTACTCCCACTTATCTTCAATATAAAAGGAAACACAACTTATACTTTTACATTATTTTCTTCTTGTTAGGGCTGAGCTCAACATAAGACCATGGGAAACAACATTAAACAATATACAAGAAGGCAACAAGAATGTCAAATGGAAGGATAGGATACCTTATGCATTTTGGAAGGGCAATCCATCAGTGTCTTACATTAGAAAAGAACTTGGCAAGTGTAATGCCTCTAATGAACATGATTGGAATGCTCGAATATATGGCGTAGTGAGTACATAATCTTATTCCTTTATTTTATTTAGAGTAACTACATCAAATTTGTCTTTAAGTTTTAGTTGGCAAATACCGATATTGGTAGGTTAAATGTCTTGTCTCGGATTTGAATCCAGACATCACAGTTGTGTGAGTTAATTATGATAAAATTTACTATCTTTTCTAAGAAAAAAAAACTATATCAAATTTTTGAATTAAGATTTTTTTTTGTTCTCTTTCAGCAATGGAAAGAAGAGAAATCGAAAAATTTCGAAGATACAAAACTAGAAAATCAATGTACATATAGGTATGTAAAAAAATATTTTCATGTACTTTGTGTGATTTTTTAAAATTTTTGTATTTCATTTTTGAATTTGTTACATATGATATTTGAGATTTTACTTACTAAAGTATGAAATTTGTGTCATGTTTGATGTTAAGGTACAAGATTTATGCAGAAGGGGCTACATGGTCAGTGAGTGAAAAGTACATAATAGCATGTGACTCTATGACTATGTTCATAGAACCTAGGTACTATGACTTCTTTTCAAGAAGCATGCTACCTTTGCAACACTATTGGCCTATTAGTATCAGAAACATGTGTGAAGAGATTAAGTTTGCAGTGGATTGGGGAAATGCTCACCTTGATAGTGTAATCATCTTCTTCTCAATTTCCCTCTAATTGATTTCTATTTATACTTAAAAACAAATTGATGTTTAGTTATAATTATGTTAGTTTATTCCACAAAAAAAATTTATGCTAGTTTAATTGCACAATGAAACATGCTCTTTGTTCCGACATACACAAACACAGCCTAAATTTAATTCAATTGGACTCAATTACATTCTAACAAAATTTTAACATAATTGCACTTTTTGTATGGCTTAGACATTGATTCACATAATTGTAAGTATTTTTTCCTCTAATTTTCCCAATTACTAGTTAATTACTTTAGCTTATATTTTTTTGAAGCACATTTGAATTCTCTTGCTTACTAAAGAAAACAACACTATCTAAATTATATAAACAATTTTAATTTGCAGGCAAAGGCAATTGGAGAAGGAGGAACAAAGTACATCATAGACAATTTAAAAATGAAGTTAGTTTATGACTATATGTTTCATCTATTAAATAGTTATGCAAGCCTCTTGAAATTCAAACCAACAATTCCAAAAGAAGCAATTGAGATTTGTTCTGAAAGCATGGCATGTTCTTTACGTGGTGTAAGGAAACATTTCATGGTTGAGTCTATGGTAATGTCACCAAGTGACACACCTCCATGTACAATGCCTTCTCCTTATACAACTCAAACTCTCCATCAATTTCTACAAGAAAAGGAGAATCTAATAGGACAAGTGAAGACTAGAGCAATCAATAAATAGCTATAGTGGCTTTTGTTGTAGATGTAGATATAGTTCACACAAAAACACACACTCACACACTTTTTTAAGCAAATTTGCATGTCATTTATAATAATTAGTCTTAGTGTAACAAATTAAGCATTTTTAAGTTTAATTATTATTATTTTAATTGGAAGAGTATTTCTTTAGTCGGTTAAGAATCTTTAACTACATATCGGAAATTTATATTGTTATATTTGAATAAAGAACAAAGTTGTCAACTTTTTAGAAACATTACATGTGTTTTGGTCCTTCAACATCAAATGTCAGAAAGCAATTTCTTAGAGGTTGGTTTCACTAAAATTCCCAATAATGGTTGTCAAATCTTTCCCTTCTCCTTTGATTATTTACTTGACCAAACACAGCAATTGTTCACTAAGACAACAAAACCTTACATAGTATTTATTTATAATAAGGTGATATGTATATAATATATAAGACAATGCCATCAATATAATTAATACAATATCAATTTTAATCAATTCTATATGTCATGACATATTCTTAACAAGTTGCAATGTTCCAATGGCTTGATTGATTTTCTTAACTGTGTAACTCTGTTTTATTTCCGGCGGGTATGATTTTGGCTTTTAAATTTTAATATCCATTATTATATTACAACAAATGGAAACTCAAAAGTATTCTTCTCAAGAATTCAACATGCTTTCGCCTAAACATCACCATACAAAATCAACATTTAATTGTACCAAAAATAAAAATAAATATTATCCATAAAACTTAATTCAACTGGAATGACGATATTATTAGACAAAATATTATATTTTGGATTTGAACCTAAAACTTTACGGTTGATACAAATTTCTTTACTATTATATTTAAAGACAAAAAATAAAAAATCAACATTTAAAAGTACATTTAACTTTTCTTTTTATAAGATAGAGCATATTTAACTTTAAATGATCAAATTAGTTTAATAATAATTCACTAAAGCTCTATCTATACTATTCACGCCAATCATCACAAAGGTCCGGATAGAATTGAAAAGATTCATTATTTTTGAGATATTAAAGAGAATTATTATATTTTTTTTATAATAATTTTTTTTAGTAAAAAAGAGAATTATTAGCAAAAACATATTAACTTATTAATATAGTTTAAATTATAGAGAGATTAGATTTTAAAATATAAGAATCAAATTAAAACCTATTATAAAAAAAACTTCTTAAATTAATCAGGTGTAATCAAATAGAAAATGTACATGCCAATAAATCACTAATGTAAAAATTAATTGATCAAAAGATATGGTTACTATTTTGGAATTTTGAATTAATAATAAGATAATATGATCCTTTTATAAAGAGAAAAATATATTTATCATAAAAAGAAGAGTAAAATGCATTTTTAATTGATCAATAAAAGATCAATGTAGTTAGATATAAAACCAATTAATTATATAACCAAAAAAATTGTCGGAAACCATTTCCTTATCCTTATATAATAAGAGAATATAATAACAATAAGAAATTCACACACAAGCAAGTCTTAAATTAAAATTAAAAACATGTCTAACATTTTATTTATACTTTGTACTATTATTACTATATTTTATCTATGCACATACACAAAATCAGGCATCACACTAAACATAGTACTGTTGTGTGGTACAATTATTAATTATTTATTTGACTAAAAAAACAAGTGGTACCAATTGTAGTTGTGACATTGTTGCATTGAACACTCTGAAACCACATTTTTCACACTCTCTTTCTTTGTTTCAACGTCAATGTAAGTATGCTACTACTTTACTTTCTCAGAAATTTCATTTCTCTATTCTCTATTCTCTTTCTTTTCTTTTCTCTTTTTATTTTATTTCTAACATTCACTAATTAATCTCTCTCTCTCTCTCTTCGGAAGTCTCAATCATCAATCATCAAACCTCAAAATCTCAGGTTTGCTTCTTCTTTTTTTCTTTTTTCTTTTTGATTATTTTTTTCTAGGAATGTTATTTCAAGTTGGATTTTTTATGAGAAAGGTTTTGATTTTTGTGTTTTTTTTAATTGGAGGTTTATAACTGATTTTTAGCCTAAATTTCTTCTTTAAATCTGTTACTGGGATTGGATTTTAGGTCTTTCAGAAGCAGAACATTGATCACTCTATTATCTCTTTGTGTGTGTGTTTTCCCTTTTTTTTCTAGAAATATTTAATGGAAAATTTGGGTGAGTTTCTTCAGAAAAAGTTGTTTCTTTTTACTAGGTCAAAACTGTTTTGATTTTTATTTTTTTTTAATTCAAACTAATATTTAATAATATTGGATAAATAATTATCTCATATGAATGCACGTTGTTTCAGGTCAATTTTTTTTTTTAATATTAGAGGAATGTGAATAAAGAATCATTTTTTTTTTGTGAAATATATATATTTTTATTCTTATTCTTTGAAGATCTTTGTCACATGTGACCTAATGAACTTTATAACAAGGAGCTCATGCATTTTATCCTTTTGTTATTTTGTTCCTTTTTGAAAAATACTTTTTATGTTAATTGAGTAGAATAAAAGCAAGGTTTGGTTTGATTTTATTAGAGAGGACAAATGTGGGAATAGTAGGTTGAAACTTTTTGAATCTTACTCTTTCTTACTTGAGCTTTAAGAATTACTTCCTTTCTATGATAAAATCATGTCTATCTCCTTTTTTTTTTCCCTCTTCTTTCTTTTCACTTTAGGTGGGTGAATTATGTATGGTATACCTTATTTATGACAAGAACCAAGTGAACAATAATTTAGTTTTCCTATTGCTTTCCTTCACATAGGAACACATGAATTTTAATATTTTGTGCATTTACATAGATTTTGTTTTATGTTGACCTCCTTGGCCAATTTTGACAATTGAAAAACAAAAAAGAAAAAAGAAATGTTACTTGGAACATTTCTTGTTTTTCTTAATAAATATTACTTGGAACATTATCTAGGTAATATTTATTTTTTGGGGAACTTACAAGTTTTTTAATTGGATATTTGTGTGGTCAATGTGGTTATGTTATAGTTAGTTATGCCTCCTTCTGGTGTGTTGTCTTTTCTTTGTTGAAGAGAATTTGTCTGTCAACAAAATCTGATTTTGAAGCTTATATGTATCGCAGTATCACCACTATACTTCTGAATGTTATTGAAAAACATAAACAAATTGCGGGAATAAGGATATGCTTTTTATCTTAATAATTTTGAGCAAAACTCTTACTATTTCAAGGTTTAATTTTCATATAGTGATGTGTTTGAACAATCATTGAAGCATTTGCTGCAACTGAAAATCTTTACTTGCTACAATAACGTAGCTCTATTTTCGGTTAGATATATATATTGGAAATTTGTTTCAATGATGTTTCTTTTAAGCATTTTCTACAACTGAAAATCTTTATGGTTTGGAAGATAGATATATGTTGGAAATTTGTATATGAGACTAGCAATCACGAATTGTATATATATATTTCTTTCTTTTCAGGTATAACATCTCTCTTCCAAGTTTTCTTAGAAGCTGATTATTGGCAATGAGCAATCTCAAGCTTGGCGTGGAAGTTGTCGGTGCTCATGACCTTATGCCGAAAGATGGGGAGGGATCGTCTAGTGTTTTTGTGGAACTTCATTTTGACGATCAGAAGTTTCGGACAACTACTAAAGAAAAAGATCTGAATCCTGTTTGGAACGAGAAATTTTACTTCATCATTGCCGATCAAAGCAAATTACAGAGCCTCCCGCTTGAGGCCTCCGTCTACCACCATAATAACAAAAGCAATAATTCCAAAGTCTTCCTTGGTAAGGTCCGTCTCACAGAAACCTCGTTTGTCCCATATTCCGATGCTGTTGTATTGCACTACCCTCTGGAAAAGAAATTTGCCTTTTCACGCGTAAAAGGAGAGCTCGGTTTGAAGGTGTATGTTACCGAAGACCCTTCTTTAAGATCACCCAATCTTGTTCCTGATGAGGAACCTTCTATGGAATCAGATCAGCAACAACCATCGGTGTCATTGACAGATTCAATCCTGAACATGTTTTCTCGTAAGAAAAATGTGTCGTCAAGGAACACATTTCATAGCATTCCTGATTCGAATAATAAAGAACATCAATCTTCTCCGGAAGATGCAAAGAAGAATGTCGAGCATGGGATGCATGAGATGAAGTCTGTACTTCCTCCAAAAATCATACATGCGTATGCGGATTCTTTGTCTCCAATTGATTATGCTCTCAAAGAGACAAGCCCTTCTCTTGGAGGGGGACAAGTAATTGGTGGGCGAGTTATTCGTGGGAACAGGCCATCCAGCACCTATGACCTTGTTGAACCGATGCGTTACCTTTTTGTACGAGTTACAAGAGCTCGTGACCTTCCATCGAAGGGTGTGAGTGGGAGCCTTAATCCGTACGTCGAGGTAAAAACTGGAAATTTCAAAGGAACTACAAAGTTTTTTGAGAAAACTCAGGAACCTGAATGGAATGAGGTGTTTGCCTTTGCAAGCGAGAATCTACAGTCAACAACGGTTGAAGTTGAGGTCAAAGACAAAGGTACATTACTAGATGAAACTATTGGTACCGTGAGGTTTGTTCTCCGTGATGTTCCTACACGGGTTCCACCGGATAGTCCATTGGCTCCGGAATGGCATCAGATTGACAAGAACGGGAAAAAGAAAAAAGGGGAGTTGATGCTTGCTGTATGGTTTGGCACACAAGCCGATGAAGCTTTTCCTGATGCTTGGCATTCTGATACACTCTTTCCCGGAGACAACTCTTCAGTTTCTCATCATCAGACGCGATCAAAAGTTTACCATTCACCAAGGTTATGGTATGTTCGGGTTAGAGTGATTGAGGCACAAGACTTAATTCTGTCTGAGAAAGCTCAAATCTCGGATGCCTATGTTAAGGTACAGACCGGTAACCAGATCTTGAAGACAAAACCGGTTCAATCGAGGACCAAAAACGTACGTTGGGATCAGGAGCTGATGTTTGTTGCTGCTGAACCATTTGACGAGCCTTTGATCCTTTCGGTTGAAAACCGTATTAGTCCCAACAAGGACGAGACAATTGGGGTGGCTGTTATTCCTTTGACCAAAGTTGATAAGCGTGCTGACGATAGAATTATCCGTACTAGATGGTATAACCTTGAACAATCCTTGTCATCTGCGATGGATGGGGAACACGGGACGCCGAATGATATGTTTTCTAGTAGACTTCACCTCAGTGTTTGTCTTGATGGTGGGTACCATGTTTTTGATGAGTCGACTTATCACAGTAGTGATCTTAGACCCACATCGAGGCAGCTCTGGAAGAAGCCAATCGGCGTCTTAGAACTCGGCATTCTAAATGTTGATGCACTTCATCCAACGAAAGCCAGGGATGGAAGAGGGACGTCAGATGCTTACTGTGTGGCAAAATATGGGCGAAAATGGGTTCGCACTCGAACGATGAGTGATAACCTAAACCCAAAATACAATGAGCAGTACACATGGGAAGTTTTTGATCCAGCTACAGTTCTCACTGTAGGAGTGTTTGATAATGGTCAGCTTAATGGTCCGGATAACAATGATGTGCTAATTGGTAAAGTTCGAGTCCGAATATCAACCCTCGAAACCAGCCGACTTTATACAAATTCTTATCCTTTACTGATGCTTCATCCTTCAGGTGTCAAAAAGATGGGTGAACTGCACTTGGCCATTAGATTTTCTTGCTACTCAATGGTTGATTTGATGCATTTGTATTTTAAGCCTCATTTGCCAAAAATGCACTATAAAAGGCCACTTAATGTAATAGAACAGGAAATGCTTCGACAGCAGGCTGTCAACGTTGTTGCTGCTCGCCTTAGTAGGGCGGAACCCCCACTTAGAAAGGAGGTTGTCGAGTACATGTCCGACACAAACTCTCATCTTTGGAGCATGAGACGTAGCAAGGCAAACTTCTACCGTCTGATGACAGTTTTTTCAGGTTTTCTTTCGGTAGGAAGATGGCTAGGAGAAGTTTCCACCTGGAAGCATCCTATCACAACAGTACTGGTGCACGTCGTTTTTCTGATGCTTGCGTGTTTCCCTGAACTTATTATGCCAACAGTGTTTCTATACGTGTTTGTTATTGGGATGTGGAACTGGAGATTCCGCCCGAGATACCCTCCTCACATGAACACCAGACTCTCTTACACAGACGGAGTGACCCTAGACGAGCTTGACGAAGAATTTGACACATTTCCTTCCACAAAGAGCCCTGATATAGTGCGGTGGAGGTATGATCGGTTACGAAGTGTGGCTGGAAGGGTTCAAAGCGTCGTTGGAGATTTAGCTACTCAAGGGGAGAGGATCCAAGCACTTGTGAGCTGGCGCGATCCGCGCGCCAGTTCCATGTTCATGGTATTTTGCTTTGTGACTGCTATTGTGTTGTATATGACACCTTTCCAGATGCCTATTCTTTTAGGTGGATTTTACTTTATGAGACACCCGATGTTTCGGAGTAAGGTACCGCCGGCACCGGTTAACTTCTACCGCAGGTTGCCTGCCCTCACAGATAGCATGCTGTAAATGGACTCTGCTGTGTATGGTTCTTGAAATTTACCTGCTGACAGTGACAATGTTTGAATCTGGCATTGAGTTTTTTTTGGCAGTGATTGTAAAATCCTTGGAGCAATTTTATCATGTCTTTGTTTATTTTAGTGTTGAATACAATTGGTGCAGATGTATGTATATACATGCTGTGGAAAATTGAAGTGTAGTTTTTTATGCTTACCAACTTTTCCTATAGCATTTCATCTTCTGCCATTAGAAACTATGCACAATGAAAAATAAACTCGGCTGAACTTTTCATGTAAAACTTACAGGTTTTTGGGAAGGAAAAGAGAATGATAACGAAAGGATCCTTTCAAATGAATTTTATTTAATAATTTTGCTTCTTTATTTATATAAATAATAATATAAATCTCTTTTAATTTGAAAAAAATCTTATTATATGTTCATTTATTCGGAACACCCCTTTATCCACATATTCCATTTGTTAACATACTCTATCAGTGTCGCATGTTTCAATTCTCCATAGGATATATATTTTTTTAAAAGACAATTTTGTTTGGTAACTATCCAGTTTTTAAAAATCGGTTTTGGTTATAGTTTTGTTTGTAGTAACTTGTTATTTTGTTCACCCCTACCTTCATGGGTTATGTTAAGTCTCCCATTTCTTCTCATACCAGTTTTTAGAGGAACAATACAATATACCGTAAATAACTTTCAACTAATAAATTTATGCAACAAAAAAAATTATGCTTTGGTATAGTCCTTTGTATGTGAATTTACTATTTATCCATCCAAATAATCACTAAAATTATGTTTTTGTATTGTTTAGACTTCATTGTTTTTCTTTTAATTTTCTTCATACATGGATCGTATTTTTTTGTTTTAACCTTATATTTTCAAGGAAAATTAGTCTTA
The DNA here is from genome assembly GCA_037974755.1 of Cicer yamashitae. Taxonomy (NCBI): domain Eukaryota; kingdom Viridiplantae; phylum Streptophyta; class Magnoliopsida; order Fabales; family Fabaceae; genus Cicer; species Cicer yamashitae. The sequence goes on from JBBPBQ010000002.1 coordinate 47,582,852, forward strand.
ATAATTTGGAGTTTGATTAAAAAATAAGTAAAATTTGATTATGGATTTTTCTAACCAAGACTCGAACTTAGATTCTCCCATAAATTCGTCTGTAATTGAAATTTAAAAATAAGGATACAAAAATAAGGATACAAAAATAATAAAAATAAAATAATAAGGTTATAAATGAAAGAAAATGTAAAAAACTGTGAGTTATAAGTTCAAACGCTACTTGAAATAACATCTCACAATAAACTATAAGCTGGTGAAAAAAGCTTATTTATCAAACACATCTCTTTTAATCCAACAAGTTTAAAAGCCAGTCTAATAATCTATAAACTAGCTTATTGGCGTTACCACACAGTGCCATATATATTAACCAAAAAAATTAAAATAACTAATTATTACTAAGTTGTCTTGTAGATAAATTAATCAACAATCCCAAGCAACGACGTTAAAAACTTGACAACTTCTTGACATGTGTACCAAATCGTTCAAGTAATAAAGTGATAAGTAAAATCATCTCCACATGGATTAATACTAATTTTATTACGCAACAAAGTAAATAGCACTTAGGTAAGTAAAATGTTTATGATTAATTTATAAAATCGAACAAACGTAAAATTAAATATGAGAAAAATGATTAGGGATTCAAATCACATTTTTTTCACCATGTAGTTATTGATTTACGATTTTAACAATCTAACCTATTTGATTACATCAAATTAACCAATTAGACTAAGACCAATGCATTGGCTCAAAATTCCTTTTTTATAACAATGAACCCTAATTCCTTAGGTGATCAGACTTGTTACTCAAAGAATATACTAACATTAAATTTTCAGACACAAGTTAATAGTTTATATTCCTATAATAGTACTAAAACATGAACATATATTTTGGTTCAGGTTATTATAGTCTATTCTCCAATAACGAAATAATACCTAGGTTCAATTTTATGGTGTTCAAGCACATAAAAGCATGAAGAACAAAACTATATGAATAATCAAATACATTTGGATTGCATAAATAACATATGAAAACCAAAACTACATAGATTCATGAAGGTTCGTCTAATCTCTAATCACTAAGCAAATTAGCTACTCATATTGTTTGGTAACAAATACATAGAAAAAAATAAATTACACATACAGGTTGAACTAAGTTTACTTTCGGATGTAATAGCCTCCTCCTTGGAATCAAAAAATCAGAACCCTAACAAAATTCTACTTTTTGACTTAAATAATAGTCTAGGAACGCGTACCACCGCATTGCGCTGGGTATCAGCGCAATGTGTGACAACTAAATTTATTGTGATGCAGCAAAGTGCGTTGCTCCCCTGTTGCGCCCAGAGACAATGAGCTGCGTTAGGATGTGCACTGCAGTGCAATTACTGGCGCAATGCGCTCTTGGTCCTTCCTGCTGCACTACAACTTCAATCAAAATGCAATTTTGTGCATCAAAGATCAAACTTTGCTAGCATTAACCCTTTGTAACTTCCCCGGTGTACATTTTTACTGAAATTGATTTGTAACATCAAGACAAAAAGAGAAAACTTCAAGAATTTTTCTGATTAGAAAGGGTTAATACCAAAACATTCAAAGATAATCCAAGACAATTCAAATTCCTTTTCTTCTTCAAATAACTATAAAACTAACTAGAAAGAATGAAACTTGAAACAAAAGTTTATAAGAAAGTGATAAAAAAATACAAGAGTTGATGAAGACTCATTAATATAATACATATAACCATATGAATCAAAAGTTGTGTACCTTTTGATTTCATGAGAAATATCAAGTACGAGTAAATTAGGATTTGTAGAGAATCAATGGTGAACTATCCTCATTTTCGTATAAAGTTTTCAGCATTAGGTTAACTATTTAATAAGGCAACACACAATTATATATCTAAATAGATGAGGGAATTGACCTCTCATTGTGCTTAACAGAATATTCTAATGTATCACGGTCCATTTGAATTAGTGTCTAATAACAGTTGATCATAACTTATTTTATTAATAATTTATATTAATTGATTGTGTCAATTCATAATGGATTAATTAAATAATCAATATAACATCCCTCCACTTAGATGACAATAATTAATCACTAAAAGAATATGAATTTTAATACTAAAATATCAATTATGGTCTAATCACTTGTCAACCAACGAAAAGTAAGCTTCAATGTTGTATAAATTGTATGCAATATGAAGAAAAAAAAAATCATACATGTAGAAAACTTACCTTTTATACAATATTAATAAATTTAAAGTGACATATTTAAGTTGACGAGAAATATATTATAGACAATGACTCAAACATTTGCAAAAAGACCATAAAAAAATTCCACTAACTCATCACACCAAAAGACTTAACCGAACTAATATAAATTACACCAAAAGTATGTGGTTAGTAATTCGCTCAATGAATTTTAAATTTCATAAATGTCATACAATATCCACATAGGTCTAAGAACAAGATATACATATAGACATAACCCATTATACAAGTTATTACATTTTATTCAGCAAAAAAAAAAAAAAAAATTACATTTAGTCAAAATCAATAAATGCTCCATAATACTTCACGTTCAGTTAATTTAAATTTTAACAAAAGAGTGACTATGAAAATTCAAAAAAAATTAGGAAATCCAAATATCTCTAATTGGGTTAACATAGACACTTATGAAATAATATTATAGATTAATGTGGCCAGAAGAATGTCAATAATAAACAAGAATTGCACAATATATTAGTACCTCTACAACATAGTATCATACTCTATAGAAGTATTGACATTATACTTGTACTTCTATATTTGAATCCTCAGAAAATATGGAAAATTGGTAAAAGGAGAAACTCAATTTCAATACATGTTAAAATTTTCTTGTGCTTTTTTCAACAAAGCATTCAATTATGATGCATACTAATATTAAAGTAATTTTTATATAAATCTCAATATAACAAAATGAGACCAATTTTAAAGTCTCTTAGAATATGTCATATATAATACGAGGCACAAAAATATATGACAATATAAAATTTACAATTATGAACACATGCACTCCTATTCATCCAACATATATAAACTAGATTCTTATTAGAGGCTTCTAGTTCTAAAATACTCTAATAATAATATCATATTTAAGAGTGGTCGTAAAATTTATCATTAGAGTTTCACCGACTCAACAACATAGTGTTTACATCAAGCAGAATAATTAATACAAATGGTTATAACTCAATACATACATAATTTATTAATTACATACCCATTTTATCATGTTTTAGTTTTCATAGTTAACCACACATTTCTACATTTAGAATTAAGGAGATTATAACTCTTCACTTAATAATTCATAATATAGAATCTCCTATTACACAAAAATCTCATAAATTTTAAAAATAAAGTAACATTTACAAAAAAAAAATATTTATTTAACAATTCTAGTATACTGTTATTAAACAAATAATATTTAGTTAACAATTTTAGATAATTGACATGTACGATTATCCCACTTATAGAAAAAAATAATAGTTGAATTATCAATCTAAGAGTTTTTGAAAATATTTAAACAACTATTCAACTATTTTC
>JBBPBQ010000002.1:47586885-47600210 GCA_037974755.1 Cicer yamashitae
ATACGAAAATACGTATAACTGTATTCACAATAGGTGGAATTACAATTATAAAAATCAATCATAATTATGCATAAAAGGATATGATAAATTGATATCATGCATAACAAATATATTTTTATCAGTGTCATAATCAAACAAGAATAAGACATGCTTAAAACTATTTTAAATTAGCATATCATAAATATGACTTTTAAAAAATCAATAATATATAATTGCACATATTATAATTTCAAAAACTAGTAGAAAGTAACATAAACATTGTGGTAAGTATATATAAGTTAATAGCTACATAGAAATTGATATATAGGGATGTGAATTCGGACTCAAAATTTCTAATTACTCTCCACTTAAGGTGTGTAAGTTTAGAAATTAAACTACTTTACTCAAAAAAAATACCATAAACCAATTTCTCTTTAATTATATGCAATTATATAACTCATAATAAGATATACAATTTCACAACTAACCTCCAATTAATGTATGGCATTCATTCTTGCAAATAGAACCAATAAACTTTGATGATTTTACAATATGATATCAAATGATTCATGAATCAATAGTAAATTATTATAACAAAATAAAATACTCTTATGATAAACTAATACGATTTATATAGATCCTAAGTTGAAAAGATGATAGATTTCAATTATCTCAAATACCTTTCAATAAAATTATATTGATAATAATTTACAAATGAGAATATAAATAACCTTGGGACAACCAGAAGTTTATTTATATATTATTCATAAATTTATAATATTTTATACAATAATAAAAAAAGTTTAATTGCAGTTTTAGTCCTCTTATTTTTACTAATTAAGAAATTGATCTTTCTATTTTAAAAATCAACAATTTTGATCTATTCCTCTGATTTTTTAACTAAGAAAAGACAATATGACATCATTTAAATAACGTGACATATGTTACAATAATATAGAATTATTAACATCCATGAAATCAAAATAAAACACCGTAAAAACTTAATTTTCAACTATAGAAATTTTTCATATTTGTAATTTAATCAATGACATGTGAATAATTATTGCATCTAGATGATTCTATATCATAGAATCGTACGTCACTTCATTTAAAATATGTTAAATCTTATTTTTTAGTTTAAAAATATAAGTGAGGGATCAAAACTGTCAAGTTTTAAAATTGGAAATCAATTTCGTAAATTGTTAAAAATAGAGAAATCAAAACTGCAATTAATCATAATAAAAAAAAAATTGAATATAACATAATTTTTCTAATCATAACATTTTAATAAAAAAAAATAATTTACATTAGTGTTTCTATTGTGAAAGAAAATTTTATGCTCAAATCTTGAGAATATATATAAGATTCTCAAATGAAAGACAATCAAATATTTAGAGATGTTATATAATCACTCCAATACCATAAATTAAGAATATATTATTAAAGATCATCAAATATTCTTGAATTGATTATATAATAATATTTTGATAATAAATTTAATTCTCAATTTATTCCAACTAATAAAATATCAAATTAATTGATACGAAATAAAATTAAAATCAATTCCTTAATGACTTATTACCAGAGAGAGTGAGGTGTGTATAAGTGTCATAAAAATTATTAAAGATTTTACACAAAAATTTGAGGCAATTTTTTGTGGTTGAGATTTTTGTATTTAAAATTACAATTTATTCTAACATAAATTAATAAAAAAATGTATACAAATATTCAGCGGCAGATCTTGACAAATTTTGGAGGAGGCAACATAAAATATAATATATATATATATATATAAAATATTTTCAATTAATCTTATATATTTAATATGTAAGTCACCGCACAATTTAACATTATTACTTCGACATTGATTTTGGGGTGGCCGATGTAATGGGATGGGATGACCCACGAATCGTCTTGAATGTTTCATGCGACATACTCAATGCAAAACGACAATTTTATATGAGTTTTGATCGTGATAAATATACTAGAAGAAAACCCATAAAAACTTGTCGATTCATAAACCCTGTTGTGAGCAATCTAAGATCGAAAAATATAGGTTTTTTCACGAAACTGAAAACAAAGTTTCTTATTTCTCATTATTCGTTCAATGAAAATACATAATATTTAAATATGTTGTTCGTATAATATCAAACGTCAGAATCTCTCGAACAATTTTTGAAATCATTGCTTGTTTAAGGATTTGAATTTTTTTGAACAAAAAGGGAAACAATTGTATGTACAGAACAAGAAAAGACGTAATCTTTTTGTAAACCACGATATCATGATTGTATATAATGATTCTCGATTAATAGATTCATTAACATTACAATTAACACAAAATCAAGTAATCTCCAGTTCAACAACGATCAAAGATTTTATATGTTTCAAAATATATGAATATCAATTTTTCATGGAACATATATGATCACATAATTTAATGTTAGTCATAATATATATAAATAGATTTTAAAAATACCATCATAGTTATAAGTCATAGAATATTTCCATATAATGACATGATGTTCACCTTTTGAATCCATAAAAAAGAACAAGTATGAGTGAATTAGGATTTATAGAAAATGCATGGAGAACTATTATCAATTGTGGTATAGAGTTTTCAATATTATGTTATCTATTTAATAACGCAACAATTATATAGCTAAAAGACTTACGTCAAATATCTCTCGTTAAGTTTAACTCATCATGGTCTACTCATAAACAAAACTCAACATATAATAATGCATTATATAATTGATAATTAAATAATTAATCTAACATGTTGATTGTGAATAATATGTCCTACGTGTTGACATGAATAATTAGAGTACGAGAGGATTGAAGACCGTGATAGAACCAGAGATTGATAGTCAAGGAGACCTTGAGAGAACTATTGGAATGAACAATCTTACGAGTTTTCCTAAACAAGTATTATGGTTTTTTATTTTCTTTATATTGTTTTAGTTTTCATTTAATTCAAATCAAAAATATGATGATTTGTTTTTCTCATCGATTAAGTTTAAAATGTATTAGTTTTAATTTTTTTTATGTTTATCACTCGCAAAATTTACTCATATAGATTGTTGTGATGCTTCAACAATGTAAAAGTATTTTAACTAATATCGTATGAAAACAAAACTCATAACTTTTTCATGACATTTTTATATAGAATTTGTGTCTATTATTCTTTATATTATGTATGTATGTATTATAAATATAATATACACACATTAACACAAAAATATTTATGAAGAGATAATTATTAATCCCTGATCCTAAAAACAAGATAAAATTAGGTCAATAAAAGTTGACGTACTTACTCCAAATTTTAATTTAAAATTTAACTCAAATATATCAACTTCTATTGATGTAATTTTCTTTTATATTTAAGATGCGAGAAAGTAATTCTGATTTGGTTTGCATGATTAAGCATCTGACCAGAAAACATTCATTTGACCCCAATCTTTTTCAGGAACACCCAAACCCTTCCAAACAGCAGCAGAACCATCAACAATATTATTCAAACAAGGAGCCTGAAAATCATGATCAATATCACACCCTTTAGTAGAATCACACTCATCAACAACCATAGCTTTCACCATTTTACCATTCCCAAAGATATTCACAAACTTCAAACACCTTTTTGAATTGTTGAACCATCCAGTTGATAATGCTACAACAGGAGTTTTGTCAGAGTGAAACTTGTTGTCACATGCAGAAGCTGAACCTCCACTACCACCTTTTTCAAAGCTATTTAGTGTTAGAATTGCTTTTGTGTGGTGTGACACTTCAGGTGAACATTTGAATGTTGTGTAAAATTTTCCTACTTTGCAACACTCAGATTCTTGAGCTCTGTTGCACTGTCCTGTTTTCAACTTTTTAACTCTTATTTTTCCACTTGGTTTGCATGTTGAAGCTTCTATGCTTAGAGAAAAATTTGATATGAGAATTAGAAGAAAGAGTATGGTTTGAATATAATTTGAACAAATTTTGATACCTTTCATTTTTTTTTAATCTTTTGTATGAATGATGGTATGAAGTAGAATTCAGCTAGCTTGGTATTTATAGAGATACTAAGATCAAAAAGACAAAATTGTTTTTTCAAATAAGACATTTAACAAGTTTATTATTTTTCATTGAGTCCAATGGTTAGTTTTGTGAAACATATGAGTTTGTCAGCTATCAATGAAAAATATTAATTTTTGTAATTTAATTAATGACATATGAATAATTTATGCATCTAGATAGTTCTATATCATAAAATTGTATGTCACGTCATTTAAAATATATCAAATCGTCATTTTTTAATTTAAAAATTCGAAAAAAAAAGCAAAATTAGGGACCAATCCCGTAAATTAATTAAAATAGAATGATCAAAACTGTAATTAAACTAAATTTTTTACCGCAACTATGTATATAAATTAAAATTTTATTTTTTTGTAGTATATAGATGCAGGCCAATGATTCTAAAAAACATCAAAACATAAATACCAAATTATGAGATATTCCATGGGCTCATATCCCATCCAAACACGTCAAGGCACCAAAAGTTATTTAATAATCATATGAAGACAGTTACTCCCTTTTCATGGACATTTCTTGTGGTTTTCAACTGTAGCTATTTCAATGAATTAGGACCTTAAAAATATTATTGTGCATAGATCTTAGATCCAATGAAAAAGAGTGAGGTAACTTCTTTCATTGTTCCTCTCATTTTTCCTAAAGATTAACTAAACAATGATACATCGTCAAATTTCAAGTCTAAGTTAATAGCAGCGGTTAGAAAATGTCAAAAAACTGTTTTCATTATTTTTTTAAATGTATTTTCATTAACTGACATTTCATCTTATCTCTTAAAATAATTTACAAATTTTAGAAAATACAAACATAACATATTTTCACAAAGTAAAGATCATTATTTTTTATAATCATATTTACTGTTATGTTAGTAAACATCGCTAGATATTTAACCTGATTTATGATATTCTTCACAGTAAAAGTTGGATCAATTTGTCATCGTGCATAACATCAGCATGTTACTATCTATAATATGACAAAATCATAAGTCAGCTGGATCAGTCGAACTTCAAAACCAGCTATATTAATTAGGACTAGAATTAGTGGTTGGGACTAAGAAATTTTGTTAATTGTCATAGTTAATAAAACATAGTGATTAATTGATATTGATCCCAATGATTTTTAGTTTTTTCCTCAACAATGTTTAATATAAATTTGATTTATTTCGAATATAATACAAAAATAGAGATGGTAACATAAATAAAATTCATGGTGTTTGATTCTATGTCTACATTGAGATCTCGCGTCAAAATCACGGTGACACGGTGATTTTTTAAAGCTAGAACTTTAGAGTTTGATGGACATACATTGTGAACATAAATTTCTATTTTTCCAACCACATTCAATCATTTTTTTCGAAAATAGATCATCTAACTTTAGGGAAAGAAATTTTCATACATCGAAAGAGTTATTGCATTCCATGAGACAATTTAATGCCAAACATCACACAAGATCTTTACCCCACAAGACTCCTCGTATCGAAAACAATCTCGTTCGAGGACAGCACTTGTCCCAATGAACTTCGAACTATGATGATGTTGTCGAGGATTATCCCCTTCTGCTACCCCTCGATTAAAACCACAACCACGTCGTCACATCGCATGAGTCATGATATAGACTCTGTTTGGATATACAACTTAATTAAACACTTAGAGCATAAACGCTAATAAAACATCTAACTCTATCAATTTCCTTCAATTAAACAATAATCAAGAAAGCAAATCCTTCAAATTAATATTCCTCAAACCTACAAAAATATGAGTACGGCCCCTAAAGTCAATCAATCATGGGTGACATTTATCAAATTCCAAGAGTCAGCAAGCTTTCTACTCTATAGTTGGCACTTCCCATTGTGTCATTACTACTACACAAGAAAATTAGATGAGTGACCATGAATCTTAAATATATACCGAGTACCGGCGTAAGCTAATGAAATAAATTGTCACCCACGCATTAAATCAATGGCAATATGGGAATTACGCATATCCAATGGACGCGATGCTGGCCAAGAACCGAGAGATGGTGGATTAAGATTTTGATTTGGTGAAATGCTATTCATTGCAATTGGATTATGGACTCCATGATGATCTTGCTCCATACTAACTTCTTGACCTTCTAAATCTTCATTCTTCTTGTTCTTTGTCTTTGGTCCACCCCACATAAAGCTCCCAATTATCACCTAATAGTCCATGACCAATCAAATGTAGCAATTCGGCGAAAGCACGTTTTTTATGTTTACGCTTTTAATTACAAAACGGTCACATTATTTTCACATTAAACTATTTTCATATTTAGTTTAAGTTTGATACACCGTCAATGTAAAATGTTTTACAGTATCAACAAATTCCAACCGATCATATATGTGTGACGTATAAATAGATGTTTTTGAAGTCAAATGTTTTTAATGATCTAATGATTTTGTATACAAACAAAAAAACAAAGTGTAAATAATGTGACGGTCTTGTACTTAAAAGTGAAAATAGAAAATAAAAACACGAAATGTTTTTGCAAAGTAAGATTGTTGATTTTGATGTGAGAATGAGAATTTTCGATGTTATCCTAACAGGGGTAAAAGTGCAATTACCTGAACAGGACTTGCGGCAATGAGCACTCCACCGACCCCTCCACCAATGACACGACCATCAGGACTTGCAAGGGAAACACTTAATCCACCCGTTCGGTTTCGCGAGCCACCATTATCAGCAACCACGTAAGAGCCTGTCAGGCTTAGTATCTCAAAACGCCCCTATTGAGGTGAAAAAATCCACCAATTATTAAACATAACCACCATATATAAAAAGAAAACCTTGACATGTTAAAGAGAGTTATTGAAGGATAAGAAAAAGAACCAAAACAAAACAAACAGATTCTTCTGAACTTCATAGCATGGCACACATATAAGAAAACAACAACAAATAAATAACTTCAAGAAAGCAAGCATGTTTAATTTCCATTAGAAGTGTTAATTTTAGCTTGCATGCTTGAATTAAATTCTTTAAGCTAAGCCATTCTTCAAAAATAAAATAAAAAAAGGAACAAATGTACGAATATGTATCAAAACAATCAAAACTTGTTATGAATATACAAGCATATTGAAACATAGATGTACAAAACAAAGAGAAAGTTCCAAACCTCATATGTGACTGATCCCCCAGATGTTGAAGCTTGACAAAGCGTCACGGTGGAGACAGCACCATTAGCTGACATAATAAATATAGCTCTAGGTCCCTGCTGCGAAAACGCCACGATTTTTGTTGCAATGTCCTGCAGGGAAGAAAAAGGCCAATTTTCAAAAGAGTTTCGAAAAAGTGTTTCTTACATGACTTTTGTGGCACAGATTCAAGAATATCATTCAAAAGAAACATCAAAAAAATTATAAATCACGGTCATATGTCTCAAATGAATTCACTTTCTAGAAAAGCATCATACCATATTCTTGATTAGTTCCATTAAAAATAAAGTAGCACTTCAACAAAAAGTAAATCATAGAAAATAATCAAAATATATGTAATAACAAAACAGAAACTTGATATAGATTGGTAAAAAAACCGTGACATACTTCTCCAATTGCAATGGTGATGACATGAGGAGTGAAACCATTCCCAGCTGAACCAGAGATCAAACCACCTGCCAATAACCAATCAAAACATCAAACACACAAAATATGTAAATATTAAAACCAAATTAACATAAATCAGCCAGCCTAAGAGTAATTTATCTCATAAACCATTGCATTATCAACTCAACTCAGCCAGCACCGCTTCTCAAAAACTTAGAGTTGATAGTTACAAATCAAAACTACTAAAGTAGCAATTATTTAAAATGAGACTGAAATATATTGTATTAAAATCATAGACAAATAATACAAAACTTGCACCAAAACAAAAACTTAATAGACCAAAACCACTTATCATGCATAAATTCCAATTAAGGATGGATATAGATTAGACAGCCTTTCATGCGCCTAAAGCCCGGTCCATGCATAGCGTAGATTTATTCATAAAAAGGGCAAAACATTTTTAAAAGACCATTTAAATAAAAGAGTAAAGATTTTTAGGCCTATTATCACATTTAGAGGTAAGCTTGTGACATATGTAAAGGCCTCACTATAAAATGGGTATTCAAGCCATGCCATGTTTTTAAAAAAAGCTTGTGACATGTCTATATGAGGAAAGTCTAACTTAGTCGAGTCTATTTTCCCCCCAATACCAAAAGAAATATGTATCTCTATCTTGGATAATGAAAAAAATAATAATTTATTGATATTAATGTTTAGGTATAAATTGTCAAATATTATCGCCGACAAAATAACAAAAATAAGGAAAGCCATGAAAAACATGAGAATTTCAACATATTAGCTATAATATTTAAGAAATAAAATTTATGTTAATCTTTGAAAAGCAAGTCATGGCCAAACCAATCGACATTTCAACCTGTTGGTTGTAAAATTGAAATAATAAAATTTGTTAATCTTTTAAAAACAACCAATGTAATGGCTGAAACAATGGAGTGTTTCAAATTTCAATACAATAGTTCTACTATTTCAGTAATAAAATTTATGTCAATCTTTGACAAACAAGTCATGTATTGGAGGAAACAATCAACAATGTCAACGTGTTAACCATGATATTTAAAAAAAATTATTTTAAATTTTCTAGTTGAGTAATATAAAAATTCACTGATTACATCACAGCTAACACATTGACATTCACTGATATTTTCTATGTGTTTTTACAATGCCAATGATAATTCAGTTCATTGTGTTTTTACAATGCCAGCGTGAATAAAGAACAATTTCACTCCACTAATGCTCTGTCTCTCTTTCCACTTAGTGGAGATAACAAGACACAGGAATAAAATTAAAAATAGAAAGAAAAAAATAATAATTAATGCCTTTTTAGTTTTCTAAAGCACCAAAATTTGAGACAAACCAAAACTTTCAAGAGTTTAATAAATATATAATGCGTAAACAAGCTTCGCATACATATCCAATCATACTTCACAATCTTGCCACAATAAACAAATTTTTAAAACTAATATTGCGATGTGTCAAGATGGTAAAATATGATTTGATGCGTATGTAAAACTTGTTTGCACTATCACTATAAAGTTATAAGCCCAACTTTTAAAGTGACAATTATCTTAAAAAGACATTGACATATAATGTAATAAAATCATAGACAAAATAATATATCATGTGAACCAAAACTTAAATTTAATAAATTGAAACCTTTTATTATGTCTGCATCTAAATTAGGGGCGGGAATAGGTCAGGAGGCCTCTACGAGCCTATTTTAAAAAAACTCACGTTTAGAAAAAGAAACTTATATTTAACAAAAGAAACATTTGTCTTTAGCGCATCCAAAAGGCCTGACAAACCGACTTATATAAACAAATATAAGTGATAAAATAAATTTTTATTTTTGTTATTAATGTAGTAAATATTTATTGTAATATCATCAAAAACATATACTTGTTGATCTCTTTAAAGTGATAGTTCTAGTGGACTACAAAAAGACTCACATCTATTAACTAGTTTAGAGATAACCTTTTGGCTTACTTGAAGGACAAACCATAAAATAAGCTTTCAACCAAGCCACACTTTCAAAAACGCAATATTAGGTTTTTAAACGAGGCTTATATATATTAGGTAAATAGACTAAGCTAAGGCCTCAAATTTGTGAAATGGGCCAGGTCAACTTAAGTTGAGGCCTAGCCTGGTCTGGCCCATTTTACGCCTAATCCCAGTAAAATTATGTATCTATGTCTTGAGTGCAATAAAAAATTGATTTATGGAAACATATGAACAAGTATAAATTGTCAAATATTATCTCCCCAACAAAGTAACGAATAATAAGGAAACACTTGAGTATCTTAATGTGTTAGATGTAACGTTTAAGTTAATCTTTGAAAAAGTAGTAATGGCCAAAATTGTCTACATTTCAATGTGTTAGGTTTGAAAAAAAAGTGATGTAATGGCGCTGAAACCATAGTGCGTTTCACGCGTCAGCTGCAATATCTAAAATAATAAAACTGATGTCAATTGTTGAAAAACATGTCAAGTAACGGAAGAAGAAAACGAGCAATATGCATTGGCAGCAATATTTGAATAATGAAATTTATGCTAATATTTGAAAAATGTTATGTAACAGTCTAAGCAATCAAGTGTTTCAAGTTTCAAGACTGATTGTTTCATAGGAAAAACCATAAAAATTTAAAACAGAAACAATGAACCAAAACTTGTGAAATCTCAACCCATCTATTTTATAATCAATAAAATTTTGAATAGACAGTGTGTGTTGTGTGTGGCGGAATATACAATTCATTGTTAATTTAGTCCATTTCGGTATTAGAATATCAGCACGAACAAATTAACAAAAAATAACAGAAAAACATACAATCAAATGGCACATGGATATTATAATTAAAAGGTGGAATAGAGATTTACCGAAAGAAGCCAATTGTTGTTTCTTTCCGGACCCTGGAGGGCGGCCTCTACCGCGTTTCTGAACTTGCGGTATGGATCCAGGATGACTTGCAGCTGGTGTTGTTGGAGTCAATGCCAACGACACACTTCCATCTGCCCCGTATTTCCTCGGCCTTCCTCTCTTTCTTTTGACAGGTTCACCGGTTGAAGCAGCTCCAGAAGGAGCACCTACATTGATACATTGCGATGAAATTCCAGATGAATCCAACGGTAACGTGGATCCAATAGTACCACCACCTCCAATACTTGATTGAAACGGTGAATTGGCATTCGACATTGGACGAATACCGGGTGAATTATGCAATTCATGTTGGTTTCCAGAACCAGGTAATCCCCTATGCATATAGTAGGGTGCAGAGCCGGATAATGCTGCCATTTGGTCCCCTCGATCCATGCATTTACTTCAAAGTCCCTTCAGAATCTTTAACAAAGAAAATTTGAAACCACCTCTAATTTTCAACAATCCAAACTTTACCACCTATCTCTGTTCACATATAAAATCAATAACAAATAAAAAAATTACAAAAATCAGAAAACCATAAAATCAATTAAATCCAATGTTCAATCACCGCGAATTATATACACTAAAATCAAATTCTCTGCATATTACAAGAACTAAATCCGACAAGAACAAATTTTCTAAGGACTAAAACAAAACAACAAGGACCAAAAGCAAAATGTGGTATTCTTGCAAGAAATGATTAATTACAGAAAAAAATTATAAGGACTAAAAGCAAAACGTTGTACATATATTTGCAAGGACCAAAAACATATTAAAACATATAATCAATTACTACAGTTTGATAAGATTAACAACAAATCAAAAATGAAAACTTCACACAAATAAAGTTTCTCAACAATGGTAAGAATACTCTACTGAATTATACATATGAATGTTTGACAAAAATATCTAAATATGAAGAGCAAGCAAAAGAAAAAGAAAAGGACCTCAGAACCTCAAAGGCAAACCAAACATGCAGAAGACAAGCAAAAAAGTAGAAGATAGATCAATGGAAACAATCTACAAGAACAATTAGAGAGAGGACAAAAAGAGAAGCTAGATTACAACTTACCAAACTATATAGAAATTAGAAAATATATGGAAAAAATAAAAAGCTTCACATTGAAGATAAAGACTAGCTGAACTGTAACAGGTCCACTCTCACAGTCTCACACCAACCCATAATCAAATCTTTAACATTAAGCAATTTCCAAGGTGACCCTTTGATGCAAACACCCAGAAAAACCAAAAAAGACATAATTTTTTTTTCCTTTTTCTACTATTGTATAAACCCAGTTTCAAATTCAAGTAAAAACAAAAAAATGCCACACTAAAACAGAACAACTTTAAAAAAACACAAAAAAGCTACAATTTTTGTAAATAATAAAGTGAAGAGTAAATGAGATTTCACACCTCAAAGCATAAAAAAGAGATAATAGTGATATGAATGCATCATGAATTTCACTTAAAATTGTATATATATATATAGAGAGAGAGAAAGAGAGAAGAGAGTGCTCACAAGTGATGAGAGAGAATCAAATTCAAAAGGGTATTATGATTGTGATCAAGTGGTGCATATCCTTCATGAAGATGTGGTGGAAATGGAAGCTAGTGAGTGTTGAAAAAATGTTCAACGGTTTCATAGGGAATTAAAGAGAGGTGGTGGTGGGTGACAGGAGTGCATGAGAGAGAGAGAGAGGGAGAGAACAACATT
This sequence comes from Cicer yamashitae, assembly GCA_037974755.1. Lineage (NCBI taxonomy): Eukaryota > Viridiplantae > Streptophyta > Magnoliopsida > Fabales > Fabaceae > Cicer > Cicer yamashitae. The sequence continues at coordinate 47,599,141 of JBBPBQ010000002.1, forward strand.
AACTACAGAATGTGAAAAAAGGAAAAACACAAAACATGAGTAAGTATTGAATAGTGTATGCTATGCTATGTTTGTGTGTCTGTTTTTATTTTCTCTTTCTTAGTGTGTTGTGTGTGTCAGCTGCATAAGTCCTTATCAGATTGAATAATTTTTTCTAGGGGTGAGTGAGTGTGTGACTTCATTTTTTCTCTCTCTCTTAAGAAGAGTGATTAATCATCATGAATGATGATGAAAGATGCTGTAGATTTATGCTTTACTCGCTGGCATTTCACAAACAAACAAAACTTTCAAGAGAAAAAAGCACTTCTTCTTTTTTGTTTCCAACTTTTAACTGGACTGGATAACATGTCATGTAATGTAAACACTCTCAATAATGATTATTTTAGTTTACTTTAATTTGTGAAATTAATGTTTTTATTTAATAAAGACTTGAAAAAATCTTGTCAAAAAAAAATTGAGAACATTATATATACTAATTACGTTTTCTTTTTTTCCACGTATTCCCTCCCTCTATTGAAGAAAATCATTTTGGTTGGGATATAGATGTTGTTTTGTTATGATGTTGAGGACTAGCTTATTCCGTTAAACTCAACTTCGTTGATAAATTAAGTATGAGTTTATATAATATTATATCATATGTTTTTTTATATATAAGATTTAATTGTATATTTGGTCGATTTATCGTCTTATTTTAAAATTCAATAGTTTTGATCCTTTTTTAAATTTTTGAATTAATAAAATAATGATGTGATATATTATAATTTTTTATCATCATATTATAAATGACGTGATATACAATCTCCTAAGTGCATTAATTATTCATGTATTATTAATTAAAATATAAAAAATGAATAATTTTCAAAGTTGAAATTGAAGTATTAAGAGAGTTTTATTGCAATTTCATAAATGTTAATTTATCATATCATATGTCACATCATTTAAAACATTTTATATCGTCATTTTTTTAGTTAAAAAATCATAATGAGATATTGCAATTGTCGGATTTTAAAATAGAAGATTAATTTTGTGAATTACTGAAAATAAAGGAATTAAAAATGCAATTAAACTTA
>JBBPBQ010000002.1:47600641-47700244 GCA_037974755.1 Cicer yamashitae
TTTTATTAGTAATTAATATTGTTTTTAAAAGTTTACCTTTCAAGATAAAATTACTTAATATTGTCATCATAGTATTCATTATTAAAAAATATATAAATTAATTAGTGATATATTACAAAATAAATAATTAATAAATTTAAAAACTTAAAGAGAACCTTAAAAATAGACAAAAATAATTTTAAAAGAGGCGTATATTTTGAAAAAAAAAGATAGAGGTAGTATTCGATTTGCCTTGCACATAACATATTCAAAACAGCTAGAGTTTTCAAGAAATAATATTTATATGTGTAATTTTTTCATGTTTTTGTAGGGTGTGTTTGAGTTTATAATATATAGTGTCTATCTTTCGTGATTCCATTTCTTATCAATTTAATCTTTGGTTGTAAATTCGATTATGTCAGTCTAAATTTATAATTAAAAGAGACAAAGTTTAAATTCTAACGGGAAAAATATATGATCTAATGTCTCCCTTCCATAAATAAAAATAATAATAATAGCCCCTAGCCTTTAAAATATATAAAAACAAAAAATCAATTAATTAATTTGATTCATCCTTTATTAAATTAAAAAAACAAACTATTATTATGTCTTTTTTTTGCTGTTATTTTTTCAATATATCATGATATATATTAAATAGATTAAACCGTCAATTTAGTCTATAAACAAACAGCCTCTCACCAATTTAATCCTTAAACTGTTAAAACCAACTAAAAGGTCTTTAAAATATTTATCCACTCATCAAGTTAATCATTCCATTAGTTTTATTCGTTAAGTGACCGTTAGTAGTCTCTAAGTTATAAATATAATTCAAAATAGTTTCTAAACTATAATAAAAAACAACAGTTGAATCTCTTAAGATTTAATTTTTTTTTTTTTTGTTAAGCACATCATCTCTTCTCTTCTTTAATCCTTAACTCATCTTAGAGACAGAACAACATTTGTATTTTGTTACCTATAAAATCATCTTTAGTATATGTACCTTCACCAATTACTCTAACATGACGTGCAAAGCTATTATTTGTAATTATGAAAAGGAAGTTCACATTTACTCGTTTTTCTTTTCTTCTTGTTTTGTTTTCTATTTTTAATTATTTTTGGTTATTGTTACTTTATTTGGGACCAAAATGTAAAATTTATTTTCAATATTTAATCATTGTAAATTAAAAGTTACAAGCTCCAATGAATCAAAAGTTACAAACTTAAATTTAATTTAAACATTAAAGTCAATAAGTAAAGATCGTATGTTCAATATGACAATTTAGAATAAGTGTTAAAGGTCAATACAAATATGGTTTTGTCTCTAAGATGCATTAGAGTTAAAGATGATGTAAGGTGTTTAACAAAAAAAAAAATAGGGACTAAATTGTTATTTTTTATGATAATTTAAGGACTATAACAGTCACCCGACATATGCAATAAAAAGGGGACTACGTGTATGAATGAAGAAATAGTTCATAAACTTTTAGTTAGTTTAAATAGTCTATGAACTAAATTGGTGAGAGAGTGATAGTTTAGGAATTAAATAGATTATTTATTGATTTAAAATATAAGTAATAACGAACTCGTAGTGCATTTTTTTTGCTTTGATAGGGTTTCTATTATTTATTAGGGTTTCCATGTTTTCTCATAGCAACCTTCATAGTCACATGGTGCTTTACTACACGCCATCATGAGAAATTATGGTCACTCTGGAAAACAACAGGCTCGTGGAGGATGATTTCTCTAAGCAAAAGGTTCTATTCTATGAGTTCTCATTCTCATCTCAATAAGATATTAGTCTTGTTCGAACTGCAAGATCATGGAATCTCAAGACAGGTTTATTGTGATTATTCTCATGGATGAAGGAATTCAGACAAATCAACATCCACCATGAGCCTAGCAAAGTGGAACACCATGATCGTGTTCTTGTGGAGCGGGAAGGTTTTGTCTTTTTTGCGGAAATTGAATATGAATAATTACCTTATTTTGGTGGTTTCAACATAATTGAAATGTCACTTATATTATCTGATATTTTTACACTCTATTTTTTTTATATAAATATTATTATACTATTAAGTAATAAGTTGATCATTCTATTTTCATCGATTCACGAAATTTATCTTTCTATTTTAAAAGTCGATAATTTTGGACAATTCCTCATATTTTTGAACTAAAAACATGACGATTTGATAAATTTTAAATGATATAATATACGATTTCATGATATAAAACAAATTTAGATGCAATAATTATTCACATGTCATTAATTAAAGACATTATTCATATGTCGTTAACTAAAGACTTAATTACAGTTTTGGTCAATCTATTTTCACCGATTCACGAAATTGATTCTCCTATTTTAAAATTTGACAGTTTTATTCTTTCCTACATATTTTTGAACTAAAATATTATCATGTGGCATACAATCTTATGGTATAGAATCATCTAGATGCATTAACTATTCATGTGTCATTAATTAAATTACAAAAATGAATAATCTTCGAAGTTAATTTTTTAGAGAATTTTATTGCAATTACATTGGTATTAATCATTCTACATTATTATATTATATGTCGTGTCATTTAAAATATGTTGCATCGCCATTTTTAAGTTAAAAAATCTTAATGAAATGTCGTGAATTGATAAAATAAGAGGATTAAACTACAATTAAGTCTAAATTGTATATGTCTCTTGTTTATTTGATGAGCATATATGTCTATTGTTACATATACTTTTTTAAAATAATAAAAATAGAATATATTTTAAATGATAAAAAATATTTTAATGGTAATATATAAAAATATTATATTATTAAAACAAATATACTATTACAAATTAAATTTTTGACTAAAAATCATTAAATTCAAAATAGCCCTAAAATAAATTAACATAAAAAAATTAATATTAATAAATTGAATAAAAATATATTTTGTCGTTTCTATTTTATCATTTTTTTTCATAATAATTCAAATTTACCATTTAATTATTTTTTGTTAAAATTTTTAATTATTTTAATTATTACAAATTCAATTAACTAATATATACTATTTTGTGTTATGTACAACAGAAAATATCTACGATTTTGTGTTAATAGGATATATTTTTTTTTTTTTTGGAAAGTCTCATTCGTTAACTTATGACGAGTTTAACTTGCATATAGCGGATTAAAAAAGAAAACTTATTTGGTAAATAATCAGTCATATGTCACCGGCTTTTTAAAAAGTTAATAATAATAGACATATGTCACCAACTTTGTCAAAAAATGTCATATTTATTTCAGTAATCTAGATTCTATAGCACTTTTCACCGACTTATAATAGCACTTCTTATTTTTTAGGTCTCACTTTAAATACAGTATTTGGACTTCTTTTTTTTATTCATTCTGTTTTATTGTTTTTTATAATATAGTTTATAGTGTGTTATTTATTCTCTCATTTTTATATCCACCTTATTTTAATTAAATTATTCTTCAATCCTCTATTTAACAAAATATATAAGAATCATTACGATACTCATTAAAAAATATTTGCCACTGATTAAATTATTTTAATATTAATAAATAAAAAATAAATAGCTTACATATATTTAGTCCTCTATTTTAATTGAATTATGATTTTGATCTCCAAACAATTCAACTTTGATAATTTAGTCCCCATGTTTTATATATTTTTAGAATTTTCCCACCTTTATATAGGTTAAATTTTGCTGAGGTGTTTTCTTAACGGATGACATTGAATTATATTTTAAGACTCACGTCATTGATTGAAAATACATGTCAATAAAAATAAGATGAGTCTAAGCGAAAAAATTTTAAAATTTATAAAACAAAAATATTAATTTCTCGTCTTTAAATATTTGTTCAATTGATAAATGTTAATATTATTATGTTGGACGTTTTGTCACATGTTTGAACCCGAGATCTCGCGGTTGTATGTGAGTGAGTTTATGATAGTATTTATCATCTCTTCTACAGACAAAAACAAATAAGTTCTCATATTTTGAAATTGAGAGACTAAAATTGTGATTCAATTAAGATAGATATCTAGCTAAATAGAAGTATTCATTAAATGAAGATTAGGAGTGTAAATAGGTTAGGTTGAGTTAGACTTTACAAAGTTTGAGTCTCACTTTTTTTGAAAATGTTATATTTGAGTACAATCTATATATTAATTATTATAGACACATTTTTAAGGTTTGGTCCGATCTTTTTCAAAACCTCACAACACTCGACATTCTTTTTAAAAGTCTATTTCGCTATATAAGTGTACTAAATCGTTGCAAGTAATAATTAAAACGGGAGTACCGAGTGTCAAACTCAAGGATTGTGTTTTACTATTGAATTGTGTTTAATTACTAAAATTGAACAAAAAGTTTCCGAATTGATTGAAATAATGTTTAAAACTAACAAGGGTAATAGAATTGATCTTTTATAATAAGAAAAATGTCAGGGATGAGTTGAGTCCAATCTTAGTTTCTAATTTGATCCTAGTTATTGAATTCCTTTATTTAATTATTACCGAATTTTCTTTATTATTCTTGTCCTAATGTCTTAGTGACAGAACTTTTAATTCCAAAGTAATCTCTAATTATTTAGTGGATTTAAGATTAGAATTAAGCTTTACAGTACAAGAATTATCTTTTTAAACCACTGCCTTTGCAATAAATTTAATTGGTTTCACGATCTGCATCTATCCCTAGACTATAAGAAAAATAATTCAATAAACTCATTCATATAACTAGATATCAAATCAGAAAATAAGGGTTTCGTCTTGTTTCACTCATTCCTAACAAATAGGGTTTAGTTACTTATGACAGAGATAGAAAAGATAGAGATTAGAGAAGAATTACAAGAAAGATTCAGGAATGATTCTTGATAAAACTGCTCCAATGGTGTTAGAAACAGCCGTCTATGAGTTTCTCTGCTAGAGCACAAATCTCCAAACTTCCCAATAGCAAAAAAGATGCCTAAAAAGTGATAAAAATGCGTTTTTATACATTCAGCCGCGTGCAACGTTCCCCAAGCGCGGAATTTGCGCTTCAAGCGCTATTTGACAGGGTCAGTGGTGTAGAAATGCGCCCCAGACGCAGGTTTTTGCGCTTCAGGCGCAAAGCCTCTTCTGTCTGAAGTATACTGCATTTTTCTCCTCTTATGAGTTCGAATTTGGCTTCGATGTCTTCATGAAAGTTGTAGCTATGGATCTTAGCTTTCATTTGCACTCGGTTTAACTAATGATTAAAGATAGATAAGACTAAAAACAGTTAAAAATATGCATATGATGAAGAGTTATCATTAGTCCATAACATCATAATGATCACATACTATTTTGATAACAAGCTGTATCTTTTAGAGACTTTTATAGTAGTAAGTTATATTTTTCAATGACATCTTAGATCATTCGTGGACTAATTTGAAGTTATAGTTGAGTCAATAACCAAAATAATAATATTTTAAGTATTGAATGATATATTAAAATTGAATTTTATAATTTTGTGATATACTAGTATTTAAATTTTATTATATGTTTTCTAAAATAAAAAATATATTTTTTAATTATGACACGTGAATCCAACTCAATTTTCTTTTAATCGAGTTAATTTAATTTGAATTTGATGTAAAAATCATATTAAAAACTCAAGTAAAATAAAATCAATCAATTCAAATATCAATCCATAAACACCTTAATAGTAGGATAAGTCGTACATTCTTGTTGTGGGGTCCCACGTAGTCTCAACCAAATTTCTCTCCCCTTCCCCTCACACAATTCATAAAGGAAGGCGCGTGCATAAAAGATGAAAATGGTGACAAAAAAGTGTGACAGAGCTAACTGAAAACGGGTTTAGCACTTCTTTACTACTGACTTACTCTCAGTTTCATCATAAGAGATGATAGCTCAATTTGTTTATTTGCACGTAACTTACTATTCACTTTTTTTTTTCTTTCTCTCTCTCTCCATCCCACACCACACAATAAAATATCTATCAAAGGTTGGGGATATGCAATTTTCATGACAACCTTTCAACCAAGAATCTTTTCCCTATTGGTACTACACCTATCACAAAACAACAACATATATGTATCCTCATCTATTTCTCTCAAATCATTATCAAACTGAATTCAATTTGCTTTCAATATAATTTATGAACATAGATACAATTAGTTCATGGATATAATGTTTGATAAATAGTTAAGCCAATTATTATGCATAAAATTTCTCATCAATATTGATGTCATCTAATTTGCATTTGCATTCCGTCATCAAATTTCATAATTTTCTTCTCTATAATTGAGGTGAAAAAAAAGGTTTACTTATAGTTTTGATCTATCTATTTTATCAATTCACAAAATTGGTCCACTAATTTTAAAAGTCGACAGTTTTAGTCTTTCATTCGGATTTTTGAACTAAAAAAATGACGATTTGACATATTTTAAATGACACGACATACAATTCAATAATATAAAATCATCTAGATGCATTAATTATTCATGTCATTGATTAAGTTACAAATATAAAAAGAAATTGAAGTTGAAAATTAAGTTTTTAGGATGTTTTATTCTGATTTCATAGATCTTAATTATTATAAATCGTACCATATGTCATGTTATTTATAACATGTTTGTTACACTGTTTTTTATTAATTAAAAAGTTACAGAAAATAATCAAAATTGTTGATTTTTAAAATAAGAGTATAAATTTCGTGGAACAATAAAAATAAAAGAAATAAAAATACAATTAAACTAAATAAAAATTAGAAGTTGTAGACATTTCGAAATCATAGCAAAAATGCTTACCTCCGTCCATGTTGTTTTCAAAGGATATTCATGTTCACAAAAGCATCACATTCTTCTCGAGACCAAACGATTGTCTAAAACACAATATTGTGATTCAAACAAGTTTGGGTTCGCAACAAAGAAGAAAACAAAGGAGAATAATTTTTAATTCGTAAAAACTCAAAGCATTAATCAAACTTTAACAAAAAAGTATTGGATTACTCTAGTTTTGGTTTTGGCTTTTTCTCTTTAGGATTGAATATTGGCTTTATTCTCGAGTCTTTTCTAGTCTCCGACACCTTTATGTAAGTCTCATCCCTTCTTAGGTAAGATTTTGCCCTCATTTCTATGAATTATGACATCCTTTTTTGTTCTTTATTCATTCCTCACAATCACTTCTTCTCCTAGCTTATTTCAACAATTGCAAAACCACCACTAGAGTGTTGTAGTAGAGTTCTCTCATCTACCTCAACTATATTAGAGTGTGATTCAATGAGTTTATTTTAAGGATTATCAACATTTACATCTTCTTTGAGCAAAAGATTGTTTATAAATATTGAGATTATTTTTTTATTAGAGACAATATTTTTCAAAGCCAAAACTTATTAGCATTCTCTTATATACCAGCTGTACAACATTATATATATATATATATATATATATATATATATATATATATATATATATATATTGAGCCTCTTATATATTATTCATAGGATAATTGAATTATGTTTAACCACAGTGATATTTGAGAGACATTTAAATATGATGTGGGTGACATAAAAAATATTCATGAGTAGAAAGTTGATTATATGCATCTTTTATTTTAGTACTTTATCAAAGTGATTTATATTTTTCTCAATTCTTTAATTGAGTTTACTAGAAAATAAGTTTATGTAATTATTAACACCCTAATAGGGGTACCTATAGTTATTACTACCTTTCAAATGTATAATTATTTTGCACACAGTTTACAATGAAAACAAACGAGCACATAACTCTTGTCAATATTTAAAAGCATGATTAACATTTGTTTTAGTAGTCTTTATAATACGAGAGAAATCCAATTTTAGTCCATGAAAAAAGATTTAACGGATTTTGTCTATGAAATTTTAGATTCTCCCATATATTTGTATTAGATGTCATTATTTTTATGTCATTATATGACATATATAATTTTGCCAACACAATATGCCACATAAGATAATGATGTGTGCTGATGAGTTTTTATGTTACATCCAATTGATGATTGTTAAGTGATTTGGATGAAAGAAAAAAAAGGGCATAAGGTAAAAAAGAAAATAAGAATTTTTAATTTTCAACTTCAATCAGCACATATGCAAGGAGATCATCACTCTAAATAATAGATTATTTTGTTACTACTTTCTTCTTCTTTTCTATGATAAATTTGTCTTTAAATAATTTTCTTCATCTTTAATGTGAATACTTCTCACAAAAATATCTCTTCATTTTTAATCGTGTGGGTACAATTTTTGTCATAGTTAACCATAATATCCAAATTAATCTCACCAAATATGTTCATTATAAAGCTTCAAAAGAGTAAAGCAATGATGGTACTAGAAATGACTATTAGTAGGGTATCTGATAAAGCACCCGCTGGAAATTTGCAACACTCTTTGCGGGACCCACAAGAGTGATCACTGGTACGGTATGAATAAATTCGTAAATCTGATATCAAATTCAATTAATTTATATTTTAATTTAATTGATTTAAATTTGGATCTAATCAAAATAAGATTGGCTATTGAACAAGTAGTCTAATAACACATGTCCTCAATGAGTGTCTCAATTTTTTTTTAAATATATTTTTAAAAATCACAACATTTTAAGTTTAATCTTTTAAATTTTTTTATTCACTTCTTATTGCGACTTTGATTTTATAGGATTTTTTTTAGGTTAAATTTTTTTTAAAAAAAATTTAAATAAAAATTAAAAGTGAATAACAAAATTTTAGGAAATAAAAAATTGAAATCTTTTTTATAGGAATTAAATTTATTTTATTAATTTTTTTAATTATTAAAATTACTTTTTTTTTTAATTAGAGATTCAGTTTTTAAGATAGAAATTTGGCCTCTTAGAGGTTTAACACGATACTGAATTAAATAAACTCGTTTTAACTCAATAATATTTAATTCAAATAACATATTATCATTTTGAATCTACCAATTCAATTTGTTGACATAATATATATATTTTTATTTTTTTTATTGATAAATATATAGTTATCACTTAATTATCAAATTTAATTTGAAAATCTATTATTAATTTAATTAATTTATATTTTTATTGTGTTTATAAATGTGTTTTGAATATTAAATGATGTATAGTAGTGAAATTTCGTGATTTTTTATATCGTGAAATTTCATCACTACACATGATTATTTGCCCCACCACCATGTTATTTGCTTATTTTATACCTCAAAATAATATATTATTTGACATTCTTTTTCTCAACACCTTTTTTAATAGACCCACCCAATATATCTCATAGTACATAACAATCTGAGTAATGAGAGTATTTTTATCGTGTCTAGTGTGCTTCTTCCTTTCCTGCTCTTATTAAAATTATTTATTTAATCGAGAGATGATGGTATATTTGTTCTCGAGTGTCCGAAATGAAAAAATAATTAAAAACAAAATCCTTGATTTGGCCCACATGGGATCATGAGTTAGATTCTTCTTTTCCAAATATGGAAGTACTTGAATCGTGATTTATAGTATATCCAAACTTTGAAACACGACTTTAATGTTTTTATATTGCATTTGCCGACTTCATCTGTCCACATGCTTTTCCTATGATGTCCAAATATAGTACTAACATTTTAGAAAAATTATAATCACAAATTCTATTGTCAATGTCCATAATTATGGTTGTTCCATATAATATAATAGGACATTGGGGCATGTTTATCATTTCCTCATTGACAATGACCAACCTCCAAGGGAAATTTCTTTATCTCCTGTTTTTTTATAGATGTAATTAAAAGTCTGTTTAAAATATATACACCATCATCGTACCATTAAATTCTTTTAGTTACTACTTACTTTATTTCTAACCAAGGCTTTTTTATTGGTGGTAATTAGCTAAGGTTGTTGTTTTGGAATTCTTTGTTCGAAGGACATTGAGATTGTCTAGTTGAAAGATTTGTAGTCTGTTTATGGATGGTTTTTTCGTTTTTTTCAAAATTATTTTGTCTGTGTTATCGATTTATTTCATTTTTTCTTCAAAGCTTCGTCAAGTATCATTTCTCACATTGAGATTTTTTTAAAATTATTTTTGTGGAGTTGTAGTGAAGACGCTCAAAAAATTTATTGTGTAAAATAAAAGAACGTACAACTTTTCAGGGAGAAAAAAGGTTTAGGTGTGCGTACGGTGAGAGATTTCAATTGTGTTTTGCTAGATAAATGGGTTGGTGGTTGAAAACTGATCAAAATAGTATTTGATTTAAAGTGTTGGCTAATAAGTATGAGTTAGAAGGATCTAATGTTGCTTATAGGTCCAACATATAACATCAAGTTGGTCGCATGATTTGTGTTTAGTCTGTGATGGGTTGGGTGGTGAAAAGGAAAATTGGTTTAGGAAAAATTTGGTTGGTCATAGTAGAGATACTTCATTTTGCCTTGAAAACTGGATAGAGGGGGGATGCTTTGTGTGATAGGTATCGTTGGTTGTATGGGTTAGTGGTAGACAAAAATAGTTTGGTGGCGGACATGTCTTGCCTTAGGTGGATTGTGGATGTGGAAGAGAAATTTATTTGTTTGGGAGGAAGAGTTATTATTGGATTGTACTATTTTGTTGGATTCAATGGTCATGGAAGAAAGTGTTTTGGACAAGTGGACTTGGCAACACAACCAGGGGGACGACTATTCTGTCAAAGTCGCTTACAAAAAGCTATCGGATTGTTCAAGTGTAAAAGTGAATCCTCTTTTTGATATCACTAGAAACAAGTTGGTACCTCTCAAAGTATCTTTGTTTGAGTGGAAACTTTTCAATAACAGATTACTCAATAAAGATAATTTGGTCATGCACGACATGTCAGTCGATAAATGCCTTCGTTGTTTGGGATGTGAAAAAGATGAATCGTTATAACACTTATTGTTGTTTTTGATATAAAATTGTTTTGAAACTCGTTGTTGTCACTAAAGATATTACTGAGATAAGTCGCGTACTAGGTCGCTATCTTTAAGACATTTTGTGGCATTGCTCAAAATTGTTCAAGAAGACTATCAACCATGATGTCCCCAAGATAAAACATCTCAGTCAAACTGCATAGGAGATCCACTACACTATAGGATCCCTTCAAAAATTACACTATCAAATATGGCACTAAGACCACTCGCAAGCCGAGGGGATTATGGTACGAAGACCACTCTAAAATTGAATGGACAATGATATTAGGATTACTCTAAAAATCAAAAGGACATAAAGAAATGGGAGAAGTGGATCAAAAGTGTGTCGAGCAGACGAAAGATAAGAGAGAAAACTAGTAATTGCATCCAATTTTGGTGTATTTTTCCAAATGGTTGAACACTCTATTTATAGTGCTATACAATAAAAACAGTATAAAAAAATAAAAATAGAAGGCTCAAATCAAGTGACCGTTGGAAAACGAATAGATAGATTGAGCTCGTGGGAGGTGGATACTGGAGTTCTGAGGGCGCAGGCAGACATGTATCAGACACATGACGTGTGTGGAACGCATGATAGGGATCTGACGTGGATTGTAACTAGTTTTTTTTTAATATTTTAATTTTAGTTTCTAAAAATATTAGTACACCACAAAACCAAATCTCATGTCAGACGGCAGTGCGCGTGCACGTGTTGTGATCAAGTGATATACGTCCTCCCCCATCACAAAACTTCATATTCTTAGGGCATATATCAATTAATCCACCTCCAACTTTTATACACTAGTATTGTCTAATCTATCTCATGTGTGACTCAAACTTTTTTTTTCAATTCACAGACATTAGCATACTCTTTATTTCAACACTTATTTTTTGAATAATACCTTCGGTCAAGTTTGGTTTGATATTCTAGTTTGGCTTGGTGTTCAAAGCGCATTACCCAATTGTGAACCAAATCATATTTTTAATTCAAGAAGAGATCTACAAAACTTACAAGTTATATGGATGATGTGTTTAAGGATCTTGTGGAAGGTGCGTAATAAGTGTATGTTTAATCAAGGTGTGGTGAATGTTTCTTATATGGTAGATCGCATTAATGTTTTTTCATGGTGGTGGCTAAAATTTAAGGCTAAAGGGTTTGATTCTGAATTCAATCTTTGGTGGAGCAATCCTAAAGCTTCTTTGGGTTTGGATGGGTTTTCTAATTTCACCTAACTTTTGGTTAGTCTAAGTTTTTGTATGTTGATGGTTTGATTTTTGCCACTGTTTCACAAACTTCTTTTGATGTGCTGTTTCTTTTGTGGTTATTCTAGGCACATCTTCTGCTTCAGATAACTCTTATTGAATTTAATTTTGCCTTTTTCAAAGAAAAAAAAATTGAAGCTTCTTTACAATTATTAAGAAAAATAATGAATGACATCTTAATAGTTTTTTTTTTTTTTTATAAAAGGCAGAATATATTAAAAGACACAACATAAAGGGCCTATCACCAACACCCTGCAACCCAACATAGATAACCAACTGCAAACTCTCTCACCTACAGAATTTTGCAGAAAAATATAACTAGATTGGATTTGTTTACAACAACAACAATCAGATTGGTCTTGAATCAAAACTAGACACCCATGCACACTATGAGATAAGTATCGTCGTCCATTCATTTCCACTTCAGATTAATATTGTTCGTATTTTGTTAAGATCACAAATTCTTCAAACGAAACTTCCCTCTCATTGCTTGCTTTGATCTGGGCGGAAACATAGTGTTGAACCGGTTCTTGAACTTTCACAAGTAGGAATATGACTAAATTCAATTCAGTGTTTTGTCCTTTGTCAAAATCTGAATCAAATCTTTGCAAATAATAAATGTATATTCTTGTGAGTGTTTCTTTTTGTAAACAATTCTTGATCATATTGTCTTGTAAATAATTCATATCTTCTTGTAGATTTTGATAAACTCTTCTTGTAATAATTCATATCTTTTTGTAGATAAATCTTGATCAAATGTTCTTCAAATCTTGACCATATCTTCTTTTCAACTTGGTCAAAGATTTTCTTTAATTATAATTCTGAATCAAATCTTATTTTCATACTTTGCAAAGTCAAATATATTGTTCTCACAAAATAGTTTTGTTAACATCAAAACTCTAAGTATAAAACCAACTTAGTTCCAACAAGTTCAATTTTATTTTATAATGATACATTTAAATATGTCAAAAACTAAATTAGGTTAATATGTTTAAATTACTAAAAGTTCAATATCTAACAAAAGATTAAAATTTAATATAATAATTATAGTAGTATTAAAAAATATCTTTATATTTATTTAAATAGAGCTGAATTTTTTTTTTTATGTAGTATGTAATTTGACTTTTTTAATTAAATAAACTTTCTTTTAGAAGCATTGATCTTATCTTTATAAGAAAAAATCTTGTTTAGTCTAAACCTGACATAGACTAGATTATTAGTCCCATTGATAAGTCTAATATATTCACAATTCTACCTAAAGCAATTACTTTAATGATTTTATTCTTTTAAGTCCCCCTAGAACATCCTAAGTGGAATTCTATTCTAATCTATATGTCTCGTGCATTTTTGTTATCTTTCTTTATTGGAAAAAAAAGCAGAATTCTATTTAAGATGTTATGAGAGTAAAACAAGACCTTAATATTAATAATTGTGTCGGAACATATTGTTAGTAGTTACAACGTTTTTAAGCCAACCCAATTTTTATCTTAATGCTAAATATTTCTATGTTTTTTAAACGAGAATGATAACAAGTGGAAAGGATTTAGATTTTCTTTTTTTTTTCTTTTCTTTTCTTCCTTGTGTTAAAAAAAAAAATAGAGATATAATCAATTTCTGTGTACGTAGAATTTATAAATTTTTTTACACATTACTTATGTCTCTATCTCTTTCTCACAAAGTAAAGGAGAAAATGAAAAAACAAAAGAAAAAATAAAATGAGAGAATCTAAATTCCATAAAAAGATTAAAAAAAAAAAGAAAAAATTAAGTTCTCTAAATCAATATTTTAAAAATTAAACCAATTATCCACACAGTTAGAATATTAGATCACTAGATTAATAGTTGGAGAAATTTATGTTACCTTAAAAAAATTATGGATATCATAACTAATTAAAATATGCTTCATGTACCTCCGTTAACAATGTCAAACCTAGTTAGTGAAGTACATATGATTGATTTTAATTGATTGTGGATAATTTATCTACAATTTTTCAAAAGTACAACCTAGAATTTGCCATATAAATTTCTAAAATATCACAAATAATGTATTATAGTCTCTTTTTGTAAACTTTAGTTCTTTTTAAGAGAATGAAGCTCTAATAATTTAGAGTTCAGTCATAAGATAAGTAAAGTATTGTTCACTTGAACTCAACTATTTAGTTGTATTATACTTCCTCTATTTCACAATAAGTGATACTTTAGCAACAAAAAAACTACATTTTTTATTTTTCAATTTAATTATTATTATGTATACTACTTAAAAAAAAACATTAGTTTTATTTTGTATTTATAATAGTGGAAAAAAAACTAAGTGATTGAGTTCAAGTGGTTAATGGGCTTCAGTTAAGGAAGAATCACTCGGGAATATTCGAAATAGAATCTTAACATAAATAATTATTGGTCGTACTTTACTTACCTTTCGACTGAATTTTAGATTACTAGGCTTCATTTCCTATAAAACTAGAGGTTTAAAACAAAACAAAAAATAGTATAAAAAAAAATACATCAATAGTTAATAAGAATAATTTGTCAAAATAATTTATTCTTTTTCTTTTAGTCATTTTGTTTCCATTTTTAATATGTGTAAAAAAATCTTAAATGAAACTATTTTTTAAATAAGATAGTATTTATAGGAATAATTGCAATGATGAAATCTAAAATATAACCAAAATACTGTCTAATTTTTTTTAAAATAAGATATTTTTAGTTGTTAGATGTTATTTTATTAATTAGTGGGAGAAATTTGATTATAACGCACTATCTTTTTATCATTTAAATCTATATATCTCTCCTGAAACTTATAATTCACCTTATGACTCATGTATATTTTCTAATTAAAAAAGGCCTATTATACGATTATAGCCTGTAATTAATATTTTTCTCCAATATTTCCTTTGTCCATCGAATTGGTATAGTGGCAAAGGATATATATATATAAAGATGAGGTGGGAATTGAAAGAGGTCATAGAGTAAGGATTATGTTGTCTGATGAAGCAACTCTAACCTCTGCAATCTGTTGTGAGGAGTAAGTGGTGTCCTTTGGTACAAAAAAGTTCTCACTTGAAATGAGTATTTCTTTGACTAGGAAATCCTACTTGTTACCGGTTAAGAACTACATCTTTCAAAGGACGATCTATAACAATCCATTTATGAAAATACAACTAATATACCCTGCTAATATTTTTTTTTTAAGCAAAAATAAAATGCAAAAATATAATATGATTAATCTGACATTCTGACGTCTCAATTATGTTAGCATCTTAAGATAATCATCTATCATTTACAGCACTCTAAAATATCATTAAAAATGATAAAAGAGATACAAAATGTTTGAGGGACTATACCAAAACTCAAGCAAACAATCCTCGAGGATACAAAATATTGTCTCATTAAAAACCTTAACAAGAAATCTCATAGGAAAAAAACCACGGCAAGGAAAAAAAGTGTAGTAACCACCTAGAGACATGCAAAATCTATATTTAGGAAGATCATGTTTCTATTGAAAACATCATAAATATTCGAAAGAAAAGTATACCACCAATAACTATTAACAGTGAAAAGTTCCAAATTAACAATCTTGTCCGCACATTGATTCTCGTCTCTAAAAAAATGAGAAATAGTAAAACTCATATTCTTAACCATCTTAATACAATTAAGTCATTTATTTCTAATAGACCGAGAAACAAGGCTAGTATTCCTAATAGCTAGACTTGTCAACTACAATTCAGATTCAATCTAAAGAAATCTCCATCGATTCTTGTAGGTTGTTTTCAATAGAAATCATAACTCCTGTAAGCTCAGCCTGCAGTGCAGTTGTAATACCCAAATTCACAGCAAAACAACTCAAAGAAGCAGTAGAGTTGTCACTAAATATATCTTCACAATCAGTAGGACCAAGACATCCAGTTGTAGCGTCATCTGTATTACATTTAATTCAATACTCTTTTATGATATGTGCTTTAGGAGGATGTGCTCCAACATGAAAGTACTTCAAAATTTGGAATTCTTAAAAAGAGTTGGAGATTGTACTAGTAATGTGATTTCCAGATAAAGACAAAATTTGACAATAAAATTTGTTGATGACAATGTGAAAAACAAGATTCTTATCTTTAAATCGAACTTGATTTATGCAATTCCAAATAGTATTATTAGTAAATATTATGTCGGCTAAAATAACATTTTTGCATTGATGAGATAAACTTTTATCGCATATGACGATGAGATTTTGAATCGAACTATTATCAATTTGAGAGTGAAAAATAGAGTTTAACCAAGACCAGAGCTTAGTAGCAAAAAAACAAGATAAAAAAGATAATTACTAGTCTCCATTTCACATTTACTGAGCTCACATCTAAAAACAATTTAACAACCTTAAATGATTAAATTGTCTTTCGTAGATATCTTACATTAAAATACAATTGTAATTAATAAGCAGTTAGCTATCTTTATTACAAGATATGATTACGTAACATTAATTAGAACAAAGTTATGGAGAAACTTAATGTTCCTTTATGGCCAAAATTTTACTCAATTTCAAAATAAATATTGGATTCGACTATTTTACACAAAATTATAAGAAATAAAAGAATTTGTTCTATTTTAATAATATAATAATAATTTTGATGTAGTTATTGTTGATTTGTTTTATTTGGTTAAATCATATACTTATTTAATTTTATGAAGATTTAAGCATGTTGAATACAAAAAAGACTTGATTATATGATTTACTCAAACCACATTTCTTATATCAAACAAAAATACCAATACCTAATTTCTTTCCCCCCACCTCCAACTTTCTGTTTTTAATATTGTCATGTTAAAGTTTACCGAACATTTTTTATGTTAGATTTAACTTATATACACTGTCAGTTTAAAAGAGTTTTTACCTTGTAAATCAATCGCAATTGATAAATTATTAATAATATTTTACTTATACGATAATTATATTTAAAACCACACACATGATTAATTGATCATTATTTTTCGATTGTTTTAAACTTTTTTTATATTGACATTACATAAAAATTAAACTATGTTATTAGGCTCAAAACAATTTTTTTTTCTTGAATGGAAATTTTTTTTCACTGTAAATTTTAATAAAGTAAACATTTTTTTAGTGAAAAGGTATTTTTGCCTATGACTGAAAAATGTGGGGTGTGAAAACAGGTATGGGGTATTAATAATAATCCTATCATTTTCATATTAACCATTATCGGTTTGTTTTGTCAAATGCATAGTTAATATAAAAAATATAGGAGAATTGTACTGTGCACCCCCCTCCTGTACCTCTCACTCCCAGTCCAAAGGAAAAGTCTATAATGCCCCTTGATATATCTATAAAGGAAACATGTTGTTGAAGGCGGACTAATGACATATCGTCGGAGACTTGATGCTTTGACACTCGATGATGTACTGTTTACACCATATGATGATGATCGAGTTAATCATCCGTTTGTCAAGCTTTCGATGTTCTCCGGATACCTACGATGTGGTGGAGTCTCAGTCCCGTATCTGCCAGAGCGATGTCTTCGAAAATTTGGTCGTATTCAGTGCATACCGCGTGACGTTCCTCAGGTGTCGAATAGTATAGATTGGGAGTGGCAGTCTACTATGAGATCATCTGTAGCTGCCTTTCGAAGCCTATATCATGTTGCGAATTTTCTTGGAGAGGTCACTGCAGACTACTATGCATGGTACACATCTGTATCACATCCTCTGATCCTCCTTCCACCTACAACTGCACCTTCGAGTCCACCTACTGCTGCTGCACATGCTGGTCTATCATCTTCTGTAGATGGTGGTAGAGACCGTAGAGATCGTAGAGCAGCTGGACTAGAAAATATTAAACATTAATTTATCTAAAGAACAAAATATTAAACATTAATTTATTAAACAATACTACGAATCATAAATTTTACCTGTACCCAATGATTTTCATTTACGAATCCAATTGCTAGTAAATTGATAAGAGATGACTCTTTGGATGGTGATTTGTTTAGCGGAAAGAATGTCATATTCAGATTACGAGACAATGAAACCAATATGACATTATATAGTGTTGCTATCACGTAACCCAAGTCTGGTATAGTCATCCACTTATCTTTTCCTTGAGCACCCGATCCTGAAATTTTCAATGAGTTCTGCACTGATTCAATACTGTCATCGAACACATTGGCATAAAGGTTTTGATGTAAAAGCCAAGATTCTTCAGTCCAACCTAAGAATGTTGCGATTGCGCGAAATCCACAATTTCCATCAGGCACAACATCTATTATCTCGTCAATATACTGATGTATAAAACTTGGAAAATGTATGTTATGAGGTGTTTGCCTAGCAGAACACTGTGCTGATTGATTTGCAGAACGTTGAGATGGTTGCCTAGCAGAACACTGTGTTGATTGACTTGCAGAACGCTGAGATGGTTGCCTTGCAGATTATTGAGATGCATCAACATACTCCCTATATGAAGGATCACGAGGAGTATCAAAATCTTTTTTCCTTTTACTAGCTCCCTTGGTTCTCACCTTCTCAGGTAGTACAAGTATTAATGTTGTATGTGGAAATACAAGTTCACACACTTTTGCCCTGAATATCCTTTGACCAACAATATCTTGTTTCTTCATATACACTTTCATTGCTTCCAACTCTTCTGAAAAGTCATATTCTAATAAAGATTCTTCATCCTTCAATTCATGCTCAATGCTTAAATTTCTCCAAAATACATGAATGCTATCTAAAGGGATAACATTACCAGATATATGCAACTTTGCCAACTCACAAGCACATGGTAATCCATGAGTTGTTCTGATTGAGCAACCACACTTTGTTTTGTCAGTACCTACAATCTTCACTCTCTGTAACTGTTTGTCAATTTCTTTAAAAACTTTCCTTGATACACAGTGATTTAGACATTGAAAAAATGGCGAATTATACCAGTGCTTAACATCGAGGGTAGTTTTGTGAAAAGACGGTTTAATGATACATACTTGGTTCTTCAACATCCAAGTATGCAAACCCAATAGAAAATGTCAAACTAGTAGATGTGACACCGACAATTTCAAGTAATGGTAACCGATATCTATTTGTTTTGTATGTGCTATCACATATCAAAACAAAATGAAATGTGTTTAACAACTTTATTCAATCAGGATGCGTCCAAAATATATCTCTCAAAACATCTGAATTCTCCCGTCTTGTTGTCCAACGCACATAATGTTCTTGTTGTATTAACTTCAACAGCCGCTGCATTTCTGTGTCAAGCCTCTCAACGAAGCTCGATAACTACTCCTTGCTTTATATATTTGACTGGGAATTGAGAGATTAGCTTTATTTCTCTCTTTCATAGCATTCAAAATGAATCCTTGTGCAAGCTTATACTTTGTCATGTCATTGACAAATTTTCTCTCTTCTTCATTTAAACTCCCCAAATATGAATGACTGATTAAAGTATCCGCTAAATCATGATTATGCGTTCCACAACGAACACTAATTTTCCATCCTTCATCGATACTCAATGGTATACATCTGAGTTTAAACGGACAGCTTTCCTTGTGAGAACAAGTGTTATTTTGAATTTTGAAAAAGTTTGAAAAAACAATTTATGCCACCGAAAATATTACTGGGTTGAGTCGCGGACTAGGTCGCTCTCTTTAAGACGTTTCGAGGCACTGCCCAAAAGGTGCAAGGCAGACTATCAACCACAAAGTCCCCAGGATAAAACAGCCCAGATCACTGTTACGGAGTTCTACTGCATCGTAGAAAACCGTTCGCATTACACCCTCAATATGGCAATCTGACGACTACCACTCGTAATATGGCACGAAGGCCACTCAAGAAAAAGAAGAAGAAGTAAGAACGGGGGGAGAAGAGAGAAAAGTCTCAGAAGCGGAGTGCTTTTGGTGTGTTTTTTCAACTGAGGGGAGCCCTCTATTTATAGAGGAATTCCGTAACTGGA
Source organism: Cicer yamashitae (assembly GCA_037974755.1). Classification (NCBI taxonomy): domain Eukaryota; kingdom Viridiplantae; phylum Streptophyta; class Magnoliopsida; order Fabales; family Fabaceae; genus Cicer; species Cicer yamashitae. The sequence goes on from JBBPBQ010000002.1 coordinate 47,620,737, forward strand.
TCAGAGAAATTAGTGGATCCATCAGTGCGCTCCTGTTGACCGTTCCAAACCTTGACCTCAGGAAACGTGTGCTCCAAAACCGCTGCCCACCCAAAACGTGCGCCTTTGACTACCTGAAAGTGCGCTAGGGTTTTGACTTTGAATAATGACCGGGAAACAGCAGTTACGTGGCACCTAGGGTTAGGGTTTTGACCGGGCAAAAAGGGAAGACTGGATCAGATCATTAGGTACACTCAATGGAGGGCAGTTACGTAATTAACGCAACAATTAGAGATAAAACGCAAGCAAACATTTAATTTAAAAATTAATTAAATAATTTTTTATTTTTCATTTATAAAAAAATAATAATAATACACCACAAGACCAAGACCAAAGCCAAAGCCAAAGCCAAGGCCAAGGCCCGAGCCGAGCCGGACGGGCGGCGCCGGCGGCGCGTGTGTGTGGTGGCCAACATTGCTTGCGTTCTCCATCCTTCACAAAATTGGGGTACCCCTTGGGGCACACCCCAAGGTACATACCTCCACCTTATATACCCTTCCAAAGTGTGGTATCCCTCCTATGTGGGACTTCTCATTTTTTCAATTCACAACCACACTAGGTCATTAATGTCACCATTATTACCAACAATTCTTCCATTAATTTTTCATCATTTCCAACAATCCCCCACTTGAATTTAAAAAAAGAGGTTTCAGAAATAGCGTCAAACGCTTCTATAAGATTGTGCATAAACAAAGGTGTCACTTGACTTGAACCTTTACATAGTAAGTAAGATTCAGATTCAACAAGAGTGACTCGTAATCTTGAACTCTATCTCTGACATCAAACCCACACACAACCTTTTCATAGGGTGTATTCTCAAAAGCCCGTGCATTTAAGGCCATGCACGTATATCCCAGTATAGTGAACGCTATAGGAATTCTGCCTCGATTCCATAGGAAGCGGCCCCCACTTCCACATTCACATAGGTGAGTCTATCAAGAGTACTCCTGTAGCTAGGTACTCCACTCCATATAGAGTATAGATCTCATTAAGAGTTCCAATTATCTCATCCTTATATTGCTTCAGGAATCATGCTTCTCTCATATATAAAATAGCATGTTCATCTCATATCACTATGACTTGTTATTACCCATTGAACCTAATTCTTGGGATCTCCAGTCTTTTAGGTCAGGTTACCATCATAAGTGATTCATTGATCTATAGGCATTAGTCCCATCCTTTTGGATGTATTTAGGACTTTCTCTCTAGCTAATCCTTTCGTCAAAGGATCTGCTAAATTATCATCAGTGCGTACATGATCCACTATAACAGCTCCTTTAGAAAGTAATTCTCTAATTGTGTTGTGCTTACGACGTATTTGTCGTCTCTTACCGTTGTAATAACGGTTCTCAATTTTTGCAATAGCCGCGGTACTATCGCAGTGGATCAACACAGCTGGTAAAGGTTTTTCCCATAAGGGGACCTCAGCTAGCAAGCATCTCAACCAGCTTGCTTCTTCACTAGCAGTAGCTAGTGCTATCCTTTCAGACTCCATAGTGGACTGAGCCAGTATCGTCTGTTTCTTCGATTTCCAAGATACAGCACCACCGGCTATACTGAAAATGTAAGATCAGATGTGCACCTAAGAGGGGGGGTGAATTAGGTGTTTGAGAATGTTAGTAGTTTTCAGAAATTTAGTGATCGATTTTTGCGCTTAATGATGGTCGATGAAAGAGTAAATAGCAATAAGTAAATGAACACAGCAGATTTATCCTGGTTCCCCTTATAACCAAGGGTACATCCAGTCCTCTTGCTCACCACAAGAGATTTCCTTCACTATTTATCAGAATATGTACAAGTCCTCACCCTAGGACCTTTGCTACAATCTTCTAACAATCCTTCTATGATAGAACACTACTATCTTAGATAAAACACTTAAAGAAAGTACAACTTTCTTTTACAAACACTTGTGATTTGATAAGAGTATATAAGTAAGAAAGAGGTAGAATGATAACAATCCAAGATTGATTCAAGTACGTTGAGAACCTTAAGGATATGAAAATGATATGCAAGTACTTGAATTTATGAAAATGACTTTGAGAAAAATTTAGAAAAGTTTGTTCAAAGTCTTTGAAGTTGTGTAGTAGGATTGTTGTAGGTGAATCTGAAGTTGTGATGTATTTATAGTCCATAAACATCTCTTCAGATTCGTGGCCATTGATCCAAGAGGTTTAAGGAAGAATTGCAATGTTTTAGATTCAATTCAGAACTGAAAAAGTGCATTGCTTCCAGTTGTATTCGAATACAGGCTATGTGTATTCGAATACGCCTCTTTGCAACGTTCAAATTTATTCAAATTTAACACTGTGTAGCCGAATACACTTTGATGTAGTCGAATACAGATTGGATAATTTGGCCACTGACTTGCTGGGTGTATTCGAATACAATAGGATGTAGTCGAATACAGATGAAGGGTTTTGGCTACTGACTTAGCATTTCTTCATCTGTATTCGAATACACAAGGATGTAGCCGAATACAGATGAAGGGTTTTAGCTACTGACATAGCAATTCTTCATCTGTATTCGAATACATGATGTTGTATTCGAATACACTTTTGTATATTGTCAAAAATATTAATTCTAATACTTTGAAAACAAAGTTTTTGACTTTCAAAAATGTTGTTTATGCATATGTAAGGATGTAAGGTTCTCTTGTATATGATTTCATGGATTGTATCATTTACCTTTACATAAAACATCTAATTTAATTCATCAAAGGATGTTTGGAGACTTTCTTGAAGACTTCTTCTTTTTGAGCTTGTCGCTTTGAGCATGATCATCTTTTGTATCATCAAAAACATGTATTTTATAGAAAATATAGCCACTGGTTGCTTTGGAATCATCTGATAAGGTGTTCCAATCAGCATCACTGTATCCTTCAAGAACAGCAGGAAATCTTTGATAATGTAATCCGAGATTCATGGTCCTTTTAAGGTATCTCACGACTCTTTCGATAGCGTGCCAATGCTCCATACTAGGTCTACTAGTAAACCTGCACAACAATCCCACGACATAGGCAATGTCGGGTCTAGTACAATCAGTGGCATACCTGAGGCTGCCAATGATGCTCGCATATTCAGTTTGTCTAACACTTTCACCAGTGTTCTTGAAAAGTTTCACACTTGGATCATATGGTGTGCAAGCAGGTTTACAGTCAAAGTAATTATATTTCTTTAGGATCTTTTCAATATAGTGAGATTGATCCAATGAAATTCCCTTTTCTGACCTAGTAATCTTTATTCCAAGGATTACACTCGCTTCTCCAAGGTCTTTCATATCAAAGTTGTTACTCAACAGTGATATCACATTGTTGACGGCATGAATGTTTGAACCAAATATGAGTAACTCGTCTACATAGAGACATATGATAGTGCAAATGCCATTTTCAATCTTGTAATAAATACATTTGTTACTTTCATTCACTTTAAACTCATTCGACAAAATCAAGTTGTCAAATTTTTCATGCCATTGCTTAGGAGCTTGTTTAAGACCATAGAGAGACTTATCTAACTTACAGACCTTGTCTTCTTGCCCATGTATTACAAAACCATCAGGTTGTTCCATATAGATTTCTTCTTCCAGGTCACCATTTAAAAAAGCTGTTTTTACATCCATCTGGTGTATCACCAGGTTATGAATAGCCGCAAGTGATATGAGCACCCTGATGGATGTTATTCTAGTGATAGGTGAAAAAGTGTCGAAGAAATCTATATTTTCTCTTTGTCTAAAACCTTTGGCTACAAGGCGTGCCTTGTACTTGTCAATAGATCCATCGGGTTTTAGTTTCTTTTTCAAAATCCATTTACAACCTATAGGTTTGCAACCAGGAGGCAAGTCCACTAAGTGCCAGGTCTTGTTAGACTCTAGAGAATCCATTTCATCGTTTATAGCTTCTTGCCATAAATCTGCATCCAAAGATGACAAAGCTTCCTTGAGATTTGCAGGATCCTCTTCTAAATTATAGGCCATATATTCAGGACCATAATCTTTAGCAACTCTCACTCTCTTACTCCTTCGAATTTCTGTTTCGTCTTGTTTGTTGCTTTCAGTGCTTCTTATCATAGGGGATTGACTAGGTTCGCCGCCCCCACTATTTCTCGTTTTGAAAGGGAATTTATTTTCATAGAAGTCAACATCATTTGATTCTATGATCACTTTAGCATTTAGGTCGTAAAACCTATACGCTTTACTGTTTACCGCATACCCAATGAATACACATTCATAGGCTCTACTAGCGAGTTTAATTCGCTTGGGATCGGGGATTCTAACATAAGCCAGACAGCCCCAAGTTCGAAGATAAGACAAGTTGGGCTGTCTTTTCTTTATTATCTCATAGGGAGATGTTCTGTTCTTAGATTTAGGGACTCTAATCAAAACATAGCAAACAGTCAAAATAATTTCCCCCCACCAGTGAGAGGCAGCACCAGAATTAAGCATTATAGCAACAACAAGTTCAGTAAGAGTTCTATTCTTTCTTTCAGCTTTACCATTCATTTCAGGTGAATATGGTGCAATAGTTTCATGTATAATTCCTTGGGTTTTATAAAACTCATTAAATAAACTAGAATCATACTCTGTTCCTCTATCACTACGAAATCTCTTAATCTTCTTACTAAATTGATTTTCAATTTCACTTACAAAGATTTTAAACATGTCAAGCGCTTCACTTTTATTTTTCATAAGATATACAAATGTATAGTCGGAACAGTCGTCAATAAAAGTAATAAAATAACGCTTTCCATTTCTGGCTAAAGTCCCATCAAGTTCGCATATATCAGAATGTATTAAGTCTAAAGGTTCAGATTCTCTAACTACTGATTTATGTGAACTTTTAGTTATTTTAGCTTGACTGCAAAAATCACATTTTCAAAATCTTTTAAGGATAACTTTGGAATTAAGCCTAAGTTACTTAAATTCGAAATTACACGTTTATTCATATGACAGAGTCTAGCATGCCAAATATTAAAATCACACAACATGTAAGCAGAAGGATTCATTTTATTGATTTCAACATTCAATTTAAACATGCCATCAGTGGCGTACCCTTTCCCAACAAAAATACTATTTTTAGAAATAGTGTACAAATCTGCCCCTATAGTCTGAGTAAACCCTGCCTTATTGAGAAGAAACCCAGAAACCAGATTCTTCCTTATTTCTGGAGTATGCATGACATCCTTCAGAATTAAGGTCTTTCCAGATGTGAATGTTAGTTCCACATCTCCAATACCAGCAACATTAGTGGTGTGGGAATCTCCCAACAACACTTTCTTATCTTCAGCAGTAGTGTATGTTTTAAACATAGCACGATCATAACAGACATGGCGGGAGGCACCAGTGTCTATCCACCATCCTTCTGATCCACCAACAAGGTTGATCTCAGTTATCATAGCAACGAATTGCTCTTCTGTCAAGTTAGCCTGATTCGCAGGGCTTGGCTTGTTCCTGCACTTGTGTGCTACATGACCCTCTTTTCCACAGCGAAAATAGAGAAAAGGGGAAGGGCCATTTCTAGGAGGTGGTTGCTGCTTTGCAATTGGGGCCTTTGGAGGGTTCCCATTCTTGTTGCTATTCTTTGAAGAGCGATTCTAAATCTTTAGTGGTTTGCTATTTGGCTTCAGAATTGCTCCGATGAATTTCTTTTTCTTGTTATTTGCCACAAGAAGAACTTCATCTTTCTGGTCTTGCTTACGGGATTCTTCCTCAATTCTAAGGCGAGTTATCAGACTTTCTAGAGAGAATTCTTTTGTTTTATGCCTGAGAGAATTTTTAAAATCTTTCCAAGCAGGGGGCAGTTTGTCAATAATAATAGCAATTTGAAACTGTTCATCGAGGGACATACCTTCAGTGATGATTTCGTAAGCAATTTTTTGGATTTCATGAGACTGAGCTTCCACGGATCTGTCATCTGTCATCTGATATTTGAGGTAGCGGCTAACAGCATACTTTTTGGCTCCAGCTTCCTCAGTATCATATTTCTTCTTCAGAGCATCCCAAACCTGTCTAGCAGTATTGCTGTCGGAACTATAATAATCATACAGATCATCAGCAAGTCCATTCAGAATATAATTCTTACATAAGTAATCATTATGTTCCCATTGGGTTAATTCAGTAGCTTTCTTATCCTTTTCTGTTTGTTCAGCATTTTCTGTTACGGAGTTCTACTGCACCGTAGAAAACCGTTCGAATTACACCCTCAATATGGCAGTCTGACGACTACCACTCGTAATATGGCACGAAGGCCACTCAAGAAGAAGAAGAAGAAGTAAGAACGGGGGGAGAAGAGAGAAAAGCCTCATAAGCGGAGTGCTTTTGGTGTGTTTTTTCAACTGAGGGGAGCCATCCGTAACTGGATCAGAGAAATTAGTGGATCCATCAGTGCGCTCCTGTTGACCGTTCCAAACCTTGACCTCAGGAAACGTGTGCTCCAAAACCGCTGCCCACCCAAAACGTGCGCCTTTGACTACCTGAAAGTGCGCTAGGGTTTTGACTTTGAATAATGATCGGGCAACAGCAGTTACGTGGCACCTAGGGTTAGGGTTTTGACCGGGCAAAAGGGGAAGACTGGATCAGATCATTAGGTAGACTCGGTGGAGGGCAGTTACGTAATTAACGCAACAATTAGAGATAAAACGCAAGCAAGCATTTAATAATACACCACAAGACCAAGACCAAGACCAAAGTCAAAGCCAAGGCCCAGGCCCAGGCTCGAGCTCGGCCGGGCCGAGCCGAGCCGAGCCGAACGGGCGGCGGCGGTGGCGCGCGCGCGCGCGTGAATAGTGGCCAACTTTGCTTGCGTTCTCCCTCCTTCACAAAATTGGGGTACCCCTTGGGGCACACCCCAAGGTACATACCTCCACCTTATATACCCTTCCAAAGTGTGGTATCCCTCTTATGTGGGACTTCTCATTTTTTCAATTCACAACCACACTAGCTCATTAATGTCACCATTATTACCAACAATTCTTCCATTAATTTTTCATCATTTCCAACAAGTTATTGTTGATTTTGATTTAGATTTATATCTTTCGTCTCTTTCGCATCTCAAAATTAATTTGTCTTTTCTTCCCCTCTTTTCGGTTGCTTTGTCTGATCGAATGGTAACAATTAAAATTCTATTTTGCCTTCCAATGTTTTTTTCCCATTCAAATACAGCTTCTCGAGAGAGAAATACCTACAACATATGTTTCAAATATAACATCAAATATATATATCTATAATCAAAATTTGATCAGTGGTGGATTATCAGTAATAATATCTTATCAGTGGTGAATTTTTCTGTAGAATCGATAATCGTTGTTAAAGTTGGAACCTCAACTCTACTCATACCTAATTTCAAAAAGATTAAAAAATTTAATTAATAATAATATTATAAATCTATTTTTTTTAAATTAATAATGTTAAAAAAATTACATTTCGAAACTTTCCCATGAAATGAAAGTTTTGAAACATTCAAATTCGAATTAATGAAACTTTCGAAAAAATGCATTTCGAATATTTGATGTTCATCCAAACTTTCGAATGTTTTGAAGAAATCTAGAAAAATGCATTTCGAAGGTTTACAATTCATCTAAAGTTTCGAAATTTTGATTAATTTATGGAAAACTTGTTTCGAAAGTTTCAAGTTAATCCAAATTTTCAAAAGACAACATGATTTTCTGGAATATTTCATTTCGAATATTTCAGGTTTAACCAAAGTTTCGAAAGTTCCTGAAAAAAAGAATTTCGAAAGTTTCATTTTAAACAAAGTTTCGAAAAAATTAAAAAATCTTACTTTTTTTATTTTGAATTTATTAAATATTCGAATATTATAAAATATTTAGTAATTTTTTATTGAGGGGCGTGGAGTGGTAAATTTTGTTGTTGTTTTATACATGGTAAAAAATGGCATTATAGACTTTTCCTTTAGGGTTATTTGAAAATGATGTTTGGCCCAATTAAGTTAGAGTCATTTGAAATGGACGTTGTTCTTTTTTTATCACTGGAAAAATAAATTAAAAGAAAATCAATAGATTAAACTTTGAAGAGTTGGATCCCCATAAAGTCAACTAAATAAATACCAGACAAAAATGAAAGATAAAAAGATAACTCTCTAAAAAAGTATTCGATGTACCAAGTCAATCAACACAAATATTACCTTAATCGACATTTATTCGAATAAAGGGTCATTTAATTTAAAAAATTATTTTTATCAGTATTTTCTTCGGCTTCAAATATAAATAAATATATATATGCGTTTGGTTTAAAATATAAACAAAATTTTAAATGTATTTAGTCTAACTTTGAACTAAATAGATATTTTGGATCAAATAGATGTATTTTTTGTTTTTGTTTATTATTAACACCAGAAAGAGTATTAAGTAAACAATTGTATGTTCCTCAAAATAAATAACTTATTTGAAACTTGAAATTAAATTTAAGTACTTCGTTAGATTTGCCTATTTTTTTTATCCATATAAAAAGTATTTATACAACTTTTTTATAAAAAAAATGATTTAAGTGAGTTGAGTCTCTAAAATTACTAGGATCACGACAGATTTCAAGACACAAATAACAACAGATATATTTATAAATTATCAATTAACAAAATCATCGTGTTAATAACGATAATCAAATTCACGCCTTTATAGTATATAAGTGAGTTAACTCATTATAAATTGGATTATTTATTGACAATATTAAACAACTTATATCATACTAGTAGAAGATAAGGTAGAACACTATTGTTGTATTTATTATGTGAAGCAGCAAGTGTAGTTGGTATACTCTTTCCAGAATAATATATAAGCAAAAAAAACTAATTAAAAATTGATATATTTAGATTAATTTTTAATTAGATATATCAATTTTTGAACTACTATTTTTACTTATAACTTATTTGGAGGGAGCATAATGTGTAGTTAGTATCTCTTTAATTTTGAATCTACAAAATACAAACATTAGAATATGGATGAAAAAAAAAAAATCTATGGACATGTTTGATTGTATTTTCATTTTTAGTTTTTCAAAATTGTTTTATAAATCAATTTTTAAAAACTATTTTTAAGAAGAAATCAAAATAAAAACTTGTTTGATAATCTTAATTTTTAAAATTGTTTTTGAAAACAGAAAATAAAAAAAATTGTTTGGTAAATTTGTTTTAAGAAGTTTACATAGTTTTTTAAATATAATATATTCTTGCAAATAAATATTTTACTAACCTTACATTAATGTATGATGGAATAAATTAACGTCATATCTACCTATCGTTATTGTGATATATTTACATCTATTATTATATATTAAAAGTAATACATTATTTATATACTAACGTAATATATGTTTTTTAATTCTTTGGTTATCAGGGAAATAACATCCAAGTAATCTAGAGTTATAGTCAAGATTTGAACTCGAATTACTTCGAACAATTCGTTATTAATTGAAATTCATTAACTACCTTAACCTAATAATATATGTTTAAATTTATATAATATTTAATGTATTACATATCAATTTGGAGAATTTTGTTAAGACAAACTCTCAATTTAAGTTTTGATGAAAATAAACAAAGGTTAATTAAGAATATTAATTATGATTCTAAATGTTATGTTAATTTAACATGTCTTTTGAGTGGATTAATTCGAAGATAGGATTCAAGCAAAGTAAAGAAATTAGCAATAAAAGATAAAAACTAAACAGACAAGAAAGGAGAACATTCTGGACAAAATCTGTAAAAATGGAGAATGTTCTCCAGGACAAAAACTGATCATCACAGCTCCAAGATCAAACAATCTTCACTAGTTAAAAGAAGTTTTAGCCTATGAATTTTACACCTATATCATCAGCACTTAGCAAGGAACAAACTGAGATGATCAGATACAAAGAAACTACTCGAATCACAAAAAGAGAAGATCACAAATTAGCAAGACCAAAAAGATTTGAACCTTCTCCAGCTTAAACTATCAAGAAAGATAAACAATCTTGAAATGTACAAGATATCCAGATTAATCAGGAAGACATCCAGAATGATCAAGACTGAACCTCCAGATTTATTATCAATCTCAAGAAAGTTCAAAAACTAGGACTCCAAATTGATTATCAATCTCCAAAATTTTCATTAACATTCTGCAGAAGTTCATCATCATTCTCCAAGCTGTTTTGACAGAATCAAAACTCCAGATCAAAATCAAAGACATTAACAAGCATATCTAAAGTACAAAGGATCATCAAACTCAAAGGACATCTGATCAAAAATCGAAGAACTCAGCCCAGTCAACAGAATTCGAAAATGTTCAAAGGCTGAAATATTTTTATTCATATAAATTGGTTTTGGTCAAAACTGACAGAGCACTACCAACAGCTCTTTTGACCATTCTTAAATGCTCTAAAAGGCCTATAAAAGGAAGGCCAATACTCAGGGAAAATGCAGAAGTTCAAGTGCTAACAAGTCTCAAAAAATCATTCACATTCACATACTTGAAACTCTCTCATTATTCAAAGAAGAATCAGTTTGATTACTTTTCATTACGCTGTTATTTTTGTACTGAATTCTTTGTAAAGAATTGCATCTCAAACAAGAGTTGAGACATCTCATATTCTAACAAAACAATCTCATCATTATTGTAAAACTCGAACTATAAGAGTTTAGTATAATTTGGGTAGATTGTAAGAAATCCTATCAAGGTTGATAGGTGACCTGAGTAATCTCTTTCTGGGTGGAAAGGATTGAAGTTTGTAACAGATCAAGTTTGATTTGAGCTAGGTGCTGTAAAACCAAGAAGATTCTTTGTTTTTAAACACTTAGTGCAAATCTCACAATTATGAGGACTGGACGTAGCCCAAGTTGGGTGAACCAGGATACATCCGTGTGTGGTATTCTTTCTCTTATCTCCCTATTTATTAAGTCTGATTAATCATTTAAAGTAAACTGAATTTTTGATTTTAAGCTAACCAAGAACGTTCTCCGTTTTCTGGTAAAAACCAAGAACGTTTTCCGTTTTCTACTTTCTTATCAAGATCATTCTTGAGTTAGTATTTTCAAGAAATTTTTAAATAGGGAGATTTACAATTCAAACCCACATTCCTTGTAAATCGACTTCTCTACTTCAAATTTGTGACACAAAATTACCATATAAATGTGTTAAAAATATTAGTATATTATAATTAGTTTTTATTTTGCACAAAAACATTATAATTATAATTTTAAACTATGAGATTTAATTTAAACATACCATTTTGTATATTTCATTCCAAAAAAATACCATATAAAAATGTGTTAAAATATATTAATAATATTATAATAATTATGATGTGTTTGAATTGAAAATGTTGCACCGACAACATGTTAATAAGAAATGGTTATGTTCCAAATTGTTCTAAGTCTAATGAGGCCTCTTGCGCCGAGTCAGTCGAATATCATGACTTGCACAGATAGTTAGGGTCTTCAACCCTAGACGACTAAATCTAGTTGTAACAGGCCCAAGGTTGTTACCCTGTCTAATCCACCCACACTGTTGATTGTTCAATGTCTTTGTCTCTCTCTATGTTGGGACTGAAGTCTATATAAACAGTGTTTTCGGTATCAATAAAGGTACACACTTTCTCATCCTAATACCTCCCACTCTCCTGGAATCAATACTGACTTGAGCGTCAGACTATTTGCATGTACCACCCCTCAATAGGATCAATGTCTTCCATCTAGTTTATGAAGTCAGCCATCTTCCTCGATTTAGATCAGATTAGGTTGAAATATATCTTGATATAATCTTAATTAATTTTATAAAAAATAATTTTAAAATAAATTAATAATAAATATTAGTTAAAAAATAAAAGAATAAATACACAAGTTCTATTAAAAAAGACACATTATTTATATTGGAAAGCACAAGAGATTAAAAGTGACATGTCTATGTAAAGTTAATAATCAATAACAATTTGTCAACTCATTAAACATATGTATAACTTTCCTTTTTTACTTGTTGTGTTGTCACTGTGTAATTGGTTGTCGGTGTAAAATAATTTTACACTAGTGAATAACTCTTAATCTCAAAACACAAAACAAGCATTCATTTTATATGTATTAGTAATAATAATAATAATAATAATAATAATAATAATAATAATAATAATAATAATAATAATAATAATAATAATAATATAAAGAGAAAGAAGGATATGCATCACCAGAATAAATTAATTTTACATTAATGTAAAATAAAAATAAAATATGAGGTAATTTAAAAAAACTGTTAAAATATATATATATCTATATAGTAAAATGATTGTTTCATCTTGGATGACAGTATAAAATTATTTTATATCATCGGTGATGATAATTATTCTAATATATAAAAACAAATCTTATACATACGCAGCACCAATAATAAATGGATAAAAAGATTGATAGGGTGGGTGCATGAGCTTTACCATTGTTATAAATTGGAGAAAAAAAATAAATAAATGTTATAATTACTAAAGTGCCATTAATGAAAAGTCACATTTTCCCGTGTGTTTTTGTCCGAGGTTTATTTATTGCAAAAAAGCAAAATTGAAAACCAAAACATGTATAAGCAGTTTTGGTTTTTTAGTTTTTAAAACTGGTAAAATGAAAATAGTTTTGAAAAACTGTTTTTGAAAAGAGGTATTTCAAACAAATTTTTTCTTTTCAAATTTTAAAAAATTAAAAAACAGTTTTTTAAAACTAAATCAAACAGGCTCTGGAACACTTCGAAACTCGCATGTTACAAAGCAAAACAACAAAATTTAACTATGAAATGGCCTTTTAAGTTTATACACAAATTCTTAGTGTTGCATATTTATATTTTAAATTAAACTCTACTTTAGACTAAAATATCATCCTCTCATCTTGAATTTCTTTTAACAAAAAAAAAAACTTAAATTAAATTTACATTTACACACAATGTTTCTAAATTCGGGATGATTATAAGAGATTGTCTTCACATTTTTTCTTCTTTTGCCAATTTTAATGTAAAATATGTTAGATATTAAGTTAATACCGTGGCGTTCTCTTGTATGAATCAATATCGATAACTTGTCTATGCTCTTTTCATCGTGTTGCACTTTGTATTTTATTTTTTTTTAGTTCTTTGTTCCACTTTGTATTAGTCCTTTGATTTCTTGTTGTAAAAAACAGTGTAATAGTAGTGTGTTTTCATGGTTTTGTTGAAATATGAATTTAATTTGTATATATCTATAGAGAAAAAAAAAATTAATTACATAGCTATTCATAACAATGCATGTTGATGTTGTGAAGTTCATTGAAATGTGATCATTAATTATAGAATAATAATATAATTTACTTTCACTGTAAGTAAATATTATTATTTTCTAAGCAAATCTTAATTAAATTTATATAGAGTTTATTTTCATCGTACACTTAATATAAAATAATTTAAAAGTATCAATTACCAAAAATAAAATACTAGAATCACACGGAAAATTGATTTTATTTTTTCTCTGATGTGTTTTCATTATTCTTTGTCTCCGTCAAGGTTTTTTTTTTCCCTTGTTTCTTACTTTTTAATTGTTGGGCCAATGATTCTTTTGTAGTTTTCGGCTCACTATCATTTTGCAAGCCTAACCAACCAGGCTTGAACCACACCACCCCCTTTAAACTGAGCCAGAATAAGCCCAAAAGTATAATTCTATCAAATAATAAAAAATAAAAAATAAAAAATAAAGCTGTATATCTATTTCTCTCGTTACATATATTAAATATGCAATATTTTGCCAAAAATTGTATTTGTGAGATAATCCACTTTCAAACTCGTTAACTTCTGCCTATAAAAAACTTCTGTAGTTTATATTAATTGTGCATTTTAAGCTTCAATAAGCAAATCTCAAGGCCAAGAATAACATTATACAACAATTTGCAGTTCATTAACCTGGCAGAGACATTATTTTCTTTCTGGAGACAATGGTTAATGATAGATAAGAGTTGCTTCAACCCTCCCTCGTACCGTCCCACAATAAAACAGAAATTTGAAACACTTTCATTTATAACAATTAATTACTCAATTAACCACCACCTAAAAAACAAAAAGCGAATATTTTCTAGTGTCTAACAAAATAGCATAAAAGGGGCAAATTACTTTCAGTATGTAGCCAAATTGTCGTAAATGAAAATGTGAAGACCTGCGTACCATAAGTTTTGATTTGAATATGAAATCTATTTTTACTGGTATATGTTTCCAACAAAAACTAACAACCAAGAGGAACATTCACACACTAGTTGTTCCATGTTATAACACAATAAATCGGTTTATCTACCCTCGCCTTTTTAGTGTTTACCTGCGTGTGATTATAAGTGAAACTGAAAACCACTTCAAGTTCATATTCATAGATGTGAATATCATTTTTTTTCTTGTAAAAGCAAATTAATTACCCGACTAAGGATTATGTATACATTCGGATGATATCAACCTCCATAACACATAGTCTATCCAAAATTAATGTCTAAACAGTTTATATGAACATGTGTGTTTGGTTAGATGTCCAACATATTTAGATAGTGTTAGACACCAAACCAAACACACGCTACATTCGCCTGCATTTAATACATTGTGAAATCAGACACCCCAAGAAAGGACTCATTAACCTTTAAAAGTTATCCCTTAATACATTGTGAAATCAGACACCCCAAGAAAGGACTCATTAACCTTTAAAAGTTATCCCTTAATACATTGTGAAATTAGACACCCCAAGAAAGGACTCATTATCCCTTAGTACATTGTGAAATCAGACACACCAAGAAAGGACTCATTATCCCTTAATACATTGTGAAATCAGACACACCAAGAAAGGACTCATTATCCCTTAATACATTTTGAAATCAGATACACCCCAAGATAGTGAATTTCATCCATTAGATGATTCAGTCTTCGTCATGTGTAAAATTTCGTCCATTACAAGATATAAAGATAAAAAAAAAAAAATAGATGGTTGATTAGAGACAAAATTGCAAGAAAGAATACAGAAACACAACCTCAAACCAACTGTCATCTATCGATTTCAACTGTTCAACACGTAACACATCACAGAACCTTATTTGTCAAGCTCCATTGCCTGGGCAGCTTTAGCTTTAGCCAAAGGTGTCAACTTGGTCTTCAACTTTCTCTTTCCCACTTGAAATCCACCTCCACCCTTCTTTTTCTTGTCACTACCATCAACCTAAACAAAATTTCCCAAACAAAAACAAAATCATACGACCATTAACCCTTAAAATTCACACAAACACAAAACAACAATTCAACATATGAAATTCGGATACTGACACGAACACCGGACAAGACACTGACACGTCGACACCGGTAATAATTTGAGAAAATGAATTAATTGAATGTAATCAAAATGTTGGTGTCGAGTCGGTATCAAACATCGAAAAGTGTCGGACACTGGGACACGCCTTCTATCAGAGGTGTCGGTCCTAAACCCTCTCTAGTCTCTACTTTTGGTTTTCCTTCCAAAGTTTCAATCTAAATTATTCAGCTTTTGTTGCACAACTACACATTATATTTTTAGCAACATCCGTTCAACTAAAAAAAACAAATTTATTCATATCAATTTATGTTCATTTATCAACTAATTTAACTGTGATTTCATCAAACACTTTTTGTTCGTATCAAAAACTTTAAACCCACTGTAATTTATAGTTGACCCACTATTTCATTAAACAAAATGTTCAGAACTTTTGGAATAAAAAAGTTGAGTAAATTAAATCTAAAACAAATATAGGAAACCAAAAATCATGAATTATTTCAACAAAAAAAAAAAGTAAAACATCTCAGCAGAAAAAAGATATTTGAGAAATTAAACAGAAGCACTCACTTTCATCTTGTTTTTCTTCGCATTGAGCTTCTTTTCTTTCTTTTCCTTCTCTAGTTTTTCTCCTGAAAGAAATAATCACAACTACGACATCAGAACATTGAAGAGTATGATTGAATAATTAGGAGCGAAATCGAAGTTTGAGAGAGTACTTTGGAGTTCGAATTCGTACTGCCTCTTTCTCTTAGCGAGATCGTTCTTCTTCGACATTTTTGCTTTCTTGGCGGGTTGAAGACAATATTATTTTTCAGAAACCCTAATTCATAAGAATTTGAGAAAAACACCAGTTTTTGGATTTGGTCCTTAAATTTTACCGGATTTGGGTGTTTTCCACACGGCTTTTCTTTCTTTATTCCTACCGTCTTTTCTTTAATTTAGTTTTTAAGGTACTCTCTTTTTAGATTTATTTATAGAGAAAGAATGAGATATTTTCACTGTATTTTAAATATATTAAAATTATAAATATATTTTATGTATCTTTTTGTAATAATTTTACGGTCACATTTAATAACTATGTTTACTACAAATAAATTTAAAGATAAAAATAACTAAAAAAAAATATATTTAAATATATTTTTATCATGTTAGTTTATTGTAGTATTTACTACATCTTTTCGTGTTTATTTTTTATTATTTGATATAGTGAAAAACTATTGTCACATTGTCTCACCTAGTAAAAAATGTTTATAAAAAAAATAGATGGTAACTAGACAGAGACATCAAATAAATTCCTTACATATATGCAATCAAATAAATAAATAAATAAATCCTCATAGTGGAATTTAAAATATTTATAAACAAAGTTATAAAAAATCCTCTTTGTAAACTGTTCAAAAAAATTATTACTCGAACACAACCCTAACGGCTAACATATTGTAGCGTTCGAACTAACCAGTCATTTAATTAAGAACAACTTATAATATTTGGATTTGGAGTAATTTTGTTAGACTAGATTGCAGTGACGACCCAAGAGGATAGGGGTGTACATGGGTGCGGGTCGACCCGCCAACCCGATTATCCAACCCAACACAACCTGATTTTTACCCGTACCCGATCACTTTCAGGTCCAACCCAACCCAATCCGTTGAAACCCGCTTATATTTGGTTCAGATAATGGGTTTAACAATTTGAACTCGTCAACCCATAGACCCGACCCGGTAACTAGTTATATTATTTTTAATTGTCTCTTTCAAAAGAGCAATTTAATTTTTGAGTTAAATACTATTTATTTAAATGTTATATTTTGTTATAGTTTTACATAATAAATGTATGAACGGAAAGCTTATGCTTATAATGAATTTAGTTTAAATTTTTTACATTTGTTAAATACATATTTTTTTAGTTAAATACTATTTATGAGCAAAAATGATGCTTATATAACAACTTATGAATTTAGTTTAAATTTTTTACATTTAAATCTATTAAACACTTTTTTTAGTATTTTATTTGAAAATAGTAAGTACTCTAACTATAAATAAATGAAGCACTATTATTAAAAAATAATCCTAGCTTAGTAAACTAAAATGGTTGGTGGGTTATGTGTAATGATTAAAGTAATGTGGTTGACCAACTACTTTTATTATTAATATTTATTTTTGCATATTCTCAATTGTTTCCTTCCGGACTTTGAAGAACTTGTTAAGTGCTTGTACTTGAAGTTGACATTGCTTAGAATTGATGAATTTTTATATGTTATTGATTTATTGTTGTTGAATTTATTTATGTATTTGAAGATGGTTGGATTTATTTTTTTTGTGAGAGGTTGATGACTTTTTTAACGAATTGAATGATGTGATTGAAATTTTATAGTTTTTGAGACATTTAAGTATTAAATATATTTTTATTCAATATATTTTCCTGTAAAATAAAAAACTGGTTATTATTTATGTATAACCCGCCAACCCAACCCAACCCAACCCGTTCTTGATCGGTTCGGTTCGGGTTAAATGACAAAAATACGGGTTTAGAACTTAACCCAACCCAAAGATAATCGATCGGGTCGGACATCGGGTTTTGTCAAAATCGGCCCAACCCAACCCACGTACACCCCTACAAGAGGAGGCACCAAACAAACCAGCGCTTTGGAGTCTCTAAAAAACAAATTTTTTTATTTAATAAAAATGTCTCACATATTTTTTTTTATTTAATAAAAATGTCTCACATTCTAATATTCTTAAAATTAAAACCTATAAAATGTTATATAAATTAAATAAAATATTTTGTTTTTTGTTGCAAATTATTTAATACTCTTTTTAGTACAAATAAATTGGTCAACGAATGTAATAGGGATGAGAGAAATATTAGTTAAAAATTGAGAAATCATGATACAAAAAGTGAGCACTGCTCATATGAGAAATATTAGTTATAAATTGAGAAATCATGAGAAAGGAGTGAACATATTGCTAACATGAGTTAATTGAGTGGTACAACGTATACACACTATTATCTTCTTCATCTAAAAATAGAAAATTTTACATGAGTTCTTGATGTTGTTTTAGAATAATTGAAATGTGTTATTTTATTCTTTAAAAAATATAGAGAAAATAAATTTAAAAATGCCATTAATTCTGTTAAACAAATTTTCTATAATTATTAAATAAAATATTAATAATTATTTATTAACGTTTGAAAAACTACGTCTAATAGTTTCGCTTTAGACCTCATACATGTTGGGCCGGCCCTAGAATGTTGTATTCCAATCAGAGAATGGACAACAAGTTGATTCGAGGTTTTTATGGAAGGGGTGTGTGAGGTGCGACTTGAGTATTGAGTATTGAGTATATGAGGTGTTGAATATTATTACATGCATAGGTGTTTAATAATCAATTTATTATATTAACCTTATGGCTCTAAAATCCCTTCGTACTAAGCAATTTTCACACTAATAGTACAAACACCAATTAAATCTAGGGATGTTCCTCTTAAGTTTTATTTCAATCAATATTAATTTATAGACGTCTTGTTTCGAATTTAAAACTTTATAATTGTGTTAATTTATGATGATATTTATCATCTTTTTTACAAACAAAAAAATATAATGAAGTTCATTAATAATAAGAAAGGTGAGATTGAACTAATATATGAAAATGTGACCGATGATTATTCAAAATAACATAAATAAGATCATAGAAATGGTCCTTGAGTTCTAGTTCAACTCAACTGACAAATACCGATATTGTTAGGTTGAACGTCTTATCACAGTTTCGAATTCGGGACCACGTCTTATCCCAGTTTCGAATTCGAGACCTCACAGTTGTGTGAGTTAATTATGGTAGAATTTATCATCTCTTCTAAGATAAAAAGAAAAAAATCATAGAAATGAATTAAAATTAAAATTGTTCTTTTTCTGAATGTGTCTGCTCAATTTAAAGAATTTGACATTATGACTTTAAGAGACATAGTTTGATCAGCAGTAAAATTATCATTGGTATCACTTAAACTAATATTTTTTCTCTTCTCCATTTTTTGAAAAAAACATATAAACCTACACTAAAATTTGATTTCTCTTGTGTTAAAAAAAAAGCTGATCTGTCTTATGTTCAATGCAACGCAAGTAAATAGCTTGAACTATCACCAGATTCAACGCCTTAAAATATCCATAAAATCCATAGAAGTACTCTAAGAAAAAAATAAAACTTTAGACATCTTATGAAGAGCACATAAAATGGAACAAAATTGATTAAAATGGTGCAGTATAGTTATAATTCTATTACCCGGATATTTTAGCGGTATAATAAAATAGCCGATGTGTTACATATATCATTTTTTTTAAATGAAAAAGGAAGAATTTAATTTATTAGATGGAATATAATGTTTTATTTACTTATAATCAATCTTATTTAATTTAAACAGTATAAAATAATAAAACTTTTAATAATTTTATTTCATTCCACCATCTCATTTAAATATAGTTTTGATTCCAAATTTTCTAACAAAAAGAGTTACACCTTAAAGAGAAAGAAGTAAACAAACTAAAAATCTCAAAAAATAAATAAATAAACAACACCAATATATATATATATATATATATATATATATATATATATATATATATATATATATATATATATATATATATATATATATAAAAGGTACGTATCAAATGGGAGAGGTTGTTATTGCGAGAGATAAGAGAAATAAAATACAGCTATGGGATGAAAATAAATACATGAGATTAATCATATTTTTTAAAGAGCACATGACCATCAACCTTTCTCCTTCCTCTTCTTCAATTTTTGGATTGGAGTTTTCCTCTCTTCTCTCGCACGATTATTTTGTTGTATTCATGGTTCATTGAAGGCAGCAAAAGGTACCAAGACAATCCATTTTGGTATAATGTTTTATTCAAAATAATAAAGTGTCTATTTAGCGTCTTGTATATCATAACATGTTGTAAAGTATCATAGCATATCCCCTATATGAAATAGGAATCACAATCACAAATATATGGTAGATATAATATTGTCCCTGTATCCATAATTTTTTAAAAAAATACTTGTACACGTTACCTACCGAATTTAAAAAAAATAAAAAAATTAATGTATTTAATTAAAAATTAAAATTAAGTACATCAATTTTTTAATTGTTTTTTATTTATATTTTATTTTAGAATGATATATTTTAACGACTCTTATCTTAATCATTAATGTGTCAGTCCAATTGTCATCACTAATATAAAAAAACGTGTGTAACAACTGTAATAAAACAATTGAATTTATCAAGAACAATAATACTAAAGCATAACTGCATAAGGCAGTTCACCGTTAAAAACAATTGAGCATGAGAAACATTGTTGGAATTGTTAAACGCACAATGATTGTGTGTTTTCCCTAAAGCAAGACAGCTACAAATAAAAATATTGCATAAACGTCATTATGTGGAAACATACCTTTATTATCTATCAACTAACTATAAAAATAAAGATAACCTACAAATCTCAATGTATATGGTCAAATAGTTCAACATGTTCTTATTTTCTCAGTCTAAAAAAAGATGAAAAGGATTTTCATAAGCATTGAGACATGATCAATAATTTACACTAATCGTTTAAAACAAATTTACTCTATTTGGTAATGTGAAACACTAACTTAATAGTGTCTAAACTCATATGATCAAAGTAAAGCAGATATTATCACAAACTTATAATATATTTTTTCACAAATTTATTGTGTTTTTTGATATACACTTCAACCAACATTTGAAGTTATAACTTATAGTATATTTTATTTTCTCTCATTTTTATTTTCATAAATTGAATTAAAAATATATTAATATTAATTAAAAATATATTTTTATTTAGTTTAATTCTTAATTTTATCAAACATGTCAAATTCAATATGCTATAATTTATCTGCTATCAACTGACTTATCTATTATACGTTATAAATCCATCGGCTATCATATAGTTTATTTGATATCTACTACTTTTTGTGGAATAAATCCAAATCCTTCTAGTTATTTTTAAAAATATATGATTCTAAATTGAATTAATCAGATTTTTTTTTTTACAAAAGTAATCATAATATTTTACTCAATATATACACATTTTTCATTTTAAACTGAATTGAAAGCAGAAAGACTTTAAATTACTTAAAAAGTAAATTAATATAAAAAAGTTGACTTATTTCTTATATAAAAAATAATTTGACTTTAGATAATTAGTTATTGGATAGAGTATTGAATTAAACTCGAGAGAAGAGTAGTTGAGTGTTCACCAACTATTTAGAAGAAAATTTTGTTAATCTTATTCGCACAATCAATTAACTACAGCACAAGTTCTTCACGTTGATTGATTGATATGCTTTGTTTTTCCACTCAATTGGTTGATTTGCTAAACAAGTATTTGACTCAGTTGGTAATTAACTTCTATCTCAATCTTCCAAAACAATTGGCGGCGGATATTATATTATGGAAAATTTAACAAAGAGCCCTAAGTTATATAGGGTTCGTTAAAGATGATAGTGAAGTTTTTAGTTTTTTATTTTGAAACTCAAATTTAAAACTAAAACTTCTATAGATAAAATGGGGTGAGGTTTAGTAGGTTTTTTATTTAATTTCAAAAGTTTTTTTCTCTTAACTCAAAATAATAGGTTTAGTAATTGTTATTTTTGTTTTAAAATTATCAAGTTCGGACGCCGGCTCTCCTATTAAGCCGAATCATGATTTTAATATCACTTGTTAGAGAGTTTGGGAGAGTACGAGAGCAACAACTGAACAACTGACCAAACTTATATATCCAGTATTTTGCTCATTTATAATTGATGTGAAACTTAACAACTCACACTTAACTCAACACTGACCACTACCTCTTACCACCGCCACTAATGACCTCCATCTTCATCGACCACCCACATTCAACTACCACCTTCGGCTACGCCAACACCACCAACCGAGTACCTTTAACAATCGTCATCACCACCGATCACCCACATCCAACCACCGCCACCCCACCGTCAATCACCATATCCTATCTCCGACCATTCACCCTGCCATCACCACAACCACAAAACCACCATCTCTGACAACCGCCACTGACTATCCACCTTCAACCACCATCTTCCAACAGGGACACCACCATTGTCCACTAGTACAATTACTACTTGTCATGCTCCGACTATCACCTCCAATTGTCAATTGTCTCTTTTGACCGATGCAATTGCATTTGACAGTTGATCCTACTATGATAATTATCTTCCATAACTATCACTTTCAACCACTATTTTTAAAATTATTTTAATTAAATAAATTATAATTTTATGATATTTGAAGTATTTTAAAATGATTAAAATTTAATATTATTTTTATTTTTTCAGTATTTTTAGGCGTTAATATTTTTTATTTTTGGTGAATTCATAATGAGACAAAGTAAAAACGATGATTCAATTCAAATAAAATAAAAACTAAAACTCAACAAAGAATTAAAATTCATAACTAAAAATTGAAACTGATTTTAGTTTTTGAAAATTTCAGAACAGAAAATAAAAAACCACCCTTAGCGGGACCTTAACAAATTTCCCTGGAGTATTTATTAAGATTTTAAATGTTAAAAAAAAATCTTGAAAGTCATTTAATTCATATTTTGAAATTTTAAAAAGCGAGATTTCTACCTAAAAACTACTTTTTGTTTTGTTAACAAATGTTTTTAAGGTACTTGTTATAATTGACCTTTATATTATTATTGTTTTCTTTTGATATAATATTATATTATAGCTTAAAAAAATATTTTAGTCCCTATAAAATTATAATATTTTATTTTCAATCCATATAAAAAAAATTTCTTAATATTTTAGTCTCTAAAATTCATTAATAAAAAGCAAAGATCAAAAATAAAAACAGAAAATTTATAGAGACCAAAAAATTTTAAAAATATCATAGAGATTAAAAACGAAAATTTAAAATTTTATAGAAACTAAAAATGTATTTAATCTTATATATAATTATTATTATTATTAATTCTATATTTTTAATTTTTTATGTGTCAATTTCCATTTTTTTACTAAGTTTATCAAAAACAATTAGTAGTGGGTTTGAATCGTTTCCATCAAATCTCTTTACACTCTCTCTACTCCTTATCTCTCTTGCAACATTGATATTTATACACAAAATTCTAACACGCTATAACTTACGATTAATTTTAGTGTGCTTGAATTCCAATAAGATAAAAAAAAGAATTTAATATGGAACTGAAAAACGTATAAAATATATTTGAAAGATGGCATAAGCTGTCAACTTTTGTGTTTAAAAAATATGTTTGATCTCTCTTATCAATTCTTGCCTAGTCATATCTTTTTCTCTTTTATATATATATATATTACTCTCTGTCTCTCTAATGGACATAATTCATTTCAGCTAGTCACTCCACTGAAGGACAGACTACATATTTAATAAGCATGTAAAATGAGAGACTAATAAATAAGTATAATGTAAAATAATGAATGTTTTAATACATTTATATAAATTGAGTAAAAAATACATATATATTTATATAAAATATGAGTTGAATAATAAATTTAAGTTAAAAATATTTAAAAATAACATATTCAAAGTCTATTTTTAATGTTAAAAATTATTTTGATTTGAAGACAAAAACAATTATATGAGAAAGTATTATATGTGTCTATAATCATTTTCTTTTGTTTAACCCACCAATTTTTAGAAAATAGGGTTCTCGTAATTCGGAGTTTGATCGAGAAGTAAATAAAATCTTATAAAAAATTATTTTATTATAAAAATAAATCAAACAAATAAATTTAAAGTTAAAAATTAATTATAAATGCAAAACTCCAAAATTTAACTTCGAGTTACAATAAGTTCTCAAACTAAAACTAATAATGCTTGAAAAGACTCAAACATATTAAAATTATTTGTATGTTTCTTAAATAATTTTTGTTTCTCTCACAATGGAATCCAATATTGTACTTATTATAACGTGTTTGTTTCCACAACTACACACAACTTCGGTGTGAGTTCATTTAGAGGTTCAAAGCATTAGCTTCAATAGTACTTGCTTCTAATATACTATATATATAAAAATAAATTCTAACAATAAACTTATAAAATAAGAGTAATTTCTATATTTTTTTGGGTGTTTAACTAGACCATACATCTTCCATTTATAATGATACTGCAATAATTATATTAAACATATAAGAAATTCTACAGAATAGAACTATTAATAATTAGTCTCAGATGTTGCACAATCAATAAATAATAACATACTCTGAATTTTGACACTTCCATAAAGCTAAAGCTTACTATGCTAAGCTTGTTATATCAAAATATTTTCTCACAAAGATTGTAACTAAGTTTGACAAGTGTTGGACTACTTTGAGAAGAGAATGTGCCATTAATAATTATGTGTAAAAAAAGAATCACCACTAATATGATTTATATGTGGAAGTAAAGTCACCACCAGATTGATCGTCGGTGATAATAAAAGGCACTACTGATATGATTAATATGTGAGAAAAAAATCACCACCAAATTGATCGTCGGTGAGAATGAAATGCTAGAATAGAAGGTGGAGAATGCTGGAGGTGGCCGAGGAGAGCTGCACGTGCTTCCATGTGTGGGTTTGGTGGCGGCACATGGAGTCCACGCACAGAGAAGGTGGAGACGTGTGCGGTGGTTGTTAGCAACGGAAAAAGCATCGTTGTGCTTGTCGGAGGATTGCACGATTGTCTGTGCTGTTTTTAGGCAATGAGTCGCACTAGAAAATGGACAACTAGTGTTAGCACAAACGTAACAGCGTAAAAAAAAAAAGACAACTGTGGGGAAAACCATGAAAAACGGTGATTATGGTGCTGTCGCCGACAATGGTAATGAAACACAAAGACAAGTCACATAAACAGAACCTGCTCTTATACCATGTAAAATATGAATAATTTGTGTTTCTTTTGTGTCTAATGAGATCACACATGTTCTTCTGTTTATAATAATGTTGCAATAGTTACATTTAATATCTATGAAGTTGTGTTGACTAGGACTACTAACAATTAGTCTAGGATGTTGCACAATCAAAGAATAATAAAAACATACATTGAATTATAACAAAAGTTAAATATAAAAATTCATTTAAAGTTAAAAACTATGAATCCTCTTATAATTAACTTAAAAGGCAAAATCAATTCAAATTGATATAACCCCAACATGTAAAATACAATTTTATGTGTTTAAAAACATTTTATATTTTATATTTACAAACTAAATTTATTCTAGCAAGAGAAGACCTAGTCAAATAAATAGAGTAAAACTTCGAATTGTTAAACATTTAATTTTTTTTCTTTTGTATTTTTAGAAAAGCAAAATATCTTATGTGGTCCCTTAATTTAATTTAAGTAACAATTATATCATTTGTCTTTTTTTTTTCAAATTGCTGTTTTACTTAATTTTAAGTAACGATTTCATCTTTTATGTCTTAAAATGTCAACAATGTTATTTTGTTTTTTTACAGAAACTCATAAATTTTATCATTATCTTTAAACAAAACCTAGAAAATTAATTATCATCTTCAATAAAATCTTGATTTTCATCAAATTCATAATTCAAATATTTAAATAAACTCATATTTTCATCTCTAACATCAAATATAAAACTCACGTCTTTAGGCAAAATATCCTTTGTGGTCTTTAATTTAATTTCAGTAACAATTATGTCATTTGTCTTTTTTTTTTTGAATTGATTTTTTACTTAATTTTAAGTAACGATTTCATCTTTTATGTCTTAAAATGTCAATAATGTTATTTTTTTTTTTTACAGAAACTCATAAATTTTATCATTATCTTTAAACAAAACTTAGAAAATTAATTATCATTTTCAACAAAATCTTGATTTTCATCAAATTCATAATTCAAATCTTCAAATAAGCTCATATTTTCATCTCTAACATCACACAACAACATCAAATCCATCAAATATAAAACTCACGTCTTTAGGGATTTGATTTGAAGAATGATAGCAAGAAGAATAATAAATTATTTTGATGATTTGAGAATCAAATCTTAAAATGTGTGTTATTTATTTGATGAATATATGAATTTTCTTAAAATTGATAATGATATTTTCTGATTTTATTTGAAGATGGTGATGAAATTTTTAAGTTTATGTTAAAAAGAATAACATTGTTGACATTTTAAAATATAAATAATCGCATCCTTATTTAAAATTAAATCGATAAAAAATAATATAAATAACTGAATTATTACATAAAATTAAATTAAAAAACTGCAAAAAAAAATATTTTCTTTATTTAAAATTTAGATTAGATAGACACAATTACTTAAACATATACTTAAGTGTCCTATTCACAAACTAAATTTATTTTGGCGATAGAAGATCTAGTCACTTGAATAAATTAAAAACTTTATATTGTTACATAAGAAAGTTTATTTTTTTTCTTTGGTATTATTAAAAATCTAGATTAGAAAAGCCACAATTACTTAGATAATTTCCATAGAAAAACTATTTAAATAATATCAAATGCAAACAACAAATCTCCCAAAAAAAATTAAAATCAGAGCTAATACAAGAAGAAAATCAAGTATATTAAAATTAGTGTGCATAGCTTATAAAGTTTTTTTTTTTGGTAAAAAGCTTATGAAGTTTAAAAAAAAAATCCAAAATTTAGATATTAAAAATGAAAAATATCTTGTCAAAAAAGAAAGAAAATGAAACTGTAGAACCGGCAAGCAAATGTGTTATGCCAACCAATCCTTAATAAAAAATCATTAAAATAACATGAAGATTACAGATCTTTGAACACATATAGATACTCATAATAACATGCACTCATGACATGTCGGTAATAATTGATTTTATTTACATTTTTTTTATAATTTATAAATAAAAATCCAAAAAAGAAAATGTTAGAAAAACCAAAAGCATGCTCTATCATTCATCACCCTTTTCACATTCTTATGCTTCTCACACAGATCTTCATCACACCTTTCGTTTTCTCACACTACACCTTGCTTTCTCTCTCCATAAATTCATTTTCTTCATAAAAATCCAATTGGGTTGGTTTGGAAAATCTTCAGTTTCTGGGTTTTGCTTGGATCCAGGAAAAGACTCAAACTTTGCATAGTTGAAACAAAAATTCTTGTGTTGAAAATGTGGATCTTGTAAAAGGTGTTGATTTGATCAAGAAGAAAAAAAAAAAGTTTTTTTTTTTGTTTTTTGTTTTCAGCTTCAATTGGTTCCACTTTTTCCTCTGTCATTGGAGAAGTTTAGAACAAGATTAAAGGTGAAGTAGCTTTTTGCGTTGGTTGAAAAAGTTTGTGCTTTATTCAACATTCTAGTTTGAAAAAAAAAAATGAAGACTTGAGTTGAGTTTCATTTTTTTGGTAATTAAAGTAACTAAGTTGACTTTGAAAACAGAAAAATTTGAAGCAAAAAAAAAAAATGATAGATGTTTAGATGTTAGTAGGTAGGATATCATATATATGAAGTTATAATGTGTGTGTTTGTGTTTTTTTTTTTACTTTGAAATATTTTGAGAAATGCAAGTTAGTACTGCATCTTTAAGTTTAATGTTGTTTAGCTTTAAATGCTAAGATGTTTGTAGTTAGGTTGTCATAATAACTCATAAGTAAATAGCATCTAAATAAGGGTTGTTGTTGTCATTAGTTTTGGTTGTAAGAACATGAGATCAACTAAAAAAGTTGTCATATTATCCCCTTTCTGCTTCAATGAAGTACTTTTAGATTCTCTGTGTTTTTATTGATTGTTAAATTTTTTCAGCTACTTTTTCCTTATATACTAGGTTCTTGATGCTAGTGAGTAGTAATAACATGTTAGAATTAAGTGTATGAATCCACAATTATTGTAAGAACGCAACTGATGAGACTAATCCGTCAAGGTAACTGAGATCCACTTAAAGGATTGATCTCTCCCGACATATGTTTTTCATACGCACCGGCCAGGGATGTGTTTTAATTGCTTGGTAGTTGGTACTAATCAAAGACCATGTTGAAAAATAGTTTGAATTGAGATCAAAATTATTATTGCTGGCTTACCTTTTTATAGCTTCACTTATATAAAGCTTTTGAAGTGATTAAGTTTCCAGTTCTGGTTCAAACATGTTTCAGATATTAGAGATTTGGTAATCAGTTATTAGAGCCAGAATTGAATATATCTTTGGTTGCAATTTTCAGTTATATTTAGGAAAGGAACATCACTTGAAAGTGGAAGAGGTTTTTGTTACTTCCAAGTTTGATTTTAGTACATCAAAATGGGGATTCAGTGCTCGAGACTCATCCCATGTTGTGTGAATTCGCAAGTTAAGGCATCTGTTCTTGAAACTCCAGATGCTGGTAGGTTAAGTAGACTCATATTTTGGTGGTTTATAATGTTGTTGGTATTTTTGATTAGGAATTATGATATATGTTTGTTTTAATAATTGTTTCAGAAAATGATGATAGAAGTGAGGTCAGTAACTGGCCTACGTTCCGCGAATTTACACTTGAGCAACTTAAGAATGCAACGTCTGGTTTTGCTGTCGAGAATATTGTATCTGAGCATGGAGAGAAGGCTCCAAATGTTGTTTATAAAGGGAAGCTGGAGAATCAAATGAGAATCGCTGTTAAACGGTTTAATAGAAATGCTTGGCCCGATACTCGGCAGTTTTTGGTAAGCATTCCCCGTTTTCCATAGTTTATTCAACCAAAATATTAGGTTTAAGTTTTCATGTCAATGACCATGCATTGCTCAACATTATTATACCTAAATGGTTAATTTAATTGTTACCATGAAGCTTTTGATGCATCGACACCTTCATCACCCTCTTTCTTTTCGCTTTCGTTTGATCGAAATAATTTTATTTCACATCTGTAGGAGGAAGCAAGAGCAGTCGGTCAGCTTCGTAACCAAAGGTTGTCAAACTTGCTTGGTTGTTGTTGTGAAGGAGATGAGAGGTTGCTTGTGGCAGAATATATGCCAAATGAAACACTTGCAAAGCACCTTTTCCATTGTAAGTGCTCCTTTCACACATATTTATCCTTTTATTACTGAAAATTTAATCAGTATGTTTTGACAGTCCCACATTGGATGAGATATGACCTGAAAATATGTTTATAAGTGGGAAACATCCCTCGCCCTACAAGCCAGTTTTGTAGGGATGCGTTCTCCCTAGCCCAAATTCTTAGATAGTATCACAGCCTTATAGAGCAATTATATATTTCTAAGTTTTAATTACTATGCAACTATATCGTCGTGGCTTTATATACATCAGACCCTTGAGTTTATGTGGTGTGAAGTAATGTGTTAATGTACTCATGTATCTAAATCAGGGGAATCCCAACCTATGAAATGGGCAATGCGACTAAGGGTTGTTCTACATCTTGCACAAGCTCTAGAGTACTGCACAGGCAAAGGGCGTGCACTCTATCACGACCTTAATGCATATAGAGTTCTATTTGATGAGGTGAGTTTTTGTGTCTCCTCTTCTATACTCTAACTAAATAATTATTAGAATGATATATAAAATGTTTAAGAATTTTGCAGGATGGTAATCCTAGGCTTTCTACTTTTGGACTTATGAAAAATAGCAGGGATGGGAAAAGTTATAGCACAAATTTGGCATTTACCCCTCCAGAGTATCTTAGAACTGGTATGCTATATATTAATGCCTATATTGTTAGTTTTGTTTTTCTAACACAAGTGTTGCAATTTGTAATATTTATTGAAAATAATTATTTTGCTTTTTAAAATGTTCATTCATTATTTTGTATATCTTCTATTTTTTGTAGGGAGAGTAACGCCAGAAAGCGTAATATATAGCTTTGGCACTCTTTTGCTTGATCTTCTCAGTGGAAAGCATATCCCCCCGAGTCATGTAAGTCGTTCTTCCCCTCCTCTCGTATCTCCTTCGATATCTAACATCCCAAACTTAGCTTTAATATCTAATTGACTATACAATAATAACAGCCAAGCCTTATATCGCTAAGTTAGATTAGCTACATAGATTAAATGACACCATAATTTCCTTTCACGTATTGAGTCTGAATATAGACTGTTTACATCTAGATCATTCTTAATATTTTGGTCTATAGTTTTTAGTATAAAGTGCTATCAAATAGTGGCTATAGCGGCGCTAAAGCACGGTAGCATAGCGTAATTTGAACCAATCGCTATTTTTCATGATCCGCGATTGATAATACTGAATTTTAATTGTATTATATATGAACTTGCACATCTTTTATTTTTAAAAGTTTTTGGTAAGCTATTAACTTGTGCATGTCTAATTATTAGAAAACTTGGTGCAGGCCCTCGATTTGATCCGGGACAGAAATCTTCAGATGCTGACAGATTCTTGTTTGGAAGGACAGTTTTCTGACAATGATGGAACTGAGCTAGTACGCTTGGCATCTCGATGTTTACAGTATGAACCTAGAGAAAGGCCTAATCCAAAATCATTGGTGGCTGCTTTGGCGCCTCTTCAGAAAGAAACTGAGGTTGGCTCATTATTGTTATTATGTAGCTAGATTAAAAATTCCTGTTTGAAATATTGATTGCTTAGATCCTTTAGAGTTAAGTCAGGGAAAAAATTGGATTGGTATTTGTTGAGACTTGAGAGTCCTGTATAAGAGATATAGCCTGAAAATATGTTTATTAGTGGGAGATATTCCTCACCTTACAAGCTGATTTTGTAGAGTTGAGTTAGACCTAATTCAAATTTTTAAAATGGTATAAGAGTTTATTCAAAATCCTTTAGGCCACCTGCTATGGTTACTCTGGTCATGCACCAGATGTCCAGTCTTGAGTGTGAGAGGTGTGTGTTGAGAGTTCCACATCGAATAAGATATGATCTAAAAATGTGTTTATAAGTAGCAGGTGTCCCTCACCTTCCAAGTTGGTTTTGTAAGGTTTATTTGGTTCCAACTCAAATTTTAAGAGTATTTTCTATTAGATATATTTGCATATTTCCTATATTCACATTTTTTGTATCTTTGCACTCATATGCATGATGTCATCATATTGTATTTAAGCAATTTTGGAAGTGCAACACTTGATTATCTTTGTTGTAACAAAATTTATTGATACTCATTTATTTCTAGGTTCCTTCACATATATTGATGGGTATACCACATAGCACCAGTTTTGCTTCATTATCACCACTTGGTGAAGCATGTTCAAGAAAGGACTTGACTGCCATACATGAAGTTCTGGATAATATTGGTTATAAAGATGATGAAGGAGTGGCTAATGAGGTTCTATATCTAAAATTCATATTTTAATGAATTTCTATATACCTTCTCAAATTTTTTTTTTTTGAAAAGATAGTAACTTTTGTATTCTGTTTTTCTGATATTGCAGTTATCATTCCAGATGTGGACTGACCAAATGCAGGACACATTAAATTGTAAGAAAAAAGGTGATGCTGCTTTCCGGCAGAAAGATTTTAGAGAAGCAATTGAGTGTTACTCACAGGTAGAGTTCTTATGCTTTTTTTGTTTCTAACATGCTGCTGATCAGTTAAATACATCTCACAATTAGATCTCTAGTCAATTTTAAAATAAAATAAAAAATTTGTAGTGATCATATCCTATAGTCCTAGTTGATGTGAGGTTTTCATGATTATGAATAATGCTTTGATATTTAACTAGAAATCAAATGCACATCAAAATGTTGTGTTGTCAAGAACAAAGTGTGCTTTAGATATCTTATCATATAAGCACTATTATATAGGCTATTTTAACAATCAAAGAAGAAGGATTGTGATTAAACTGTTATTATTATAAGCTGTTTTCATACACTATTTTGGATGACTAATAAAAATAAGTTGAAAACTGTTTGTGGAAATTGTTAGAATATAATAAAATATCGCACAGTATTTTCATATATTATATTGACTTAAATGCGCTTTTGGTCCCTGATTATATTGGAGTATCCTAGTTTATCTCCTAAGATTATCTTATTAGTTTCTAATCTTAGAGTATCTTATATCATCTCTTAGGATTAGTTTCCATATTACTTATTATCATTATTATTATTTGTTTCCTGATTTATTTAGGATTACGAGTCCATGTATCTTTATAAATAAGGATTCGTGTTTAGGCATTTGTATCAAGTTACTATCAAATTATTATCAATAATATTAAAAGTTCTTATTATTTCTCTTCTTATCCCAATTTCCCAAACACTTACACTTGCGCTTCGGTTATAAGACAAGTTCAAATCAGTTGTAAATGATATTTTCCTAACGCAGCAACCTTATAAGTCGAATCTAAGAAAAGTCTATGGATGAATTATTTAGTTAACAAGAGTTCATTGTGTTCATATGCAGTTCATCGATGTTGGAACAATGGTTTCTCCAACCGTCTACGCACGGCGCAGTTTGTGTTATCTCATAAGCGACATGGCTCAAGAAGCACTAAACGACGCAATGCAAGCACAAGTTATTTCGCCCGTATGGCACATTGCATCCTATCTTCAATCAGTTTCGCTTGCATTAGCTGGAATGGAGAATGAAGCACAAGCAGCACTTAAAGAGGGCACAACACTCGAATCGAAGCGGAATGCAACTTCGAAACAGAAGTGAAGACTTTGTACAAAGACAAATACTTGTTGCTGATTGTGTCTTGCATCATGATGATGATTACACTTACAATATTTGATTATAAATTTCATTTAATAGATACACCCCCTCAAAGAAGTTGCATGTTCTTTTTTTTGAAGACTTTTTGAAGAAACAATGATTGGATGAATTGTTGGCAACACCCCTTCCCCCTTTTTGTTGGGTTGGCTAGGATGTTCATTTTAGTTATGATGATTTGATTTGATTGAGCATGAATCCAAATTTTATCAAAATTTTATTTTGAATTTATGAAAGGTTAAAAATATGTGAAGAGTGAATGTATTGTGTTGGAATTGGAATGTCAAACAAGAGTTGCCTTCTCTCATGTGCAAATCATTTCCCATATGTTGTGCTATGATAGTTTTAAGCATGCATCTCCAATTCAATTAAGCCATATGCTAGAATTTGCCAAAATAAGCCCTCGTCATCTTAAGAAAACTCATGTTTAGTCATATTGATACACTATCTTTTTTAGTATTAATTATTACTTAATCCATTTCATTTTAATTGCTGTTTTATTAAAATAAATTGTTTTGATTTATTTTCCATTTTTAAAATTCAATGCAATATCAACTATGTTATTTAAAGTTGTGTACATTTTAAGAGTTAGGTGGAAGAACTGGTTAATATGATAAGTTAGTTGAGTTACAAATAAATAATGATATTATTAAAAAAAATGTATTTAATACTTCAGCTCTCAAAGTTCCATATGCAGCACATGCATGATACACATTGTTACCCTAGTATGATGAGCCTTAGCTTAACACAATTTTGCATCAAGGACAATCATAGTATAAATTTTTTCTTAAAAAAACTATATTTCACAGAAAATTTTATCAGTATTTTGGCAAAACCTCTTCTAACATATGGAAATCTTATAATATAAGCACCTCTATAATCACCACAAAATAGTACTGGGAATGATCAAGGCTTTTACTGCTACACTTCGATTCACATGTAACTAAAAAAAATGGATAAAAGGAAAGGGAAACAACACAGATGCTGGTAGCCAAATACATAATTTAAGAGAGAGAAAGGGATGCACCATAAAACGTGATTATGATATTATTGTCTGATTGATAACATTGGTAGTGGTGGAAAGTCATTTACGATAGTTAATACCGTTTACACATTCTCAGCCTCTAGTCTATTGAACCGTTCCTTTATATGGAATTGAAGACATTCACAAGGCTAAAAGAAAATCATGACTCGGAATAATTTTCATGTACAAGATTGACCATTAATTTATGGATGATCCTTGTTGCTGTCCATTTCTTGAGATTCTGTCTTTGATCCAAAAAAATATTCTTTCACACTGCTCTCTGCTGAACGTATCTGCCTTTTAATCTGCCAATAAGAAGTTAGACCATCATATATTAGATAAATGAAAAAGAAAAAAACAATTTCCATTAGATGATATGAAAATATTTTTGTATTAACTCGTGATAGTAGTTTCTTATCCTAGTTGTTGTGGGATCTCAACATTCAACACATCTTATAAGGACTACTTTGACAGTATCTCTTGTTGTGGGATCTCAACACTCAACACATCCCATATGTCGAAAGACTTGGCATCTGAAGTGTGGACAAGTGCGGATAGCCCAATAACTAATCAATCATAGGTTCACTTAGAAACTTGGCAGTCCTTACTTCTTAAGCTAGTTTGTGAGCCTGTCCTAGATACGTTATTGGGCCACCTGTTGTTGCCCATGCTCTAAGTGTTCAGTCCAACGCATGAAGGGATGTGTTAAGATCCTGGATCAACTAGGGATATTATATGACCAAGACCAAAATAATCCTTACAAGGTTTGGATAATCCTAGACCAAAGTAGTTAGTTCAATGTTACTTTAGAAGATGGCTGATAGGAATGGGTTGGGCCCCACAAGTGATGAGGGGGATCTGTTAGTTAACAGAGATGAGGCGAGGCCTAAGCAGTGGTGAGTATATGTGAGAAAGAATAAGAAAGGGAATGCACGAAAAGTGTGATTACCTAGCAGGCATAGTTAGTTAGTATTCCCCTAATAAATAGAAGTGTGTGGGGAATTAGTTTGGGGAGTTTTTATCATTTTTCAGTTGCACCTTAGAGGTTGGGTAGTGAGAGAATTGTTTTCTCTAACTGAGGAGCATTAGCTATGGAATCATTTTCTGTTTTCATATCCATTAATACAATAATTATCTTCATCTAATTTTATCTTACCTCTGCTCTACCAATGGCCCAGTGGAGTACCATGAAGAGGTTTTAGAACCTTTCCAATTGTAAAGGATACATATTTGTCAGGCATTTACAATTGCCTTGGGTTATGATTCACTGAGGAGGCTCCTAACTGGCCATATGTTATATACCTCACATGATTGGCCAGACAGAAATGCAAGTCCAAGATGCATACTATGGTCTCTTTCTCTAGATCTAATTTTCATATAAAAGACAGACTAATGCTAATGCAGTTATATCACAATTTACAAAATCCTTATAAATCTTTCTTTTGGTCCATTGACATTTTAAATGAAAAAATAGAATCGGTTGTCTAAGGGCATGAACTCTCATGACCACATGGTATAAAAAAAAACAAACAGAAAATACAAATAATTCTAAAAGCATAGCTATTGTCAGGAAATTGTTCTCTGACCATTGTCACCTCTACATTTCATTACATGAATATTGCGCTAAATGCCTTTAGCTGCTATCCATCTCAGCAAACACAATTCCCATATTTCACATAGCATGCCATCAGCCCCCAAAGTCACCTTTTCCAAAATATCTTTAGTTTGTCAAAAGCTTTCAATTTCTCAAAAGAGTAATAGTAAAGTTAATGTGCTTGTGGACCAAATCCTACACATTCTTATTCCGCAGTGCAAATTCTAGGAGAAAAGTACAACAACATCATGCATGTAGAGCTGGACACTTCATCGGGCCCGCCTGAAATCTGACTAACCCGAGAGGAAACACGTGTATACAGCACGAATGTGATTGGGTGGCCAGCAAGCTCGGATTGTATTAAACAAATTTGTCGGAACATGAACCTGGCCAACCCAATAAGACCGGTGTTGCAACGTTGTTTCTTAAAGAGAGGACGGGTTGGTTAAAGGATTAAAAGGTCAAAAGTTTTAGGAATCCTAATCCTCTCACATTTCAGAAACCCTAACACTATCACTCATTCCCTGTGCCCCTTACAACACAGCCTCTCTTGTTTCAAGCCTCGTCTTCATCAGTCATCGTCATCTTCCATCAATCTCAATCAGTGAGCTTTCTTCCTGTCTTAATCTCTCATTACTCTTTAAAAGCGTTATCATTCATAAATCTTTTCCTCTTTGACCTATTAGTCCTTTAACTTACTTTGAGGTAAGTCGAATAACAAGCCTTTAAACAACCAAACGAGTCAAAGCAAGTTTATCAAAAATGTTGGCTCAAGCCATTGAAAGGTAATAGGTTAGGTTTGGACTATTAAATTCAATTTAACGAAAGTCTAGTGGGACTTAG
Organism: Cicer yamashitae; assembly: GCA_037974755.1. NCBI lineage: Eukaryota > Viridiplantae > Streptophyta > Magnoliopsida > Fabales > Fabaceae > Cicer > Cicer yamashitae. Next base: position 47,657,145 of record JBBPBQ010000002.1, read on the forward strand.
AGTACTTCCACCCCTAACCATTCAACATTAGAATCCAAATTTAGTTTTACTTTTAGCACTAATACAACAAAATTATCAACACGAATCCGAATTGCACGTTATAGTATAAGCACGCTGTAAATGATCTCAGCTATTAATTTGAGATCAGACGACTCAAATTACTCAATAACAAAATCATCTTCAAACAATCTCGGTCATTAATTTGAGATAAGACAGTTGAAATGCAACACAATAAATGCACCAAATCCAAATCCGAACGAACACCTGAGAATTCCCCTTAATAAAAAAAATTGAAAATAGAATGAGAAATGGCCTTTATTGAGTCAACAACATAACCTTAATTTTCATACGCCCCTTAAACCAATAACCTTAATTGAGTTATTCAAAGAAAAAAAATAACCTTTATTGAGTTCAACAACATAAACCCTAATTTCAAACTAAAATTCATGAAGGACAAGTAAGTAGCCCAAATGGTAGAACAAGCAGAAACAGAGAACCCATTTCGAAATAATTGAATATAAGAGTAGAAAAACGAAAAGCATGAAGTGGGTAAGATTAAAGTTTATTGCTTTGAAAATAGAGAGAAAAAACTTACAGGGTCAAGAGCATTGGGCTGAGGGCCATAATCAGCGGTTAAGAGAAAATAGGAAGCGGTAATAGTTGCGACAATGGTTAACCTTTTCAGAAGCTTGTCGGTTTTTGGATTGATTAAACTCATGATTGATGATCCTTCACACACTCTATGAATATGAATGAATGCTATCTCCACTTCACTTCACCCACTGCTCTTAGTTCTGATTTTTTTGTGTTTTGAGAAGGGGCGAACGAGGTAATGGTTGGTTGGGGTTCAAGATGCCATTTGTTACAGTTCTTTCTTACAATTGCCATTTTTTTTTTTTTTTTTCATTTTTAAAAGTTTGGGTAGGTTTGTTACAAATTTTAAAAAGATTAAATATTAAAATATCTAAATATTGATTAAAACAAAAAGATTTTCTTAGTAGTTTTTCAAAATAATTTTTTGTTATGACATATAAATACAAAATATTTTTTTTATAATTCTCTAAATGATAATCTCTAATATGATATCAAAATCACTTTTATTTATAATATATATAAAAACGGTCCAAACTAATTTTTGTTATGTCTTATCGTAAAAATAATAATTAACTTCAATCATTTGAGGTATACATATAGAGATGTTGTATGATTCAATTCTTCCTATGTGCATAGGAGACAATGATAAAATCTCTTCAAAAATGATATAAAGTTCATGTGGAAAGTTCTTTTCGAACTTCTACTAGTAGTTCAACCTATGGTGGTAATATTCGTAATTTTAAAAATAGAATCGTCAAAGATTTTTAGAATATAGTTTACTTTTGTTTTGTTGTTTGTGTTGAGCTTCGGGAGCTAAGACTTGGTAGCTACATGACCTACCTTACTTCAGTTGAATTTGAATTAAACTCTAACGTAGTGGACAATATGGTTAATTCAGGATCCACATTAAATTTGCATCTTCAACCTTCTTTTTTTAGGTTTTTTTGTTTCATGTTTTTAGAATGCTAATTGGCGTGTCGATTATCTAGCCAATTTAGGTCATTCAATATAGTCTTTCAATTGGATTCTTGTGGATGAACAGTTTCATTCTTTAAATCTTATTTTAGCTTATGATGTAAGAGGGCGCTTATTTACCTCACTTAGTTTCGTAATTTTCTTTTCATCCAAAAAATAATTATACTTTGGACAGCATTATCCTCTTTCCTAAATTTTGTTTATAAAATATAAAACATTGTATAATATGGTATTGTTTTTTTCAAAAATAATATTAATATTATGTTAATTAATTTTCTTTGTAGAAAAATGTTAAGACAAAAAAAAACTACTTTTTATGTTTAAAGAGTTGATTCCATGATTTTAGGGATGTAAAAGGGTTTTCACGATCACGAGTACTTGTCATTCACTATCTGCATTATTTGATAAAAACATAATTTGTATTTGTTGAAGTAGCAATGTCAAGTTACAATGAAAGGGGTTTGAATTGTAATCTTGCCTATTTAAAATTTCCTGTTAAAAACTTAATAAAAACAACTCAAGAATGATCTTGGTTATGAAAACAGAAACGGAGAACGTTCTTGATTAGTTAAAATCACAGTTTTTAGTTTCTCTATTTAACTTGATAATAAAAATAACTAAATGTAAATAGAGATAAGGAAGAGATACCACACAAAGATATATCTTGGTTCACCCAACTCGGGCTACGTTCAGTCCTCACAACTGTGAAATTTTCACTGAGTGTTCAAAGAACGAAGAACAATCTTTTGGTTACACAGTTAAAGATCAACCTTGATCTGTAACTACACTTCCTTTCCACCCAGAAAGGATTCAATCAAGTCACCTAACTAATCTGCTAGGATTTTACAGTTAACTCTTTTAATCACACTCAAACTATAAACAATCCTTATAGTTATGAGTTTACACAATAATGATTTAAAAGATTTGGTTCAATCTGATTATGATCAACTTTTGTTTGAGAATAGATTCAGAATAAAAAGAACCCAGTAAGGTAAGTTGGAAGTATGTGATTGTTTCTGCCTGGTTTCTTTTGTGAATGAGATAGCTTCAAGAATGCAAGTGAATATGGTTTAATGAGAATATTTGGCACTTGAAGTTCTGAATGATGCTTGCGAATTTGCCTTCCTTTTATAGATGATTTGAGCATTTAATTATGGTCAGAAAGAGCTGTTGGTAGTGCTCTGTTTACTTCTGACTAAAGCAACATATCTGTTGAAAAAATAATCCATTCATGTGATAGTTTTGGGCCTTGCTTGACTGGGCTGTTTTGCTCAATTTCAAACATATTTCCTGCGCTCTTGATGACCCATTAAGCTTCGAAAATACTTGATGATAATTGGGCTTTGATCTGGACACTTGATTTGATCCAAAATTGTTTGGAAATGAGTGAACAATTTCTGCAGAACTGATAAATCTGTTTTTGCAGAAAAACGGAGATTGTTCTTGAGTAGAAACGGAGAATGATGATTAGAAATGAAGATTGATGATCAATCTGGTCTGATAATCTTCTGGACAATTTGGGAACTTATAATCAATCTTGAAATTCAGTCTTGTTTCAACTTTCTTGACATTTCCAAACTGGAGAAAGTTACAATCCGTTTTTTACATGCTTAGATTCATGATGATTTATCTTAGTGATTCGAGAACCTCTTTAAGTAATAACGATTCCTATTTGTTCCTTGTCATGTACTGATGAAATTGGTATAAAGAATTAAAGCAGAATCATTGGTACAATAATGGAGAAAGATTGGTGAAGTGGCTGCGCCAATCAATCTTGATTCTGCAGAACATTCTCTGTTTTGTACAGCTTATGATCAAGAATGTTCTGTTTAGTTTTTCATCTGATTTTTTTGCTTTGCTTGGTTCCTATCTTTAATAAAAACACTCAAGAGCACATATTAAATTAACATAACATTTAGAATCATAATTAATATTCTTAATTAACCTTTGTTTATTTTCATCAAAACTTAATTTGAGAGTTTGTCTTAACATTTGTCTCATACCTTCACGATTATTCGTCAATCAAAATGTAGCGAAATTTGTGATATCGGTTGATATCTTCAAATAACCACGAGCACCTTATTTAAAAAAAAATACATTTTTGTACAAATCATTATGTGATGATTAATCTTGAGCAGAATTGAAGGCTCTTGCACTGCTGAGTTGGAGATGAGATGCTGAAAAAGAACGTTGACAAATAGGACATATTGCGTGGTCAACAATATGGTGACATGTACAAATTGTAAGGATACGAGATATTCCTTACTTCTTGGGCATTTCTATTTCATTATCATGTTAGAGCTTATTTGATGGACATGATAAAAATAAACTATCATATCATGTTTCGGTCTAGTGTATAATGAATTGACATGATGATAAGTTAATCTAAAACACTATTCCATTTTGTCTCTCTAGTTAAAATTTTTATCATGAATATGAGTTAGGTCAGCAACCAACAAGATATGATAAAAACAACAATTTATTCAATTACCTTTAAAAAATACAATTTAAAATATAAAAAATTAAAATATAATAAATATAAATATTAAAAAACATTAGAGTTTTTGTTAATTCTAATTTAAAAATATGTATGATTTTACCAAACAAATAAAATGAAATTATTTGGTTACCAATTATTTTTTTAATTGAAATTGTTTATTTAGTTTGGGTGTATTTTTTAAAATAAAATTATTTAATCACTTATTTAATTATTTTAGTATTTTTATTAATTTATAATATTTAAAAATATTATAAACTAGTTTGAAAAAATCCCATGTAATTTTTGAAAGGATATTTTTTTTATTTTAATATAACATATAGTATATAATATCATGATGAGATGTGTACTAAATGCATTATTAGATAAAATAATTTTATTATGTGTATATTAAACACTTAATAACATAGTAGTTATCTAATCTCTATCTGTGTCGTATTTTTATCCAATTTTATATTCCATTATATCTCCATAATATCACGTGTATCAAATGATCACTTAGCGTTGATCCGTTTAATAAAGGAAGATATTATAAACTAAAAAAAATTGTTACTTCGTGGGTGTATATTAGAAAAAAGAGACCAGCTAATATATATTTTTACAACGAAGAAATGAGCGATGAGGACTAATGTTAAATGGGCTAGATATGGGTAAATATGGCCCATGAAAACTCGTTAGGCCCATACCCATGGTTCAGCCTTATAAGCCACTTTCATCAGAAAACCCTTAACCCTTGGAATCGATTTTGCAGCCGCGCCCCAATCTCGCTTCTCACTTCTTCCCTCCGAGCCACACAAAATGGTTCTCTTTCCCTCGTTGTTATCGATTTGTTGAATTTTACGATTATTATGTTTATTCATTATTGATGTGTTTGTTGTTTGTGTAATGTTGTTTTACAGACTAAGAGAACCAAGAAGGCCGGTATTGTTGGCAAATACGGTACGTTTTATCATACTTTTACTTTTTCAACATTTTAGGGTTTTTTCATTTTTGTATTAAATTGCTTGTGCTTGTTGTTGTGATTATTTTTTTAGATCTATTTCTCAAATATTCACAGCTTTGATTATCAGATAGACATATTTTTTATTCAACTCAGTACTTTGTTATAATTGGTTCTTAATTAAAATCTTAGTAAGTTATGATCCGTATATACTTTCAATTAAGGTTTATTTTGGATTAACTACTAATTTTCATGTTTTTCTTAGCTATGTTTAGTTTATATGTTAATCTTTAAATAAAAGAGGTTTTACGTATGTATAAATGGAGGAAGAGCTTGTTTAAAAATTGAGGAATCGAAGTCAAGTTTAGTGTGTATTTGTTACAGCTATTTTTTATAAAAAATATAGTAATAACTTTTAAAAGTTTAATTTTGTTTGTTACAGCTTTACTGAAAATATGAATAAAATCTAGAAACTGATTTCTTGAGAAGCTGTTTTAGTAGTATTTAAAAAAAATCAATTTTTATAACTGGAAACAAGTGGTTTTTACTCAGACAGACAATCATAACATAGCTTCTCATTTTCTTAAAAATTTTTAAAAGATAATTCTAAATTATAGAATACCAAAATCACTAATTTTATAATTTATAACACATGCACAAATTTAACAGGAAGCTGATTTTTGTTAAATAATCATAAATATATTGCAGATATATTTATTTAGTAATGTTTATAAGTGCCTGTTCAGATATCAAAATATGTTTTTGAATCAATGTACGATTGTTTACTTTGAAAGAGTGATTTGTTGCATTTATGTTATTTTCTGTGTTGTAAATGGTGTTAACTTTATTATGATTTCAAAATTTCAGGCACACGATATGGTGCCAGTTTAAGGAAGCAAATTAAGAAGATGGAAGTCAGTCAGCACAGTAAATTCTTCTGCGAGTTCTGTGGGAAGGTATTCTTTTTATCTTTGTGATGATTTTATTGATCCGGGTTGACTGTGGCCTAAGATCTCTCGTTAATGATTTGTTGTCAATACAGTATGCTGTTAAGAGAAAGGCTGTTGGTATCTGGGGCTGCAAAGATTGTGGAAAGGTGAAAGCTGGTGGTGCATACACATTGAAGTAAGATTGTTTTTCTGAAATCTGTTTTTTTCCGCTTGATTATTTTGGGTCTATGATTGTTAATGTTTTTATTTGTTTGAATGACAGTACTGCCAGTGCTGTAACTGTGCGAAGCACCATCCGAAGGCTGAGGGAGCAGACCGAGAGTTAGACAACCAGTTTACATTATTCTCATTTTGTTTTCTAAGTCATTGCAGAAACTTTTGTACTTTTTAAATATTATTATATTTGATTTGGTGGATAGTTGACCGAGAACAGAATTTTGCAAGGTTTTTGTCAAGTGTATTAGTGATGCTTCTTTAGATTTTTGAATGCTATCTAATTTTGTGGTTGTGCTTCATCAAATAGTGAATGGATGGTTTCTGTCTTCTTTTTCCTTTTGATTTGATAAATGTTATGAAATGTGCAAAAACAAACGTAGACGGCAGCAGAACTATGACTACCAAAGTAGGTTATTAAATGTTATGAAATAGTTATGGGTTACAAACATAGACAGCAGCAGAACTAGGCTTACCAATGTAGGATTATTAGTTTGAGCCCAAAAATGCCTTCGTATATGTAATCTGAATTGTGTATGAATAGCCCTATTATATATGCTATTTTGGGTGTTTAGCTTGGTTAAGTTGGCTCATAATTGGTTGTTGATGGCCAGGTCTCAATCACGTAGTTCAGCCATTGTTCTGTTAACGTCCTTTTTGCTAAGCCTATTGCATTTACTTGCCTTTCTAAATTGTGATATGGAGTTGTAACAGCATAATGCATATTTTTTTGCCCAGCCTTGACAGCAGTTAATCTAGCTGCTGATACTACTCTATTCACTTTTTCATCTAACATTGGCTACATCATATATAGGCATTTTCAGCTGTTTTTCTAGTTTTCCTATTATGTTGTTAAATGCCCTTTCCTACATCATACTTAGTTGTTATATCAGTGTTGCTTCATGAAAAAGAAATAGGTTTTAATATTTTTAAAATTAAAATATATAATTTTTTTTTAAATTTTAATATTATTTTAATAATATTAAATCAATTGAAAAATAAATATTACATGATATAAATTATATTAATTTAGTGATGTTATGTTAAAATTTAGAAAATTTACTTTAAACTTCATATTCCATATGCTCGCCAAATCTGAAAAAAACCAGAGGTTATTTGTATTCCTCGGAAACCTCCGCCTATTCATATGTGTTGCAATGTTTAGAGAAATTTTGTTTTTTCACGGTTCATGTTAAGTATATTAACCAAACTTAAATTAAATTGCAAAACAGCAAAATATTTGGAGTTCATTTGTGCCTTCGGGCTTGATTGAAGAGGCATAAAGCAAATTTATAAATAGTTCTTGCATTAGAACTAAATAATACTAAGAAATTGTGAATTATGTTAGTAATCGGTCAAACTAAAAATATTATTCAAATACTATTAGTAACTCTATTCAATCTTTCAAATGCTTTTGTATTTTTTTAAAAATATTTTTATTAATTTTAATGAATTAATATTTATTAAAATTTTGTTTACGTTATTTTAATCAAGTAAACCTTAGAAAAAAGGAAGCACAATCTTGCCCTTAGGGCAATCTCCTTCATTTGAAAAAAAAAAGTCAAATTCAAAATTCAACACATGGTGCTGTCTGAGAAGCTGAAGTGTTTCTCAAAGTTGCTTTTGCAAAATCCAAAACTGAACATCCATAGATTTAAATTCGAACAGTTTTTGCATATGTTTAGGTAGATTTTGGTCGGTCATACGAGTGACTTGGTTCGGGTGAGAGTAATGGGTTGCTGGCTCGGTTCTGGTGTTTCCATGATTGACTGGTTTCCTTCCTTACTCACTCTCTTTATCATATTCATACCATATGCACCCCCTCTCTTAACAATACGACAGGCTCTGATACCACGCTGGCCGGGAGCCTTCCATACCACAAGGTCTAGCTTTAATTGAATCGTCCAAAATGCGAGATAACAGCCATTCCACGGCCAACAGATCTCAAGCCACAGACAATCAATTAAAACTAAAATCTTATGGTAGAAAGGACCGTAGCAAGGATCAATAGTCAGATGTTTTCTGTTACACAAGATCCTCATAACTGAGGCGAGTGTAGAGCATACTTGCATCTCTTATGGGGATAATTATGCAAGTTTTCAGGAAAGAGAAGAGAGAATTTAGAACATGTTTATACTCGAGCACACAAAGAGATTTTATTTCGATTACCTCTTAATATGCCTCTGGTTACAAATAGTACAAGTCTTCTCCTTTTATAGCCAAGGAGATACATGCGAGGACAAAATTCCTACTATTCATACACATGCCATCACTGGCCCACTTCCCACTACGGGGAACATAATTATATGCCACTATGACCTATTTTTGACTAGTGCACACACATTATTGGTCCGCTTACAATTATAGGAGACATTATCATGTCACCTTTTGACTATATGGATACAATTATGACACATTTTGACTATGGTGACATAATTATGATACCTTTTGACTATCTGGACCCAATTTTGACATCTTTTGACTAATATGCCATATTATTGGCCACTAAAAACAAAATTACAATAATTCCACACAATAATTATACAAGACGTAATTATGACACTTTGGACTTATTAATCTTTGAGGATAGGCTCGTGGCTTGGAGACAAATTCTGATCAGACACGTATTCCTCTGCAAAGAGGCTAGGTGAATAATGTGGATCATACTGCCAGATGTCTTCCAGTATTTCTTTCACAGTTTCTTCTTTAGGATTTGCTGAAGAATCAATATCCATGGGATTTTCTTCAAAATTCATTGTAGCAAACTGTTGTTCAATTTTTATCTGAGAGTGTGGTTCCGGCTGAGTAGTTTGACCTGAGCTTTCTCCAATTTCATGACTTACCCACGAAAGTTTTTGTGAACTAATCGGCTGCCACTGTGGTGGAAGGTCTCCATGGCTTATGCAACTCGTATCAGCTTGGGCTTTTCCTCGATCATGGAAATTAATAAGATTAAGATAATCCAATAATTCTTTCTTAACTTTTAAATTTGGAGGATAATCATCAATGGTTTCCCATAGATCAACATAATTTGTGCAGATGAGAAGTTTAGTCCTGGGATCTGTCTGATATGGCTTGTGTAACATGAACACCGTTTTAAGTTTGCCAATAGCTTCTTGTGTTAGTCTTTCTTTAACGTCATCTAAGATTGATTTCAGTTGATTTCTCCACCATTCTAGTGGAGAGTACAATTCAAGTGTAGTCCAAATCAAGGTGTTGTGATTCTTTGGATCGGTCAGATGTTTGTACATTGCTTCAGTTGGGACATAAACAGGCATGACATACAAACTAGTTGCACACCAAATATACTATAAGTGATTTTCAGTAAATTTTGAATTCGAATTATCATGAATGGCATATGATAGGGTGTGTCAAGAAGAAAATGGGAGTTGTATGGAAAATTCTTTATCTTTTTCATAATTTTCACCATAAAATAAAAAAGATTATTTCTGGCGTATTCTTTAAGTTGGGATGGTGAAAAAGACGAATCAACTCCAGGAGGAAAATCCTTGACCTTAGAGGCATGTGCCGGTAGTGATTTTATCATGAGAATTAATGGAAAGGTGTGTGTTTTAGTGATGATCTGGATGAGTTTCATAGGTCTAGAAAGTAAATCAGGAATCAAGTTTTGATTTCCTTTGATATGTTTTACTGTAAAATCATACCTCGAAAACCAATCTTTGAGCCTAAGAGTTTGTGGATTTGGAAGCATTTTGTTTTTGAATTCAAGGATCCTGGGGAAAGAAGAATTATCCATTTGGACTTCAAACTGATAACCCCTCAGGTGGAAATCAAATTTTTGGATACCCAGTTTGACTGCAAGTACTTCCTTGTAAGTGGTATGATAATGCTTTTCAGCTTCTTTGAACTGACCACTAGCATGACCGCAATAATGCTTTACTTCATTAATCTCTTCGATCAGGATTGCACCCCAATAATGATCACTGGCATCCGTTTGTAGGATTCTCTTTCCATCTCCAGGAATTTTCAGGGCCGGTGGAGTTTGTGCAACCTTTTTCAGAGCTCTGATTGCTTCAGTGTGCTTTGGTTCCCATGGTGGAGGATTTTTCTTGAGTAATTGTGACAGAGGACTTGTATATTTTGCAAGCTTTGGTATGAAATTCCTGATATAATTGATTATACCAAGAAATTGCTGGATTTGTTTAATGGTGAGATTCTCATGAGGAAAATTCAACAGTTCTTGAGCAATATGAGGTTGAGGTTGATATTTTCCTTCAGAAAAATGCATTCCCAAAAAATCTATTTCTGTTTGGGCTAATTGGCTTTTCTTTTCAGAGAGCATCATCCCATGGTTTTGGGCTATTTGGGAAAATTGGCCCAATAACTGTTTATGAGCCTTTTCATCTTTTGAGAATAATAGCACATCATCTATGTAGATGAGGATACTATTCAGAATGAGCTCAAAATTTTTTGTCATAGCCTTTTGAAATAGTGATGGAGCTACCTTAATCCCGAGTGGCAATACTGTCCATTGGTATTGGGCATTTGGAATGCAGAACGCCGTCTTGTAACGGTCCTTAGGGTCAATTCCTAGTTGCCAAAATCTAGACTTCATATCAAACTTTTAAAAGATCTGAGCATCTTTGAGGAAGATGTTTAATGAAGAGGTTTTTGGAATGGGAAATTTATCATCTTTTAGGAAATGATTAAGAGGTTTATAATCAATTACTAACCTCTTTTTCCCTCTTATTTTTTCTGACCTCTTTTCAACAGAAAAGGCTTGGCAAACCCACTCAGATTTTGTGGGTTCTATCAGACCTTGTTTAAGTAACTGGTTACATTCTTCCCGGGCCAAAGCTAAATCTGATGGACTCATTCTTGGATGAGTAGCTTTGGTTGGATTAATATCCTCATTAAGCTTGAAGGGAAGTTGGACAAAAAAGTCTTCGTTCTTCCATAAAGGTTTTGGATGGGAGAATTTCTCATGACTGTCTGCGCAAAGTTTGAACAATTTAGACTTAATTTCTTCATATCCAGCAGGAACTTCAGAAAGGGAATACAACTTTATTATTCCTGAATATGGCTTAAATTCTCGCTTAAATTTGATTGCTGTGGGGAGAATTTGGAGCCTACTCGCTGCTGAATAAACATCCATGCCCACAACAATATCTTTGTTTCGGAGGCTGCTACCAATGACCTTTGTCCAAATTATGCATTATGGGAAGAATCTGATTCCAATTTTCTCTTTTGTCATCAGATCTGTTCTAAAAACTTTGCCATCTGCTGCTACGAAGTATGCAACATGTTTTACCCACGCTTCTGTAGGGAGAATGCTTGGGTTCATCATCGTTATTTGGGCACCAGTATCCATATAGGCTATGACTTTCTTGGGATGAGAAATTTTTGAAGCAAGAACATGGATTTCGACACAAGGCAGAGGAGGAGTAGGTAGAGTACTTCCTACTTCCTTGAATGAGTAAATCGGAAAACTTTTATCATCTCCTGATTCATCAAGCGATGTTTCTTCTGAAGAAGAGTCATCTGAGGAAGAGTTTTGAAGAGCAAATATTGTTTCTTCATCGGCAGAGCTTTGTTTAGAATACAAGGATTCTAGATCTCCTTCTAGAGGTTGGAGAGAGTTGATCAATTTTGCGGCTTTTCTGGTTTTGTTGGGACACCTTTTAGAAAAATGTCCTTCTTCTCCGCATACAAAGCATCTTTGATTTCTCCTTTTCCCTCTGAATGGCTTTCTTTTAAAGAACTTCAAAGCTCTCTTTTTCTTTACCTTCTTGAAAATTCTCGAAGGTTTAGTGTCTCTTTGCCGATGATGTTTCTTTTTGGTTGGGCAGCTGCATTTGTTTTCCTTGCACTTGATCTCCAGATATGGTTTTTTACATGCTTTGGAGAACTTGGATTTTTGTTCTATTATCTCCGAGAAATGTTGGTGTAATCTACACATCTTTTCCAATGCCTCAAATGTTATCTGGTGTATCTGGCCAAGGCTCATGGTTTTGATGTCCTTCTGGGCTGTTGCTATCATCTTATGAATTTCTGGTTGGAGTTCTTGGGGTAGTGAGGAGATATATGTATTTTTTAGGCTATGATCATTAAATCCATTGAGGACATAATATCTCTGAGCCATTCTTTGATAATGTTTGTCAAGATCTTTGACTCTGAGCGAACAACATCTCATCTCAAAGAATTCTTGTCTGCTTTTTCTATCAAGAATCTCCATATCATCGATGAACTCATTGTGAAGAGTTCCAAGGATAGCAGCAGTGGTTCCCAATCTGTGCAATTCATCCTGTCTGAACGTACCAAGATTATGGTACCATTCTTTCATCGTGCCCGTCATTCTGCAGCAAAACTCTTCAATGACCTTATATGAGTCTGCACCTATTTTCATCATCTGGGTGTCCAGCCAAGCGCCAAAATCAAGGAGTCTTTTCCTCCAGCGACTGGGTGGTATATCATCAAGCGTGAACCATGGTCCACTGTTTATCTTTGCTTTCCCAGAGACTGGACTTTCTTCAAATGATTCTTCATAAAATGATCCTTCCTCTTTTATGTTTACCATAAAGAGTCTGGATACATTCATGTAATTCTTTTCCGATTCTGATTCCTGTTCGGATGCTGATGAAAAGGATTCAGATTTTTCATCAACTGGTATATTTTTGGAGGGATCATCCTTTTCGGAGGAGGAGGAATCAGATTCAGGTTCTTCTTCTGAAGTTTGTGCAGAATCATCTTTTCCAAAGGAGGAGTCGGTCTCTGATCCTTCTTTTGGAATTTGTGCAGGAGAGTCATGGTTTGGGGTAATTGTCATGGCTTGGAAATTTTTATTGGGAATTTCTTTCCTTTGGGATTCTGAACGAGGTGTTTCTGGAACATCTTGAGTGTCAGAGGATGACTCACTCAAACAAGTGGTTTTTTCTCTGGTCTTGGAGGTTGAGGGCTTTGTATCTTTGGCAGGTTTTGGTCTATAAGCTGTAGGTATATATTTGGCATAATCTAGTGGTGATGAAGCATAAGTAGGATATAAAGTAGGATAGAAAGGAGATGGCTTTTGTGGTCTTGCGAAGTAACTAGGAAAAGTAGGAGGGTTGAAGATAAGGTCTTCAACAGGTTTAAGTCTTTCGTGTTCCTTGGAAGCTCTCAAGAAATCATCAATTTCTTTTACTTGGCCTTGTAACCTTCTGATTTCTCTTTCCTTATGGTCAAAAGCTTGACCAAAAGTTCTGTCCTCCAACATCTTTCTCAAATCACGATCCAGCTGAGAGACTTGAGCTTTTAATGTCTTGTAGTGCTTATGCAAATTTTGGGACAAGAATTTGAGATCTTCTTCTGTTTCTTCCATCTTCCCTATGATTTTATCCATTTTCCTGTCTAGGTTCTGGAGAAGGTCATTTTGAGCAACCATGTTCTCTGATTGCCAATTTAGAACTTCCTCCGCCTGGGTTAAAGGTTTAAGTCTTCCATCAGGGTTGACTTCATTGGGTTGTATGAAAGGTTTGGATGATCTATTTGTGATTGGATCAGTTTTTCTTTCTAAAGCAGGAAAATGTTGATCATACTCTGAGGCTGGTGTTGTCATCATGAAGCAAGGAATTGGTTCAATGTTTCTGGAGGTTTTATCGGGTCATAATGGTCTGAGGGAGACCATGAGACAAGGTCAGGATCATCTGGTGGAATAAGGTTTTCTTCTCTAAGAATTCTAAGAGCTTCTTCGTAAATTGAGAGTGGAGGAGCTTTCTTGCGAATTCCTACCCAAGGGCCATTATCCGGATCAGTCCGTCTTTGTGGAGGTGGTGGTGGTTTATACCTACCTTTCTTTTTCCTTTTAGGGTTGATGTCTTCCTCATCCGTCTAGTCGTCATGCATCTACACTGATTAGATTTTTTTTTATTGAGTTGATTAGATTTTTTTAAATATATTTTCAAATTTATTTTGTCTAAGAAAAAAAATATATAAGACTTCTAATATTTTTCTCTATCGCTTAAGTAGATTTTTATCAAACAATTCATTTATAAAAGTGATTCATCCTATAACATAGAAGTTTTTATACCTAAGATTTTAAATGAAAGAGTCACATTCTATTAGCCGTTGTTCTATTTTTTTTCTCACTCACAAATAACCACTATATAGTATGTGATTCGCTCTATAAAGTCCATATACTCTAAAAATAGATACATACTCGTATCAGATACATATCCGATACCAATACTTCACATATACGTATTCTAGAAGTATCAAAATTATTATTTTTAAAAATTTAATTTATACGATACTTTTGGGATACGTCAAAGTTATTCACGAATACATAGTCTATGAAAATCAAAAAAGAGATACCAATGGAGATCTAATGATCCACTTTAAGATGTTGTTACTACTCTTAAATTGAAAAAGAGATCATTTAATAAACAAGACTTTAAAACTATTTTTTTTATGGATGAAACAATTAAAAGTGCTTTTAAATTGTTAACTATTAAAAAAAAAAGTGTTTATTTAAGAGTTTAAAGGTGATGCACCATCAATATAATATTATTTTACACTGACAACCAATCACATGTTGACAATACAATAAATAAAAAACTTTAAAAAGAAAATTACACATATATTTAATCAATCGACACATTATTATTTCGTGTGTATTAAATTATTTTAAAGTGACGATGAATCACCTTTAATCTCTTTATTTAAATTTTTTTAACAATATTTTTATGGATAACTTAACACGTGAATGAAATATGTTATAAAAATGGCTAAATACCACCCGTGGTCCCTTAACTTAATTTTAGTTAACAATTTAGTCATTTATCTTCTTTTTTTCTCGATTTAGTCCTTTATGTTTTTAAATAATTTCAGCGTTACCCTTTAAGTGGAATTTCGTTAAGAAAAAGTTAAAAAAATCACTCCTCCGTGTTCAAATAAAGTTATCCTTTATGTTTTGGAAATATTTCAGAAAAATATTCAAAATTTGTTCTAAATTTGGTAGTAGGATTGATTCGTTAAAACTGAAGCTATGAATATTTATACTCCATAGACATCATTTCACATCAGTGACAATCGTTCCTAGAGGTTTGATGAACATATACGATGATCTAGATGAGGGATTTTTTAACTTTTTCTTAACGGAACTCCACTTAAAGGGTAACGCTGAAATTATTTAAAAACATAAAGGACCAAATCGGGAAAAATAAAAAATAAAGGACTAAATCGTTAACCGAAATTAAGTTAAGGGACCACGAGTGGTATTTAGCCTATAAAAATTATAATCATTATAATTATATATTAATTTTATAAAAAATATCAATATATCATTCTTTATAAATAATTATATATATATATATATATATATAATTTTGATAATAATTTTTTTTTTAACGCGTCTACGCCGTATAGGCGTATAGCATGCTAAATTTTAAAAATTGCTACAACCCACCCTGCATATCAAATTGGTCAAGTGGAATAATTCAGATTCTGTCAGATGAGTTGATTTTGGTCGACATAAATCCAACCACTTACTAGTGTGAAGAGTATAATACATTGCTATTTAATTTAGAAAGTATGATATAATAAATGGTATATATTTTCAAAAATTGGGTTTATTTAAAAAAATCCTGGAATTTGCGAGGCATATCCGAAACGTGTAAAAACATGCTTCACTCACACACTAAAGTCTAAACCATTTACTACTAGATATTTTTAAACCACACCAACCAACTTTTTAACCAACTCAACTCACACTCACACTCCCTCCTCCACCATTATTATTTCCAACATTCTCATTCCCTCTTCCATCTCAATGTTCCATTCTAAAAACCAAACTAAACCAACCAAAACCCCAAACCTAACTTCCCAATTCACCCCCCATAAATTCTACTCACACCTCATCCATCTCCCATCACCCAAACCCTCAAAATCAAAATCAAAATTGAACCTCGCAACAACATGTTCCTCCTCAACACCTCCCCCAATCAAAACCCTAATCTCAATCCTCCGTACAATCCCCGATTGGGCCGACACGGTCCAAGAACGAGGAATGCAAAAGAATCGAACTCTCTACAACCACACAAATTGGGTCCATCACCGTTCCTCACTCCGTCACGTGCGTCACTTTTTCTCTAGCTTCTCCTCACGTGTCATTCTCTCTCTTGTTCCTCCTGTTCTCTTTTTCACTTCCTTCGCCGCCGTTATCGCCGCTTATAACTCCGCCGTGCTTCTTCATTTCTTCCCGGAGTTTTTTCCTGTTCTTAAGGCTTCTTCGCTTCCTTATCAGCTAACTGCGCCTGCGCTTGCTCTGCTGCTGGTTTTTAGGACGGAGGCTTCTTATGCTAGATTTGTTGAAGGGAAGAAAGCTTGGACTATGGTTGTTGCTGCTGCTCATGATTTTGCTAGATTGGTTATGGCTGTTGTTGATACTCGTACTTCTAATGATTTTAAAGTCAAGGACGCGCTTTTGAAATATATCATTGCTTTTCCTATTGTCTTGAAGGTAATCTTGATGCTCTGCACATGCACCAGATGTTGGTGCATAAGTGTCAGACACTCGACACAACTTTAATTTGAAGTGTTGATGCTAAGTAGTGAGAGGTTTCTCAACAAGTGTTTTTGGAGGAAAAAGTTGCATTAGTTATAAGCATTCTTTTAATTTGTGGTTAAACTTGTGATTCTTGATATATTGCAAAAAATTGCGGTGTGAAACTAATCCCGATTGCATTATGGAATTTACGGTTGCAGGGATATAAAAAATCTTGACGTCGTGGTCCAAATTGTTGTAACTAAAGACCTTTTTTTTTAATAAGTGAAGTAAATACTTAGGGGAGCAACTTTCTCCATTCCCAATCTTACTTCGGATGTATACATTTTGTGCCTTCAGGAAGTGCACTTCTGAAGACGTGTGGTTTATAAGAAATTGAGAGGGAGTGAGAAGTCCGCCCCAAAACTTGAAGTATTGCAACTTAGAAGTTAATTCAAATTGGGTGTAAGTTGTGCATGGTTGGATTATTAGTTACTTGAGGTCAAAATAGTTCAATGGTTATTGGGTATTCAATTTTGGTTTTTATAATGGGAGAGTTTTTTAGTTGTTGAGGGTTGGAATGTTGGTTACTTAAGTACAGGATAGTTCAATAGTTGTTGGGATTCCATGAAATTTGAATTTTTTTCAAGGATGATTTTGAAAGGTGGTTGTAAGGTTTTGTTCAAAGTGAGAAGGATTGGGCTTTTAGTTGCTTAATAAGGTCAGAGTTGTTCCATGGTGGATGGGATTCCATCAATTTTCAATTTTTTAATGATAATTTGGATGGGAATGTTTTAAGGTTTTGTTCAAGTTGTGGGGTTGGTTTTTGGGTTGATAGTGAAACTCACTCTGTGAACAATTTGAATGTAATGATGTGCTGTCTAGTGTTGGATTTAGTTGCTTACGGTCAGAGTAATTCTATGTTTGTTGGATTATGCTCAATTTTGGTTTTTTGTAAATGATATTGCAAAGGGTGTTTGTTATGTTTGTTCAAGCTGTGTATGTGTAGGGCTGAGATTTTAGTTGCTTAAGGTCAGGCTAGTTCCATGTTTGTTGGGTTTTCCTTTTTCCAATGATATAGCAAAAAAGGGTGTTGTTTGCAAGGTTTGTTCGAGTTGTTTAGAGCAAGTTTTTTGCGTTGGCAGTTGTAGTTGATGGGTGAAACTCACCATTTGAATAATTTGAATGCAGTGTCATGCGTTGTCTGGTTCAGACGTTGAGAGAGATCTTCAACATTTGCTAGAAGTAGAAGATATAGCATTGATCATGAATTCAAAACATCGACCTCGTTGCATTATTCAGTTTATATCACAGAGCATTCGGCTACTAAAATTGGATGATTCTAGAAGAAGTGTCCTGGTAAGAACACTTGTTCGAATTGTTGCATTTTAGCACATATTGAATTTAGGTAACAGTGTTTCTGAAAACAACACTTCAATTCCTAAAAATGTAAATTTATTTGTCTTCTAGGAAATTAGGTGGAAAAGTGTTGGATACAAATATATTAATATGATACTTCGCTCTATTAATTCTTTGTTTGCAAAACATTTCCCTAATTGCGGTACAGGATTCAAAGATCACATGTTTCCACGAAGGAATTGGCATATGTGAACAGCTTATGGGTATTCCGATTCCGTTATCATATACTCGCTTGACTTCAAGGTTTCTTGTCCTATGGCACCTAACACTCCCTATCATACTTTGGGATGATTGTCATTGGATTGTGGTTCCAGCTACCTTTATCAGTGCTGCCTCTCTGTTCTGCATTGAAGAAGTATGTTCCTCACCTTACTTCACTCCTAAACTATTTAAATATATCAAATTATGATGTTCTAGAATCTGTTGTGCATAGTAGTTAATACTTAATATAACCTGGACCTCAAGATATTACACATTTACCAGTGTTTTATTTTATTCTGAGTAATTTCATTAAGCGAAAAACTTTAAGTTGACAAACAAAAAATGTTGATAAATAGGTGAGAATGACAGTGACAATGCTTTTTAGTTCAGCAGTTAGATTTCTGGCTAGCTAATTGAAAAAATGTGAAAAATGATTGCTGCAGGTTGGAGTGCTCATAGAGGATCCATTTCCAATGCTTGCACTTAATGATCTCTGCCAAAAGGCGCAGTCAGACATCGAAGAAGCAATTGCAACCGAAAATGTGATTCACGCGCACCTTGTTGCAAAGCGAAACTACCACTCTAAAGAACCTTCACCAAATGGCAGGCCCAACTCCTAAATGGAAGTGAATTTTGCTATGAATATCTTCTGCAGCTTTAGCTTATGAGGTGGCTATGTATGCGGTACTTGTTTAGTCACATTAATTGTGGTTAGGAATTATATCATGTAATTAATCACGACATTTGTGCTACACTTGCACCAGCTCGACAATTTCTCTAGGAAATTGCCTAAAATCCGTCGATAGCACTTTTAGGCGTATATTCTGCTAATATAGCTCTGTATATATCAAAAATTCATAATCATGTAAATATAAACTCATCAATTGAGACCTTCATTTTGATGGTTTATCAATGTAAATTTAGTTAAGAGTGTAGGTTTTAATAGGCTTCGGCTTTTTTGAACTGCTGTCTCAAATTTTGTTTTACTATAATTGTTTGTTCTGTAAAATAGCTCTCAATTTGGAAAGGTTGCGTATATATTGTACACGAATTTGGAAATGTCGTTATGACATGGCCTAGCTGTAACGTCCCAATCTGCTTTCAGAATCATTGGTAGTTCTATGATTTTCTAATGGAACCAGAAAATAGTCATAATATTTTTGCAGAGAAAAAACGTTAAAAGCTTCTACAAAATAGTACTTTATTTTATGACAAAAGAAAATACACCTAAGCTTGTAGATATGCATTTTCACTTTTGTTAGTATATCTGAAGTATGTAAATATTGTATGATTTAATGAATGGTCCACACAAGTCTGGAAAAAAAAAGCGAAACACATTTGTCTGAGCCCAGGTTCGAACTGGGGACCTCTAGTGTGTGAGACTAGCGTGATAACCAACTACACCACCCGGACAGATGGTTATCAAAGCTTTCAGTACATATATATTCATAAATGTATTGAAGGGCATTATTTATTGAACTCAATGGCAATATATATTTCTAAGCAGCACCAAATCAACTCTAAGATAACTCTCATCTATTTTTCCTTTGATCCATAAAATATGAAGTTTGTTTAGGTATAAGGACGTGTTAGCATCTAAAGATTTGACTTGACCATAATTTTGGGATGAGTAGTTATAAGGTTGAGTTTAGTCCATCTCAATCATTTTTTATTTTACAACTTACTCTTAATTGTTTTGTTTGATTATGAACAATTTATTTTATTAACAAAATATTGTATATGAAATTTATGTTTGTTTAGATAGTGATGATATTTTATTGTAGCATTAATATTTTGAGTTTGAATAAATAATATGATACTTAATTATTTATTTATATATATTTACGGTATAAATTTTTTTATACAGTCAATTAATTACAACTATTAAATCATTAATTATTTTATTGAATAATAAATGTCATGATTAATATAAAACTATTTTACACTAATCACAGCTATTTATGGTGCCTGACATATCAGAACCAATAACTTTGATTAAGTAAAAGTAATTTACATTGAGGGTTCATTTCTCATTATTTTATTCTTATGTATTTGTTTTTGTAAAAAAAACTGATTATCACTGTTTTATTTATTTTTTAATAAAAAGAGTAAAAAGGAAGAGGGGGAAGAAACTATAAATAAATAATCTAATGGATTAGTTTTGCGTGTTCCTCTCTTCTCATCTCTTCTGTTGCAGTGCGCTTTTCAGACGAATCCCTAATTGCGCGCATGTGAGTTTCCCTCTTTTCTTTTTCCCTTCCACCATTTCATTCTCCTTGATTGTTCGCAATTTACTTTCAAGTTTTAAACTTTTTTATTCCTAAAAATAAATTTCAGTGCCCCTTTTGGTTTTGGATCTGAATTTGCAACGGTTGCTTTCAATTACAGGAAATCAAATTGGGAAAAAAAAGTCAAAATCTAGGTTTAAGAAAATGTAGCTGCAATTTTTTGGGTGGGAGTAAATAGTGATTCTTTGTGGAAAAGCTTTACTAGAAATAATTAAGCATGTGATTATGGTTTTGTGGTTTTGTTCAGCTTTGTTTTTTATTTGTTGGTAATTGAATTCATTCTTATTATGTTGCTTGTGGGTTTTAGATGTAACATGGACATTGTTTTTCACTCCTTAAATAGGATGAAAAGTTTAATGCTTGAAGTTAAACAGTATTTTGTTTCACCTATTTGGGATGTTTGCTTGTGTGTTTTGAATACCGATGCCTGCGAACTGGAATAGACATGTTCTTGTAGATGTTGGTCTGTTGATAAAGGGATCAGCTTTTATATAACATCAATATATCATGCTTATGCCAAACATGTTAAATTCCAAGAAGAAAGAGATGAATTTTCTTTATGGAAGAAAACTAGAAGCTATGTACATTTTGAGGATGATATTTAGCTCTTCAAAATGTTAAGTAAGCGGTGGTAAGGTTGCACATTATTCAGTCTGCAGTCTGTTTAGTGAGGCTTGTTTTGAGCTGATCGATTTGAATATTAGACCAAGTCATATGATTATGTTATGTCTTGATGAGAATATCAAGCCTTAAAAATGTATGAACCCTGTCGCGCAAATGTGATAAATCATGTTTTTATCACGAGTTCGTTAATTATGTGTCAGAATTTCAGTTTGGGGACATAATAGCTAGAGGCTTGCCATCCAATGTACTCAAATGAATCGAAAGTGCAATTGAAATGATGATTTGATGCGGGCTTTATTGACTTGTATCTTTTCTTTTCAGGTCCTCTGAACTAATACCAATGGAGCATTTAGATGATGGTGAGGCATCATCAAATAATGTTGATGAAGTAGAAGTCACTAATACTCCTCTGATTTGTGGCCTTCCAGATGATATTTCTCTTTTGTGCCTTGCAAGAGTTCCTAGAAAATATCATTCAGTCCTAAAGGCTGTCTCGAAAAGATGGAGGGACTTAGTTTGCAGTGAAGAGTGGCTTTTTTATCGCAGAAAGCATAAACTTGATGAGACATGGATCTATGCTTTGTGCAGGGACAAATTTGATCATGTTTGCTGTTACATTTTGGATACAACCTCCTCAAGAAAATCTTGGAAGCTCATTCACGGGCTTCCACCTCACATCATGAAAAGGAAAGGCATGGGTTTTGAAGCTTTGGGAAACAAGCTCTTCTTGTTGGGTGGCTGTGGCTGGTCTGAAGATGCTACTGACGAGGTTTATTCATACAATGCTTCCTCGAACTCTTGGGTTGAAGCTGCTTACTTGTCAACTGCTAGGTAAATATCCTTATGGCTATCCCTTTAGAAAGCTAAGGGCCTGTTTACTTGTAGTGTTTTCCGTTTCCATTTCTACTAAATTACTAATAATATTTTTTTGTGGGAAAATTACTAATAATATAAACATTAGAAAAAGTATTATGGAAGTTTTTGAAAATGCAATCTAAAAATAGATTGAGTATTTTTTAAAATTCTGAAAAATTCCAAAATCTTGTTTTTAGGGTTTTTTTGGAGATTAATTTTCTCTAGTTAGCCCATTTTATCTCTATCACAATTAAAAAGAAAAATTCATAAACTAAATGTCATTCCAGCCACCACCCACATACAAAGTAAAAATGTTGGGAGAAAGTAAACGGGCCCTAAGTTAGTTAGTGTTGGATGAAATAAGGAGTTTTTGGAATAGATTATAGGTAGAGTTCTTACATTTACTTACTTGAACTCTGAGGAATATTTTTGTACCTTAAAACCAGAAACAAAGCCACAAACTTAGTATTGTACATGGAAGAAATATTTGGATCCACAAGTTTTTATCGCAAATGAATATTGAAAATATGGGAGTGAGAATATGGAGGAAGGAAAATTATGACTGTATCTTAACTCGTATTTTGTCAAGTACCTTGTCAACTTCTTGGAGCTTGTGAGTTAAAGCTTCTATAAATGATAGAATCACCTGCAGATGCATAAGACGTAGGTTTTATATATAATCTAGTATTTTAGTATTTGATCTTTCACATGCTTGTATATTTGACTTTGCAAATTAGCATTAAATGAAGAACTATTAGTTCACAAGTGTCTTTCTGTTGTAATTAATGTTTCCCCCACACTTTCTACATAATCTTTTAAGAAGCTTGCAAGGAAAGTGGAAGTTTTGTTTTATGTGTTTACCTATTTAATCAAGAACTACTTTGGCACCATGCTCTGATGAAATTATGTTAAAAAAATGTTCTCTATGTATTTTGTTTGTCAATTTTCATCTTTTAAAAGTTAAAATTACGTTTTTATCTGTCATTACCCTCTACTGCAATGTAAGAATCACAATTTTCCTTCCCAAAAACTTTCAGGTGCCACTTTGCTTGTGAAGTAATGGACGAAAAACTCTACGCAATTGGCGGCATAGGTTCAAATTCAAGTGATCCTCATTCATGGGATACTTTTGATCCTTTCACAAATAGTTGGACATCTCACAGAGACCCTAACATTGTTCCCGAAATCGAAGATTCGGTAGTTATGGACGGCAAGATATATATCCGATGCGGCAAATCTCCTGTAACACCTCACGTGTATGCCGTCGTATACGAACCATCAAGTGGAACATGGCAGCATGCAGATGCCGACATGGTTTCGGGATGGAGAGGTCCCGCAGTTGTTGTCGACGGAAACCTTTTCGTTTTGGATCAAAGTTTGGGTACTAGGTTAACGATGTGGCATAAAGAGCGTCGCGAGTGGATACCCGTTGGAAAGTTGTCACCATTGCTTACAAGACCACCATGCCAACTTGTTGCAGTTGGTAAAAGCATTTATGTTATTGGGAAAGGGCTTAGTACTGTGGTTGTTGATGTTGGTGATGTGGGAAATATGGGAAGGGTGATGATGGGTTCTTCTATACCCAAATTAGTCTCTGATTACAATGTAATTAGTTGTAAATGCTTGTCAATTTAAAGAGTAAATCATTTTTAAAATTGTTGAGATGCATGTTTTATTGTTGCATATTTTTTTGTTTGTATAATGACTGTATTAAGGTTTGAACTCATATGATGAACTTGTTGAAAACTATCCAAATTCACCACCATTAGTGATGATGTATTTCATGTAAATTTGCTACCTTATACAATTTGAGTAACTTTTTGGTATAGCATTTGATTGATTTTTATTATGCATATAGACTTGTGAAAGTTCAACTTGATTGTTCACAAATAACACATTCTTTTTCATTTTTTTATAAAAATTATTCTCAGACACATTTTATTTGATTCTTTCAATTTTCTTACACCAATTTTGATTGGAAAAAAATTTAATAAGAGAGAATATATTAAAAAAAAAAATCTCATTTGTAGTATACACCTTAAAAAATGTTGTCTTGACTAATTTAGCCTTGAAGAATGAAACTGTGATAAATATTACTAAACAATGTGTTGTTAACAAAACAAAAGTTTCCTTTCTTTCTTCCACTTTGTGATTATTGTTGGACAAAGTTACCTTGTGAATTTTTTTTAAAACTAAAAAATTACCTTGTGATTATTATAAAGTTATAATCTTTCCAAAACCATAATAATAATAATAATAATAATAATAATAATAATAATAATAATAATGTTAATATTAAATATTATTAATAACTGGCTATTATATAACAAACTATTTAAATAATAGTGTTATATAAGAAAATTCTATAAACATTTTTGTGTCTTTAGATTTATTCTTGCCGCAAACCATTTCCATACCATAAAATAAAACAGTGCACATTTGTTGCATCTCTAATACAATTTAAATTTTATTGATATAACATAATCCTTACCTAAAATTACATCAATAAAAAATCATTTTGTTGATACTCAGCTAATCAATTAGTAGATAGTAATCTCGAAAACTAAGGAAATAAACTATTTTAGTCCTAAATTAAATAGGTGCACTATATGCAAGAAGGAGGATTCTGTTGGCCATAAGAAGCACCATTAACAAAGGAACATTGATCGCTTAGTCTTCCTTTACCACCATAAGGCCACAAATTAATATTCTCTAATTTAATGTTTTGGCATGGTTTCTTTTCACTGCAATTGATACTCACTGCAACTTCTCCATTTCCACTTCCTCGAATGTTTCTGTATGACACATTGCTTATTTGTACACTTGAAGCCCCCTACACAAAATTATTGCCACACATTAAATTAAATTATGGTACATACATAAACTACTATTGATCATCAATATATATATGGCATATTGTTTTTTTTAGTTAATATTCATAATATGTTTCATTAAATTAGAGAACCTCAAATCAAATTATGCCATTTTGTAAAAATGGATGAAAAAAAAATTTTGCTTCTTAACTTATAATTTTAACCAATAAAAAAATATGAAAAATAATTTATGAATTTTTAAAGTTTTTAATAAAGTGCACAAAGAATCTCATCTTTTGAACGGTTCATATTCACATTCACCACTGTTTAACTTTATAGAATCCAAATTCAAAAAAAGAACAATGTACAAAAAAAAAATAAAAACATTCAAATATTGATTAAGAGTACAAACCTTATAGTTGCATGGAGAAACTGGACAATATCGTTGATCAATGATAATGGGATTTTGCACATTATTCATGACAATATCTTCATAGACAATATTAGAAGCCACCAAAGTATTCTTCCATTGAGAAGCCCATGTTTTAATCCTAACACCATTACTAGTACCACTAAGGGTACAATTCCTAACACGTATGTCATGAAGATCTTCCTCCCCTTCATTCTTACCAAGACTTCCAATACTAATTCCATGACCAGGACCACAAAAAACATTAGAAATTCGAACATGTCTAGTACCCGAGAGCATAGCAATGCAATCGTCACCGGTGCCAATGTTCACATTTGTAATATTTATACCATGTGACATCGCCATTTTTATACCATCAGTGTTGGGACTATCGGAAGGGGCTATTATTTTTAGTTTTGTGAGTGTCATACTCACACATCCAAACATCACAAAATGCCCTTGTTTGCTGTTAATAGATCGCATGCGATGGATATAACCATTTTTGATGAAGTCAAATTTCATTGTCTGATTAAATATATGTACAAAATATATAAAATGTTAATATCACATGTGAAACAAACACTTTCTTGCTAAAAAAAAATATCATTTTTTCAAATATAGTAATTTACAAGTATAAAATAGGAAGAGTATTAAAAAAATGTAGCATATGGTATATTGGTAGTATTATTAAAAACTCTACCTTTTTTATTTCATAACTAATTAATAGTGACATAAGAGAAATCATAACCATGATGCTGCATATACTTTTTTTTTTTTTTACTAAATTAAACATGATATTATACTAATGAAACATACTTTAGTTAAGATACAACATATTGAGACATAAAAATGACTTGATTTATATAAAAAAATAAACTTACTGTAGGAAGAGGGCGACAATTTGGATTTGTTCGACAATCATTAGTTTTCCAAGCATAAGATCCTTGACCATCTAATACACCACCACCACCAACAACCAAATGGTCAACATATCTAAAATTTATCCAATCATTTTTGATTGAATTTGGATCAATTGGAGCTTTCAATAATCCTTTTATTCTAAAGTTTGTTACACCATTGCATGGACCACTAAATATAACTTCATTTAGCATATATGTTCCTTGTGGAATAAAAATAGTTGATTTTCCATTCCATTTGCATGCATCATACCATGCTTTCAAAAATGCCTTTACAAGAATGTAACAAATTAATTAGTTAGCTCATCAAACTAAAAATAAAAAACATAGCAAGAGAAGGAATTAATGAATATGGTAAATTAATTACCTCTCTATTGTCTGTTTTGCCATCGGATATTGCACCATAATTCATCACATTGAAAACCTTATATTGAGCTTGTGCTTCTACAATCCAAACTAGTAAGCACAACACAAAAATATATTTTGCAACCATTTTTAATTAAGCTCTTGTATTCAAGATTTCTTGCTTTGGTTTGACATTTGAGAATGGTAAACCACCATTTTATAGTATGTTAAGAAATCAAATAAAGTTAATGCGATTGATTTTCATAACTTTTTCAATAACCAAGATTATTATTATGATGATATTGTAAGAGAATCAATGCCTTTTGTTTTGGAAACAATAGCAATATCGTTATCGAGCAAGATAAAAGTATTCTATAAATAAAAATGTAATATCATTGATAATGGATAGTTATTAATCAGGCCATTTTGAGTTTGAAGAATTTCAAATGTCACTTCCATTTGGTTGACTGAAAAGCCATGTTTGTACAGTGGTTTACTTATTAATTACTATCTCTATTCTGATTTATAAAAAAAAAATAAAACAAAAAACATCAAAATCAATGTAGTTATTCATTGTATTAACTTTTTTTTTTTTTTGACTATTTTATGATATATTAAAAAGATAAATATCTTAAATAAGGATAAATAGATAATTTAAACAATAAATACACTTTAAAAATTATAAACTTTTCTTATAAATATGACCAAATATTTTTCAAAATTCTTTTATAATTAAGACCGGAAGGAGTAGTTGGATTAGATCATGTTACAGTTATCGAGTAAATAAATTAAAATCATTTATAAAATAAATTAAAATCATTTATAAAAAATATGTAATATTGAATATAGAGTTTGGTTTTGATACATTGGTAGTGTATCAACTAATGATATATTAGTATTGATTATTAATTTTTTACACCAACTAATCATTTATTGTTTTTTTGATATATTAGTATTGATTACAGTTATTTTTTGACACAAGTAATCTTGTATTGTTACATCTTATATATTAGTATTGTTTTTTTTGTCCTTTTATTAAATATTAAAATAAATATTATGTAAAAGATAAAAGACGAGAACAAATAAAAAAAATTAAGGACTAAAATGAATAAAAAAGTATAAATGATCAAAAGGAATATTAAGTAAAAGACAAATGATTAAAATTATTTTTTATTTTTTTTACAAAACATTTAATTTTGCTTGATTTAGCAAAATACAATTATACAAATATTTTTCCTTTATTCAGCTCATTCGCGGGACGTTGATGGATGGATAGTAATAAAGTTAGTTGTAATTACGATTAATATGTTTGATTGAGATTTTTGTGCATCATTAGAAATGGAAAGAAAAAGTTAACCAAAAAACAGAAATGGAAAGAAAAAGTGAATAAGGACTTGTTTGATTGTGTTTTACTTTTTTTGTTTTTGAAAACTATTTTTATAAATAAATTTTAGAAAACTGTTTTTAAAAAGAAAATTTAAAAAAAATTTGTTTGACAACTTTAATTTTTTAAATCAGTTTTTGACTAGAGAATAAAAAAAACTGAAAAATGAAAAGTAAGGGTTTGTTTGATTGTGTTTTACTTATTTGAAAACTATTTTATAAATAAATTTTAGAATAATATTTTTAAAAAGAAAATTTTAAAAAAATCTGTTTGACAATTTTAATTTTTTAAATCAATTTTTGACTAGAGAATTAAAAAAAATTAAAAATAGGCTTGTTTAATTGTGTTTTACTTTTTAGTTTTTAAAAAATATTTTATAAATAAATTTTAGAAAACTGTTTTTAAAAAGAAAATTTTAAAAAAAATCTATAACAACTTTAATTTTTTAAATCAGTTTTTGACTAGAGAATTAAAAAAACTGAAAAATGAAAAGTAAAATACCATTTATCTATTTTGCTTTTTTAATTTTAAAAAGTATAATATTAAAAATAATTTTACAAAACAGTTTTTAAAAACAAGTAATCCAAACAAATTTTTTAGTTTTTAAATATCAAAATTGAGTTTTTGAAATGTAAATCAAACAAACCCTAATTCTCCATCTTCTCAAACCTGAAAAATAAGACAATATGCATAGTCTGTTTGTTGTTAGCAACTTTGTTGAGTAATTTGGAAAGATATAAATGGAAATCTCCATTTAGGAAAGGGTAGTCAGAGAGGTGAGGACAAGAATGAGTTTGGGGATGTCACTAACTGTTTCTGGTATAGCCATAACAACATAAGTAAAATTTTCAGTGACTAAGCCATAATTTACAAAACTTTAGCCTCTCAATATTGTGTTTTATTAGTATCTTGATTATTACGTCATAGATAACTATTGTTATAAGGAAGCCACAAGTCAGAAAATAATCTGAAAAGCATATTGAGAGATAAATAAATATAATTATTTAGGTTTCTTGTAGTAGATTAAAATCATAGTGGTTATATATAAAATAATTTAAAGATTATTTTTTAAAGATCTTTAAGAAAATAAACAGTTATTTTGTATTTTTTTAAAATTAGAAACAGTGATCAGAAATTGCTAAAAATTATAAAAGATAACGACAAACAACAAAAAACGAAACATTTCATAGGCCAATGTACCATGATTTCTGTCAAAACAATAATAATCGTCTCTTGTTTCACTAAAAAAGTGTCACATGTGTATTTGTGAGTTCAAAAGATAATAAATTTTTTTTTTAAGTAATCTTCAATCACGTGTATTATTAAGTAATTTTCTATCTCTTTCTCTTCTGTTATAAATGATTTTTATTCAAAAGATAATCAAATTGGTTTCCATTTTGAGCATAAAAAAAAAGCTACACAAACAAAAACAAAAACATTAAAAATGATTTTTTACTTAAACGTGATTTTATCCTCAAATAATCCTAAACAAACACACTCTTAGTTACAAGCACACATTGCATAATGTTACAAATATTTACTACTCTTTATAGTGAGTTGAGACATAACAGCAAAATGTAAATTGAACTTCTAAAATTATTGCTCTAAATATAAAAGCATAATGACAAACCAATAACTTCTAAAATTATTGCTCTAATTATTGCAGATCATTTAAAAAAATTAAGAAATCATACCATGTTGAGGATCGAAGATGTTTTGCTTTATTACTTGTGCACCTTCTTGATTCTAAAAATGAACCAAAAAAGACCCAAAGAATACGAGGCTACGTGTGTTAAAGGGGTCAGATTTATCCTCCAGTTGCGACACTATGAAGTAAATAAAATTATTTGGGATCTAATAAATTTCTCTGGTACTTTGTTTGAATAAATATTTTATTCTAATCAAACTAACATATTAAAGTATAGGCCATGGGTCTGCTACATTTTGCTGGCTGAAGTTTCGGGAATAACTTTCCTGGTTAGACCTTCTTGAACAATTGTTACAAGAAGCTGCAAGTTAAACAGATTACACACTGTAAGACAATTAAACAAGGAAGGTATCAAGGTGAATTGATGTAATTTCAGAATCCTTTACCTTTCCCTTCTGATTGAACATTTGACCTATGACAAAGCCTCGTGCTTCATAGGCAGTAGGAGTGAAGATCTGTTGAATGAATTGAATTTCAATCAATATAACAGAAATGAAGGAAAAATAAGACAATAATTCCTTGGTGAAAGATGATTTTCTGTTCAAAAATTATCAATTTAATTGGTTCCTGGATCATAAATTGATAACGTTTTTATGAAAAACTCCTTTCCTATAATTTGCCAAAGTTTATATACAGCAATGCACAAATTATAGAAAGAGTTTAATTTGTATACTCTGACAGTGTCATAAAAATAAATACATCTAGAAATAAAACAAAAAATATGAAATGTTAGCGAATCCTAACTTAAAGGTGAAAATTAGAAAACATATAATAAAATAAATATCATGTTTTAAGTACCTTGGTTCTATTAAACAAAACTAGAAGGATATAATGTGAGATTTCAACCATAGGATCTAAGCAAAGTAGATGAAATGGAGGGATACTTTAGGTGTTGGTGTGATTTGCGATAGTAAGGTACCAATCAAGTTCAAAGGTAAATTTTACAATACAACTTGGAGACCTTAATGTTGTATGTGATTGAATGTTGGATGGTAAATGGCCAACAAGAAAGACAAATGAATGTTGCAGAGATGAGATGAGGATATTATGATGGCGAGTGAATACACAAAACAAGACAGGGTTAAAAATACAATCATTAGAGAGATATTAGGAATTTAGGGCAGCTCTGATTGTAGAGATGCTAGCAAAATCTCATCTTAGGCAATTTACGGGTCTGTGAAGAGGGATGGAGACTAAGAAAATCAATATGCTTAGATACAAACGATTTATCTTTGGATTTAATACATGAAGACATTATGTCTCCATGACGTCGACCCCACTTAGTACAAAAAGACTTGGTTATTGATGTTGTTCAATAGATGAGAAACAAGGAAACTCACCGAAAATAGAACCCATTCATCAGCTTTCAAGGGTCGGTGAAACCACATGCTGTAATGAAAATTAAAAAGGATTCAATCAACAGCAAGAAAGCAAATTCAAGCCTCGACAACTTGTTTCGCATTCCTTGCATATTATGATTATAATATCAAATAAATTATATCATGCAACTGGTAGGACTCTAATACTTACGCATGGTCCAGACTAACACCACGTGCCCTGAAACCTTTCTCGCGATGGGGATTCAAACTTACTTGAAGAAATACTAGATCTGAAGCGTATGCCACCACACACCTGCAAAATAGCGGACAAGATACTAATAATATGTGAGAATTCAGAAGGCTCTTCTTCAACCGTTGGAAATTTTAATTTTCACAATGTTTAAGTATCCCAAAGTGAATATCCCATTGTTACTAAAAGGCAATCTATTTATTATCTAAATATGCAGTTAACTTTTCATCAACGAGGCACAGATTACGACATAATTCAAAACTATTAAATATCTCCAGAATTGTATGCATTCAGGCACAGGGTTCCAAGCTATACAAGCATTGATTATGGCATATCAGTAAAAGTTCTTTAATAAAGTACTAGTTAGGGGCAAAAGACGTATTTTAGCCCAGAAAGATGTACCTATGCAGGGCCTGGTCATCTGAAAGTTTTCCCTTTGCTCGAAACCAGTATCTCAAACTGCATAAGTATGTTAACAAAGTTCAGATGATTCCGAGTTCAAAACAGCTGAAATTTGATTGGAAATGATGTTTATTGAAGTATCATTCTATTCCTTTCCAAATTTTTCTCGCTAAAACATTGCATTCATGCTCAGGGTAAAAGTAAGCAAAAGTTGCAATAGAGCTCAGGCTAACCTGGGAGGAGATTTAGTCTGATTTGTTGCAACATTAGGTTCACAGAACCGTATCTCTATGGGCCAGGGGATGAACTCAGCTGTAGCCACTTTGTTCCGGTAAATTCTGAAGCAACAAATTTTGTCATTATTACAGTACAGAAAAATATCATGCAGTCTTATGAGAGTATTTAAATCTCCTGTGAACGACAATAGCAGGTCACTCATAGAAACCCAGACTCTTGGAATCTTAGTTTTTTAAACACTGATACAGAAAATGCCCGTGTATTTTTTCCTAATCAAACAGTTCAAAACCAAATTTTACAAGAAAGGTGTTTCGAGTCTCCATCAACTTTTTTTCGAAAAGGAGTTTCCATCAATTTAATTTTTTAATATATTAATTCATAAAGAAATCCCAATTTAATACCATTTTATCTAGCTTATTCTTTCATCATACTAAAGCCAATTTTGTTTTTCGCACCAATACTTAAATAGAAAAAATTTCTAGCAATATTATCCAGAGAGATGTTTTCTATATTTTTATTAATTGAGACTTGAAACAGAAAACATTTTTGCAGTCTACACTATTATTAATAATTGAAAATTCTTTTCAGATTTAGAGGAAATCTATTCATCAAAAGTGCACAGATCCTAATCTTAATGATGCAAGAATCCTGGAATGAGTACATACTTCAATTTAATTATTACTTACTAGCACTTGGCATTTCAATTAACATCCTACAGAAAATGTTAGATTACCAGAGCATTTTTCCATAACCCACAAATCCATAACCAAACAATGTTCTTACACACTTGAATTCATTATCCTTAAAGGCCCTTGTCAATAAAATTGTTTATGAAGCTAAAATTTAGGAAAACAAAAAACACCCAAGCTCGTAAACAAAAAAAAAAAGGCTCTAGCTTAGCAGATGGAAGCTTGAGACTCAACCAACCAAAAACTTGGAAAATTTCAAGTTTGAACATTTCACAAAAACAATGATAGGAGTTACAAATCCTTTAACTAGACCCTGGCACATACATGCTGAGAGTAATGGCAATCTGAAAAATAAGTGGTAAAAAGGTGGAATTGCAGTACATTTAGTTGATTTACAAAAGGAAAATAGAGAGTGAGTAGAAGTAGTCCAACAACTCTAGCTAAAGCTGTTAGAAGATTATTTACTAGGGCTGTCTTTGCCTTCCATTCCATTATCAATTGCTATTTTAGTCATCATATATCGAAACTTTCGTATAAAATTATGTGTAGTTGTTTGTTGGCAAATAAGGGAGCTAGAAAAATTCTTAGACACATAATGCTTGGAAAACTAACTCTCCACAGATTAAAGTTTTTTTTCTGTCCCCAAGGAGACACCGTGATGATTAAGCACCAGTCACTACGACTTGAAGGTCCCAGGTTCAAATCTAATTAGTTCAAGCAAAGATGGATTAATGAAAAGGATATGGGTTTCCCCTTTCATGTAACCCAAATTCTTAATAGAAAAAACGTTATAATTTTATGTGCAGCCTCTGTAATGTCCAGAAAGATACAATTTGATATAAAAGTAGAGATTCCCCGACTGTTTAATCACAAGCAAACACAACTACATACAACAAAGATGAAAATATATAGTGAAATAGCAATATTGCAACAACAAATCTTACATTGGCAAGCGAGGGTCAGTTAGACGACTCTCCCGTAGCTCTTCTAACGGCAGAAGCTATAAGTAACAAATCAAAAATATATATCAATAATCTGACATCCACAACAACAAAAATTTATAATGACTAAAAGTTTGTTTGTATCTTGCCATTTCTGGTGCAGGGACAGATGGCATGGCTACTTCCTGGTGGTCAAATGCCGAATCTTCACTCTGTGGGTTAAAGAAACAACAATGATAAACGTGCTCTACAATTTAGAACATATAATTCCTTGACTAGAGCCAACACTCATGTGTTAAAAGAACAAGTGTAGTTGCACTGACAACAGCCAAACACATAGTTGCATCGGCCAAATTAGAGTTTGTAGTCATGAAAAAAATATAAAGATAGATAAACAGAAACTTATCATAGAGAATAAAATCTACAATTTTTAATGCAATTGAACTAATTTTTCCCCTTATTTATCTTCAAACATTGCAAAATTTCTTAATTAGCATTCAAACCATCTGAATGTTATATTATGTTAAGTACTAGGTTTCGGATTCCTATCATAGTATCTTTATGAGGAAGTGATTCTGTCAACCTTTTTCTCCTACTTCAGCCATTCTTTCAGCGTACAAATGTAATTTTTAGTCATAATAATATCCAGAAACCATAAATCCTATTAAAAAAAACGTCCATTCAGCAGTTGTTTCACACAGTTTTTTGAACTATAGAGCAAAATAGTCAATCAATATAAATATCCTTATAATTATAAACCATATTTCCATTCCTCATCTGCACTTTCTTGTTTAAGGCCAGATGGTCTTGACCATGTTCAATACCCGAAAAACCAAAATTGACCAAGTAGTGGTTATTTCATGTTTTGGCCAGACCAAAAACAACCAGACAAAGAAGCATGTAACATGTCAGTTTGTCAACAACTGCCCAAGCCTATTATTGTTGACATATATGTAAATAACATATTATGATTATAGGAATAATAGTTCATTAACATAGACATGATATTGTAGTTATCTTGTAATTAATATTGTGATTGTATATTAATTCGCTCAAAGCCTATATAATAGAGTCTCTGTGGTTTAAACAAAGTTTTACAATATATGCCTCTAAGTAGAAGAAGTGTGTGTGTGTGTATATATAGAGAGAGAGCAAAAACATGGGTCGGTTCACAGCGAAATAAACTAAACTACTATACAAAAACTTAGATTCTTTTTAGTCAAGAAGAATATATTACATGAAATGAAGCCAGCAAAGTGAATATGACATTTCCCTTTTGCATTGCATCCACTTTCCGCATAGCAAAGCTCTTTCCATCACGGAGACGATGAACTTGATATATAATAGGCACTGGAAAATAAGTGCTTTTAGGATGTCTAATGTCTAATCTGTTTATTATTCTTTGTCAAAGAAAACAAACAAATGAAATAGCAGTAGAAATAATGTGGTTTAAGAAAGATGATAGTAGGATGCCTACATAGATTTTCGGATCATAAAGAGTATATTGCATCAAAGTTAATTATCTTACACGATAGAAACCTTAGGGCCTATCCTCAAGACAAAGTAAAAAAGAAAACAACTTAAAAAAAATCTTCGACAGAGCCCTAGAACCCACTCTTCATGATTTATTCTAACTATATGCAACTGCAACATAGTTTCATGTTTCTTAGTTTACACATGAATAATAGCATACACATCTCATCTTAAGAAAATGAGTAAGAATAAATAGAAAGGCAAGTGATATCCACATCACAGTATTGTCATCAAAGTTAAGAGATTAAACATGCTTACTGTTTAAGTCTCCTATACGAAGAAAATAGGCATGCAAACTATGCAGTAACTTAAGACAGTCGACAGATTTTGATGCTGCAGCTAGTGCCTGCATATTATATATTATCTTGTAAGTAGTCTTTGTATGGGAGCTGCGACTGACATGAGCAGCATGGTATAATATGAAGAAGACAATGCAGTTTTATCGTTACCTGTCCAACCAGCTGTCCACCAAACACCTTTCCAAATCTTGGAGCATCTGGAAGAGTGACTCCTTGGAAGGTATCTACCTTCCAAAGAGAATAACAAAAAGCTATAAGGTGAAATCCAGGCTAAACATTTCACTATTTTCTATCAAAGAGAAACAATGATGTGCTGATATACTATGGTGCTACTGCTAATTGTTCTCAAAGATAAACCAGGAAAAACACATCAGACTAGTTCTATTTACCCTTTTCAAGTGACAAGCATAAATTTATTCATATTCAATGATATTTAAAATTTAAATATCTGTATCATCTTTCCTTTCCTTCCCTCTTTTTTCTTTACCTTTCATCATATGCATGTGAACATGTCTTTTCAAAGAGTCATGTGCAAGTGCATAAGGATCTAAGTATGTCAAAATGTGAATAATGTTGAAGGTGGGTACAGTTTCTCAAGTAGAAAAATACAATATTGTTTTTCTAGCACAAATAATCAGTTCATAAAAGCCTTAATTCACAAACACTTTGCAGAAATTATATGGGTATCGTAAAAAAAACTAAGTACTAACCTCTATTTCAATAGAAAACTCTTAATCCTCATTAAAAATAAGGAAACAAATAATGAAATAAACAAAAAAATATAAAACCTATTCATGACAGATCATGAAAGATATTCTAAACTATTCTAAGATATAATCATGATATCATGAGATATCATCAAAATATTCTCGCACACTTCAACAAGAAGAAATCAAAAATCAAATTCACATAAAATAGGAGACCTCTAATGGTTCCAAGTGCAATATATTCTCCACACGTGTGCATCTTTCAGGATATTTTTCTGCGCTCCATATATACTTTGGCCATAGCAGTGCCAAGTGCTCATGGGGCAGCACTAAGCATGTTAGCTGATACAGCAAACAACAAAAGTCACCATATAGCAGTAAATAATTCACTTCACTTGAGAGTATCTAAATTTCTTCTATATACTAGATTTTGAAATAGAAAAGCAGTAGGAAAAGAAACTAAAAGGGAACCTTAGACAAAGCAACAACATCTGTGCAGTGAACTGTATTTGACAAACCTGCAAGTTCACATTATTCTCAGATATATTACTTGACAAAGCAATATAAAAAAATTTCTTGTATATCTGTAATGACAAAACATAAATTGAGAAAAGAAAACAGCTTTATGTACAAGAACTTTGAAAATGAATGACCAGTTTAACCTGCAAAAAGGTTAAAAGAAAGAAAACATAGAATTATGGTGGCAAAGTCCTACTTATTTGTGATAGCAAGAAATATTAGAACAGAGAATGAAGCATTGGAGAAATTGTGACAAATTGACAACCAAAACTAGTCAAATTGACCAAACTTAACAGTGCAGAAGAAGAAAATTTAGAATAACCAAATCATGACAGCACAAATTACCTGACTAGCTTATGGCCTGTGGAATAAAAGAAAAATACTTAATCTTAAACAATAAAGTGCAATATGAAGCATAAGAAGTAGTTTACTACCATAACCAAAGTAGTCGTATTTATTCAATTGGAACTCTGGACGATTTTCATCATTGGCATCAACAGATCCAACAACCTTAGCCTACAAGCAAATGAAATGCTACATGAGAGAGAGAGAGTTGACAAGTGTCCTTGGGATATTGGTTATAGAATTAAAATAGAACACATGAAATGAAAACAAAAAGTATTTAATACCTTGAAAACCCAAAAAAAAAACTTTTGGTACTTTCTTAAAGTAATTGGGATTTGGATTTCCAAAGGGCACTTTACACATGAAAACTCATACCAAGTTAGTCTACTGCGTCTCTTTTCCAACTAGCTTTTCTTTTATTATTTTCTCTAATACCCTTTAGTTAAAAGCTGATCCAAATTAGTGGTCTATCGCTATGATGGTACCTAGCCAAATTTCTGATCAACAATTACAATAATTAATTTAAATGCTGGCATTCTAACCATGCCCCTCTCATTTCTTCAGTTTGTTACTCTTTGAGACAAACTCAAGGCATTTGATATGTTGGCACTAGACAACCACCTTGAGGTTAAGGGGATATGTAACAGTATATCATGTATATGTTCTAGCAGCTTCTTAGTTATCCAGTTAGCTGAATTCTGTTTTAGTTAGTTAGAAGTTAGAACTAACTGATAGTTATGTCATTTAGTTCAGTTTATCTAATTCAAGCTAACCGGTCCCCTATAAATAAGAATGCTGTATCTCATTCTAATTCTAATACATAAATATCATATACAGTTTCTGAGAATTCTCTCAAATTCTCTCCCAAAATTTTCTTTCATTTTCTATTATACTCTTTTAGTTTCTCTTCTACCTAATTTATAATTAGAACAGATAGATGTAATACCATTAGACAGAGAGAAGGAAGAGACAGGAAAGTCTAACGAATATCTTTCAGAGATTTGAATATGTTCCAGCAGAGATTTGAATATGTTCCAGCCTAGCTTGTAAGGGGTGGCCCAACCGACGCCGCACTCAATTGTTCAGGGCTGTCTAAAATCCTTGGTCGAATTAAAGGAGAGCTTCACACGAACACGTCTCACAACATTCTGGAATATTTGCTTAGAAATACATGTCACTAGCTTCTAGAACACACATCACTCCTCGCTCAGAAGCCATTCAAGCCATCAACATTCCAAGATTCATAATATTTATAGCCAACCATCCGAAGCTCCACTGTGTCCTGCAGATAGTGAAGGAGCCCGGCCTACAGTGGCTTAGCTGTCACTCACCACATTTGAAGACTACTAGTATATAAAGAGGTGATACACTCTCCCAGGTACACACGCTACTCTGTACTGTTACTACCGAAGCAAACACTAAACTAAGTGTCAAAGTGTGTTGACAAAGACATAATTGGTATGGGGGCTACAATGAATAGCAAATTCAGGGTCACCAAAAAAATAGCTAATCCAGCTCAACTCTTTTATAATACAAGTTAAGAAAATAAGGCAAAAGCTAGCTGGAAATGAGTGCAATGAATAAATAAGAATGGCAACAAACATTCTCTCCAATTTTATGTCATTATACTAGTCTCTACTCTCTAGACTAGCTTAGGGACATATCAAAGTTGTCCTACACTAATTCCATAGCAATTCAATGAAACTTGATTTTTGTTTTTGTTTCTTCAAGGTTTATGATATGAAAATATTAACATACCTCTCCACCCCATATGAAGTAAGTGCCATCTCCTGGTTCACCCTCACGGGCAACATACTCCCCTCGCTCTGCAAAAAATCCATCGATTGACAATTGAAAGCGTCAATGCTTGTATCCTCCAATCGATTATTAAAATTCTAAATGTTAAATATTATAATAATTACCAAGGGATAAAGATACTCCATATCGAAATAATGTCTTAATAGTTTAAGAACAATTCTCAGCGCATATTAACAGATAACTCATTTCATGAATTCCAATGTCACAAATACAATTGTACAATATAGGTCTTCACAAACACAAAGTGCTCGCATGAATGCAAAACTGATATTGGTGTTCAACAAATTCATATTCATGAGAATCAAATCTCTTAAGTTCACTTTATATCATTCCCACACACAAATCCATATTTTTAAGGATTTAAAGGATATACATGATCAGTCATTCAATAAAAATATAACACTAAATAGCACCAACAACCCAAATTGAAGACACATTCAGTGTCCCCCATGTGCCGGTGTTAAGGCCGACACAATACTTTCACATGCAGTTACATTCATTTATTTTTATTTTTTAAAATAATTACCAGGGTCGGTTTCAGGTTTCAGTGTCGTGTTTGTGTCGGTGCTTCGTACGTATGACAAGGGAAAAAGGAAAGCTCTCATAAGATATTAATGTAAAACTAATTTACACCACAATCTTTTAAAAATCAACTCTTCCAATCTAAAGTCAATCCTAAGAATTCACTTTAAAGCATTACCGTATACAATATTTTCATAATCACAGTCCAACTGCAATATAAAAACATTAATTCAATTTGATAAACTCGAATAAATGAATACCATAGTGTTTAACAACTACAACTTCTGATATCTTCCTTATAGACGAACTAGGAAGCCTCTGTAGTAACGGAACGCATCCGAGAAATTCGAACACTGCGAACATCACACAAATGAAACATAATTAAACAAAATAAACTCATAAACAAATAAAATTAATAGATAATCATTACACAAATTCAAACGCATCAAACTAAAATAACGAACCGAAAAAACAGAAAACGAAAATGAAAGCGCAATTCGAAGTAACGTTTACACGAACGGGGGAATTTTGTAACAGAATATCGCTCACCTTCTTCCTTGTTGTGCATTTTCAGAGTTTCATCAGTTTTATCGGACGCGTGATATGTTTTTGCATTCTCGCACGCAAATTTTGGTACTGTATTTATATGTATGGCAGATGAAGGAGTGTGGATCTAGTGTGCGGTGGTGTAGTGCGGTGCAGGGACAGATCTTACTATTGCAGACCGGGGTCAGCCAGTCAGCTACGACCACTAAATTAATTAATTATTAATACCATTCACTATATACATATTTTTGTGCCCACTAAAAATTAGTACTTCTTCCATTTAGTTTTCTTTTCTTTTTCTTTACTTCATAGAAGCATAAATCCAAAATCACATATAAAAATTTTTTTATTCACGAAGTTAATGTTGTATCTTTTATATTCTTCAATTAAATAAATTAATAGTGAGACCAAATCTATGAATGGAGCTATATGTTTTGCACCCTACATTAACTGATTGAAATAACTTCCATTACAAACATTAAAAATATACATAAGACCATATTTTTTCATTTAATCAAATCAAAGAGTAACACCGAAATATTGCACCATTACATAGCATAGAAATTTTACAAAATATCGAACCATTACAAATCAATGTTGCACTAAAATATCATTACAAAACATAAATAGGACAATAATAAAAAAGAAAAGTCTTTGTTCGTATGGTTTACTGCGAGTCACCTCTTGGCATACCAAAAATGTTTGGAGACAAGTTCCCATGTTGATCCTTTACTCTTAATACTTGAAGAAAACTTCTCAACTTGGCATCTTTCTCTTGTGATAATGGTTGAACCTCATATTCAATTATAAGTGGACTTTTTGCACCACTTCCTAGATCAACATAAATCTTAATCCTTACAATTGTACTTACAATAGCTGTATCATTTTCTTTCTTTTCTTTCCCCTACAATATTCAAAACAATTTAATATAAAAACATAATGCAAATAAGTTAAATATTTTTGTCTTAGTTGATGCCTCAATTCTTGTCTTAGATATTGGTTTAGTTACTGTCTTAGATGTAGGTAATGATGAAGGTACAACTACAAAAAAATTGTTGTTTGAGTAGGGTCAGTTGCAATTATAGATTCATCTGCTAGTTAGGTTGTTGCAGGTTCCGTTGCTGCATTTGGATTAAGCCAAGAATCATAAAATGTGTCGTTGCAAATTTCTTATATTTTGCAAGGACTAAAAAGAATTTTTTATTTTGCAGGATCTAAATTTTTTTTGGCATTTTGCATGGACAACTTTTTTTAGAGGGACTAAAACCATTTTTTTTACATTTTTTAAGGACAAATTGTATATTTAAGTTTAAAGTCATTAATTACTTAACTGTTAAAAAACTAACAAAATAAGACCGCATAGACTAAAAGAAAAATGTCGCATTTTATAGAAACAAAAAATCAATTTTCTTGCATATAGACTAATTACATATTTAAGCTTAAAATTATTTGTATTTTCTTATAATATATCTATTGCATATTTAAACTTAAAATTATCTGTCTTTTCTTATAATATCTTTAATTATTTATATCTCTTTTCACTTATTTTTTTATCTACAATAAATAATTATAGATAACTTTCATAAAACCATAAACTTTTACTTATATTTAAGACCAAAAATAATATTATTTTTTAAACTTTGAAAACATAATTAAAAAGAAAAATAAACATTTTTTTAAAATGGCACTTAAAAATGAACATATAGAGTAACTGTTGCCCTTACAAAATTAAAGATATTTCAAAAATATAATGGAAACTAAAATGCATATTTTATCTTCAATGGGACAACTACCATAATTTAAATAGTTTTTCTAGAATAAAATTTAAATTTTATGAAGAATAAAATATTCAATTATATAAAAAGATGAATTATTGAAGAATTAATTGATTACATGTATATGAATGATACTTCTTAGAATATACCATCAATTTAGTTTTTAAACTATTACCCTATCTTCAGATTGATCTCTAAATTATTATGATTGATGGTTTATTTTATTTTTTGTAGTGTTTTTTTTTATAATCAGAATTTTTAATGTTTAAAATATAAATATCAACAACTAAAAGTTAAACAACTTAAAAATATAAAAACACAAAAAATCTAACTTACAGATATCGATACATTTTTTATAAATAAATGTTAAATTGGATTTGAACTTATGACTAAATTCGAACGCAAAATTTCTGATTAAAATGAAAGAGACATGACCATTTTGTCCAATTGTTTTTGAGTAACTTCTTATTATCATTTCTAAACTCTTCAAACGTTTGAGATGATAATAATATTATTAGTTATGGTGTATCATAATGTGTACATATACTTTTTATTTTGTTTCTGAATTCGTCTTGTATTGGACCCTTGGAGGTTGGACCAATAGCAATGCAGCAATGCAGCAATGCAGCAATGCAAACAGATTAATTAAAATTGTCGTCCACGTGAAAAATGGTGGTCGGTGGGTTGCATTGCATGACTTAACGACGCGGTGACCCGCACCGGATCATATCTCCAACAATTATTGCATATGCTATCAGTTTGGTTTTGCCCAATAAGTAATTAGTTTCATTTTTAGTCAAAAAAACATTTTGTTTCATTTTGCCTTATGTGTCTCTCTTCATATTTTTGTTTTTATAGAATCATTGCATTATTTTAAATTTAGAGTGTATGAAAATTACGAGCTTATATATACAAGGGTTAATAATTTATAGTTGATAATATTTTTTAATAAATTAATTAATTTAAATAATTCTTGAGTTTATAGTTTTTTTTTAACTTTATCCTTACTAAACTAAAATAATTTTTTTTAATCTTTTATAAAGCTTAAATACATTTTTGTTCGCTTAATTTTAAAAACAACCAATTTGATCTTTTAACTTGTGTGATTTAATATAAATTGGTCATTTTTGTTTCATCTAAGTCAAACTCAAATTAATTGATTAAGTAAATCCAACATGGCATCTAGGTGTAATTATTCTTTTGTTTTTATTTACTTGTGAGTTTTATTTTATTTTTATCAAACAACGGTTGCATTGTAAAATAAACTCAAACAAGAGGAAATAACTTAAAGAAGATCTTCATCTTTAAAGTTTTGGTTGGTAAAATTAATTTATAGCATATAATTTATAGTTTATAATTGATAGTTGTTAAAGTGATTGATTGTTTGATAAAATT
The DNA here is from genome assembly GCA_037974755.1 of Cicer yamashitae. Lineage (NCBI taxonomy): Eukaryota > Viridiplantae > Streptophyta > Magnoliopsida > Fabales > Fabaceae > Cicer > Cicer yamashitae. The sequence continues at coordinate 47,700,054 of JBBPBQ010000002.1, forward strand.
AGACGTTATATTAGCTTAAAAATATAAAATAACATAAAATGACATTATAAATTTTATCAATTAATATTTAAAATATTTTTAATATAGTAATTTAAAACTTATTTTTTTATTAATTTAAAATTTATCAATCTGATATATTATTTATTTTAAATTAAAATAAATAAATAAATTATTTACTTTAATATATTACT
>JBBPBQ010000002.1:47708473-47765483 GCA_037974755.1 Cicer yamashitae
AAAAAAAAAAAAAAAAAGAAAAGAGAAAAAGAGATGACTCTGTTTTATTGTGGTCGTGTATTTTTTCCTCAGGCTAACTTAACTGAAATTATGTCATACCAAAACTTTTATATTTTATTAAACCAAACCTTTTATTTATACTTACTATATATTACGGGAACACATGATTTTGGTATTAATTTTTTCTTTTATTTTTACTTCATTTAAACTATTTTATTTTTAATTTTATGCTTTTATATTTAATTAAAAAATTAAAATATTTATGTCGATAGATTAAAAAATACTAAACTTTGGTATAAAATTTTTCCTTTTAATTTTACTATTTGTTTTAAACTATCTTATTTATTATCCTTTCTTATTAATTACGAAAAACATACAAAAATTAAATCAGACATATTGATATTTGTCAACATGCGAATAGATATAATATCAATATGTATTTACTTTAAATTCTAAAGTGAGAAATTTTAAAGAATTAGATTATTTATTAAATTTTTGACAGAAATCCTTTATTAAATAATGAACATCTCTTCTTTAAAAAAAATAATCAATATCATTTTGAAAGATTTATTAAGACTAAAATTAATTAAAATTTTATAGAAATGAAATTAATTTTTTGGCTTTAAATTAAAATTTACAACAATTTAATATATATTGCTATATAGTATATTGTAGAATTGGAATATTAATGATTCCAATCAGTACATTCTCAAAACCAACCCCATCACTCATCAACACTCTCCAATGGCTTTGACTCACTGGTATGTTTGTTAGTCTCTCCTAACTCTCTCTCTCTCTCTCTCTCTCAACTCATCATTCATTCATTCCCACCAAACCCTCAAACTCTGTAACAAGTTTCAGTTTTCTAATTCAACAACTCTTCTTCTTAGTCTCCACCTAGTATTAACCATTCTAAAGCAAATTCAACAACTTTCACAAACTGGGTATCTTTCAAAACTGTTCCAAGTGTCTCTAATTCACCTTAAAGTTTGGATTTTTAGAGTTCCTTTATCTGCATATGTGAATTCAGCTCATGACTTTTTTTGTTCATTAGCACCATCTTTGTTAATGTATTGATGTGTAGTAATAGTTTCTTTTAATCTTTCAGTTAGAATTATATATCCTAAGCATGAGAGTATGTATGATATATAATAGTTGTTGTTGAATTGCTATGCTTTGAGTCTGCTCTAGTCATTCCCATTGAAATACTATAGGGTTTGTATTGATTACTGATTAGTGTTTGCTACCTGATTCAATTCAATCCTAGTGGCATAGCATAGGTTTTATGTGAAGTAGGTTAGTTTTTTATGTTATTTGTGTGAACTATTATTTTATTTTTGATAGGCAAATTTAAGTTTGTTAGAGGGGAGGGAGAATTTGTTAGCAACAGAGATTGAACTTTGGACCTAGTTTTCGATGCTCCTTCAGTGTCCCAACATATTTGTGGTTAGTTTGTTAGGGGGAGAGGGGATTTGTTAGCAGCAGAGATCGAACTCTGCACCTCATTCTCAATACTCCTTCAGCGTCCCAACATGCTTGAATTGAAGCATAGGCATTGATGTCATTTATCTGTGGACTTCCTATACTCGAGTGTGTTTCCTGTTTGGCTTGTGCGCGTTGGGTTTGGAAAAAATGTCTATACACTGCAGGCTATGAGAGTGAAAATTGGGGCTTGGCTACTCTGGAAGAGTTTGAGCCTATACCTCGGATTTGTCGCACAATCTTAGCAGTCTATGAAGATGATATTCGTAACCCTCAGTGGGCTCCCCAAGGAGGTTACGGCATTAATCCTGATTGGATTGTCCTGCGGAAGGACTACGGGGATAACCAAGGTCGTGTTACTCCGTACATGATATACCTTGATCATGATCGTGCCGAAATTATACTGGCTGTTAGTGGACTTAATTTAGGCAAGGAAAGTGATTATGCAGTTTTGCTTGATAACAAACTGGGTCAGACGGAGTTTCACGGTGGATATGTACATAACGGGTTATTGAAGGCGGCAGCATGGGTTTTTGATGCGGAATGTGAGGTTCTGAGGAAGCTAGTAGTAGATAATCCAACTTATATGCTCACATTTATTGGACATTCGCTTGGGGCTGGTGTGGTGGCGTTATTGACAATGCTAGCGCTTCATAATCGCGACAAATTGGGGATACAGAGAGACAAGATAAAATGCTATGCGATTGCTCCTGCTCGATGCATGTCTCTCAATTTGGCCGTAAGATATGCGGATGTGATCAACTCTATCGTACTACAGGTCGGGTAGTCTCCTCTTTTTTATTATAAACTTAGTACTATAGCTTGATTGATTTGCTTAACACTGAAATGGTTCTCTTGGAGATGTAAGAATGTGAAGTTCTAATTGGATTGCTGGTGCTACGCGTTGATGGACTTTTACACGACATACATGTTTGCATGTCTAGCATGTGTCTTGTCCTCCGTCATTGTTGTTCTGAATTTAGAAGATGTATAAATAGGTCAAGGATAATCGATGAACCCGTATTAATTGTTTGGATTAATATATTCTGTCTATGTGACATGGATTTATATCACAAAACCACAACATTGAAAGGATTGCTTTGAAAGATTTCAAACAATAAATGAACACATGCTTCTGGGAATTGGAATTTATATCACAATTTTTTTTTCATCTGGAATATTTATTCTATTATTAATTTTTTATTTTTATAGAAGATATCATATGTAGAACCTAACCAAAAAGAAGAATTTTTCCTGATTTTCTTATATATATATATATATATATCAATTTATTAGTTGTGCACTAACATTCTATACTTGTTTATTCTTCCTACGCAGGATGATTTTTTACCTCGGACAACCACTGCTCTGGAAAGCGCCTTCAAGTCACTTTTATGGTAAAATAGTAATAATTAGCATGACTTCATGTTAGTTTTATTGTATGAATGAATGCTGAAGACATCAACAATTGATTTTACTAAGCCATCTGAGTAGATAGCCAACATTGTGTAGACATTGAAGTGTGCATGCATTGTCATGGAATAATTTTTTAAGTTAAAACTATTCATTCAAATCAAGTGTTGTCAAATTGTCACCGTGGCCGCTCCGTGGCGTTATGGCATGGGCCGCCCCACCATATTTATATGGTGGACTTTTGGCGGCTGCCATAATTCGCCATTGATAACACTGTTCTGTAGTCCATTGTTCCTGAATTTCCGGCTGATTCCAACTGGTTAATATGGTATTTTTTTCTTGGCGAAAACCAGCGACCTGATTTATTTATAGATTTCGAGATTTGTTGAGTAAAGGATGGTATGATGAATTCATAATACTAACCACATGAAATAAGTTTTTCAATTTTTCATGCATATGTGATATGCATTGGATTATTGCAAATCAGCTTTTGCCATTAGGATGACCTCCAAAAATGTTATCCTTTGATATGCTTATATATTGGATTAGTACAATCTAGCTTTGTGAGCTACAATGATTGTTTTTCTTTCTTGGCAGTTGGCCTTGTTTATTGTGTCTCATGTGCTTAAAGGATACTTTCATTCTGGAGGAGAAGAAGCTTAGAGATCCAAGGCGTCTGTACGCACCTGGTCGTCTCTATCACATTGTGGAGCGAAAGCCCTTCAGGTACAGTTTGATGCTCTCTTAACAAAGTTTCGTCGAGCATCTATTTATCTTGTTTCATATGACATCTTACTGAATTAAAAAAGATGACCTTCTGATAGTCCTGCTCGCCATCATTATGTAAGCCGAAATCACGGATTCTACATAGAAAATTATTATATACTTTTTAACTTGACTACAATTAGGAGGAATAGTTACTAAGGGAAAATAACAACGGGTCCAAAGAAAGGTTTTATAAGTTTGGCTTTGTTAGTTGTATATAATCTGTTATATTGTTCGTAATAGAACAACATGGTGTCATTTAATTCATGTATCTGACCTCACCTATCCCTGTTTGTTTAAACAGCTAAATTAAATGTTTATCATATAGCTGCTTCTGCATAAGCTATTTCTATAACATAAGGTGTTAATTATTTTTATATAAACTACAACCTGTTTTCATAAGCTGGAATAAGCCGAAAACAACTTATAGATATGTCCTAAGCTGTAAGCTCTCCCAAACAGTCTCACAAGTACCTATTCCAGCTAATAAGCTTAAATAAGTCAATCCAAACACACCTGTGAGAAAAGACTTTGGTCATTGGTGGAGATCAGATTATTTTGCTTACATTAAAGTCAACCTGACTAAATTATGGTGTGATGCATAAATATGTTAACTTTTTTTTATGTATTTCTTCACATGCATCTGTGCTTAAATTATTCAAGTTATTGAATTCGATGCGTCGAATATTATCTGTACAGCAATAATTTGGAGTATAGCCTCCTGGTTGCAGGTTTGGAAGATTTCCACCTGTTGTTAGGACAGCAGTACCTGTTGATGGGAGGTTTGATCATATAGTTCTTTCTTGCAATGCAACTTCTGACCATGCCATCCTTTGGATAGAGAGCGAATCGCAACGGGCTCTCGACGTAAGCTATTACCTTCTTTCATCATTAGCAGAGCTTACGTTTGCTTTATGCATTTTGAAACTCTGGCTTGTGTTCTGTGAATAATCATAACTGTAGAGCATACTTTAAATGAAGCAAGTAATTTGTTGAAAAATAAGGAAGATAATTCACTCTGATTTCCAGATATTCTGTATTAACAGGAGCCGTATCAGAATATTGATATGAAGTTGAGTTTTGTAAATGCATGCCACTTTCTGTTTACATTTATAACTTTCTACCTAATTTCTAGAGATATTTTAATGCACTCTAATCTTGTGACACATATGTGTTTGGTTATGAGGCGAGAAAAACTGATTTTGAATTAATTGATTCTAGTCAAAAGTTAGTTGAAGGTAAATTGATTTATGTTTGGATACATTCATGTAACAGTGAGTTTAAATAGTAGATTCTGGGATAAAAATCAATTCTAGAGGCAAAAATTACAAATTCTAACTTAAAGTTAGAATTAATTCTAGAGACAAAATCAATTATACTCGAGAACAACCAAACATGTCAAAATCAATTATAGACCTCTAGTAAACACTGACGACCAACCCTTTTTGTGTGTAAGACAAGTGTTTCTTAAGATAAAATGACTCTAAAAGGACCCTTTTTGTATTTGTAAAAAAATTGTCTCTGTAAGTTGAACTCTTTGTACCTCAAGGCTTTGGTTATTATTATTATTTGATATTTGATATGTGGTATTTTATGTCTATGTCCATCTAAGCAATTATATTTCTTGCATCAGTTAATGCTCGAGAAAGATCGGCATACAAAGATTCCACCTGAGCAGAAGATGGTGAGGCAAGAATCGCTAGCTCGCGAACACAGCGAAGAGTACCGTGCAGCCCTTCAGAGAGCCGTTGCTTTGGATATTCCTCGAGCATACTCACCTTCCTCATATGGAACATTCCATGAAATTGATGTTGAGGAAGATTCTGGAAAATCTAGTGGAAAAGGCTCTTCCTTGTCTCATAAGAAACGATCGGAGAGTTGGAATGAATTTGTCGAACACATGTTTGATGTTGACGACACGGGTCATATGGTGTTTAAGAAGACAACTCTTTAAAATAATTTTTTATCAAAGCTTAATAGAGCATTATTTGGTTCTATTTTGTGGCCAAGAGTAAAAATTCATTGATTTGCATTAAGCACCTGTTTTAGTTCAGTGTGATGTTTTATTGTGATGCTCTATTTAGCTTGGCCACATTGTGAATATTATAATTTAGAGCCTATTTGGATTGAACTTCTAAGGAAGTTTTTATAGAAAGAGAAATATGATAAGAGTTTTGCAGACAACTATAAATTTTTAAACAGCTTCTGTTTGGTATAGGTTTTTTATTTTATTTTATTTTTATGATTAGAAATTGAAATTGATATCTTGGAGTTTACAATACTTTCAATTAGATTAAGTTACTTGAGCTTGACTCCACTTGTGTTAGACTCCGATGGTTTTGTTTGGTATAAGTTGATCTATTTTCTTATAAAAAAAACTCTAGAAGGTTGCTTTTGCCAATCTATTTTCTTTGTCTTTTATTTAAATAATATTATGATCGTCTCATAATCGTTTTAGTAAAAGAATTTTTGCTATTATATGCCATTTTATGATAATAATGAAGTATTAATTGTTTGTTGAAAAACTTATGTGTTATTTGTTTACTATTATAATCTTTTTTTAATAATAAGAACTACTGGTGTACGTACTTGTAATATGCACGGGCTAAAACGGTTTTTTTTATAAAAACTACAATGTGGGTTACAACGGTCTTTCTATAAAAAACCTTAAAAAAAAATCTATTGAAGTAACTTGAGAAAATTTGAGAAACAAAATTCAAACTTTTGAAATTGTAGTGATTAACAAATATAGAATAATTGATATATATAATTTCTCTATTAATATAGTTGTGTTCCTCTTTATTTGTTATTGTTAAAGTTCAATACAACAGTGATTATTATTTTCTGAATAATACTCTTAGTTATTTTAATAAAAAAATTACTTTTAAATATTTCTTGTAAAGAGATAAATATATGAAATGAGATGATAAATGATTTAGGATATTATAGGAAAATGATAAACAATTATATCAAAAGTACAAAATTTACTTGTTATTTTGATACATGTAAAAAACTTTTAAATGACAATTAAAAAGGAATATAGAGTAGCAAAAATCAATTAAAAAAATTCTCTCTGTTTTAAAATGACTAATAAATATCATTTAAATTTTTTGCGCACATATTAAAAAATTTGAAAAAGTATAATTGATATTTTAAAAGTATTGTATATAATAATAATTAAATGGTGCAATTAAAAAAATAATTAAAATAACATTAAAAATAGACAATGACGTTCATTTTAAAATAATTTTTTTATTTATTAAAGTAACACTCATTATAAATCAGAGAGAATATTAACAACAATAAAAACATTACTTATTGCTCTATAAATAAATTTTATATATAATAAAGTAAATAGTATCGAGATATAAGGTTGAGCAATAATAAATTAAATTATAGTCAAATACATTTTGATTATCGTCGCATAAGTATAATTCATATGAGAGCTGCATGGATAATTGATATGTTGAAGTGCATGTTCAAACTCGAAATCTCCTCTTTTTCTAATTATTATGTGTGAGTTTTATCGCTAAATTTTTTAATAAAAAAATACTTTATAAATACCTAAAACAAAAAAATTTAAATACCATATAAAAGATGTCAATATTTGAGTAGAACTTACAAAAAGTAACATATTAAATTGATGGGTGACTTAAGATGGACCCAAAAACAGTGGTTCAACATTGATCTTACATTTATTAGTAAAATACCACATGATTTTTATTTTATGCGACAAATTAATCATCTCACATAAAAATATCAAGAGTCCACCATTGGACTATTCTTTCGAGGTCTATATATAATGCACCCATAAATTAATATAGTGATATGTTTTGATAGAAATAATTTTTTTAGAAAAGATCTACCAATAAAATACATTAGTATAATTCAGATTTGAAAATAAAAACACAGTTTACATGAAAATTACAAAATAAAATGAAATATATGTCTCAGAAATTTTTTCAAACATAAGGATGATAAAAAATAATATTATACATGTGTATGATCTCAACAATTCTTTTTAGTTAAAATTGTTTCTACAAAATGAAAAATTAATATTTTTAAAGGCCTTATTAAAATATATTTCTATATTCATTAATGTTAAATGTTATTTCATATTTAATAAATCTATGGTAAAAAGTCCTTAAATTCTATCTCAACTAACAAATGATGATATTGTTAGGTTGAACGTCTTGTCCGGATTCAAACTGAGATCCGGATGTATAAATTAGTTATAATGAAATTTACTATAACTTTTAAGACAAAAAAAATATCATAAAAAAATATATATACATTACACTAATACTTTATCTTTATTGTTTATATGTCTAGTAATTAGTTGTTAAAATTATTCATTATGATTATGAAAATTGTGTGAGATATCATTCATAAATTTGAAGTATGTTATCGATTTTTAAATATAGTTTAATGTGGAAAAAAAAATCAAATCATATTAAACAAAATACAACAGTCTTTAGAGAATTACATTATATCTTGATCATTATTAGTTTTTATTTTTTCAATTATTGTAATTAATGTGAGAGGGCAAAGTAATTCAGGAAAATTACATTATATATTTTTTTATAAAAATTATGATATTAATTGGATGCAAACATTTTCTATAAATAAAAATTTAGATTACTAGAGACACATATAGATTGAGTATAGTTTATCAATTGCAGAATTTTTTCAAATATAGTTTTTTTTGCTTATATCTTATCCTAGATGTAGTATAATTTATCAATTGCAAAATTTTAAATTTGAATCAAAGAATATATAAAATTCCCTTTTTTTTTTAATACTCTCTTTACTTTACATATTCTTTATTTTATAAGATCATGCTAACAAATATTATAAGGACATTTGTTAATAAATTTAAAAAATATATATATATTAAAAAATCACTTTTTATATTTTTAAAATATTAAAAATAATGTCTCCATATTAAACTTTTTAACAAATATCTTTAGAACCTTTTATAGTATTTCAATATTCTATATATATCCTACTCACTAGAAAGATTGACTACTTGAAACTATCTTAAATGGGTTTGTCCCAAATTGACTTTAGTTAAGCCAACGGGGGTTGCTGGAAGTATTTGATTGGAGTCTTCAAAAGTGATTAATCAAGAGGTATACAAGATCAAATCTTCAAACACCTTTTTGGATATAAATGAGATGCAATGCAATCATGATAATCCCACTACAAATCTAGTGCCTAGATTTTGTGTCTTGTTTTAATAACTCAATAACCATATTTATTCTTAGGCCAATCCTATATTATCACCACCTACACATAACTTTGTCTCATTGTTTTCTTGTTTTAGCATCCAGTTAAAATGATTTTTTTTCCACCAACATATGGTTGGGATTTGGGATAATGAGATCTTTACTAATTTGGAAGCACATATACTAAAAAATAATAAAAACAAAAAAAAAGACATCACCAATGTAGACAATAGTATAATATGTGAATTTAGATTCCCATGTAAAAAATAATCATTTGTAATTGATTTTTTTTAAATAGATAATAATGTTAGTAATTAGTTGTTAATTTTTTTATAGAGAGAAGTTAAACTTATAACTTCTTTGTTACACCAACTCACTACAAGAAATTTTAAAAATTGCGACACTTAGGTTGCGGCGGTTGCAGGAAAAGCGTCCTTGATATCTGATTGCGACGGTTGCTGCGACATTTTTTTCCAACCGCCGCCGTGCTTCTCATTTTTGCATCCTATTTCAAAATCCCTCAATTCCCAAACGTGTTCAGTTCCCTCCTAAACCCTTAGCGCCCTTGTTTCATTTTCATTTTCCCCAAATTCGCAACCTAACCTTCAATCTCCATCTCAGATTGATTTCCCCCAAATCACGTTCCATCCTCCATCTCAGATTCCTCCCCATTCGCGACCACCATCCATCTCAAACAAACAAAAGTGTAGGTAAATGTCTTGATTTTCTAGATTCATTTCTTATTTCATTTTATGACTTCTACCTAAAATTAATTAAACAACTCATATTTTAAATTTGATAAATTAAACTTAAAACATTTAAAAAATAAATTCAAAATTTTGATAATACAATTTAATTTTCAAATTATGTGACTACACGAATTACCTAATTGAAGAACATTTGTTTATGTTATGGCACATATTTTTATTTGGGGCTAAAATACTCATATAATGATAGAAAATTTCTATTGTACATGATTTAATTTGAGATATACCGGAACATTTGATTTTTAAATTAATAATTAAAATGATTTTTCAAAAAAAAAAATTTATATAATTATAATAACTAAATATTATTTATTAGAATTGTAAAATTTAATTTTTTTTATGAATTTTTACTCATAATAATGAACATTGAATATTTTAACGATAAAATGCAAAAAATCTTGTATAATACTTATAAGCAACAAAATGATGTTTTATTTTATGAAATGATCTTTTCTAAAATACAAAATCCAATAAATAGCTCTTTGATTCATAAAATTAATCGTTAATTTATTAATTTATAGAACATACTTACTAAAACCCTTTAATTTGTAAATGTAAGATATAAACTCCTACATTAATGTAAAAGTTTCTTAGGAATTTGGTAAAAAAAAAAGTTTCTTAGGAATGGGAGTTATGTTGTTGTTGTGAATGCACTAATGTATAATTTGACAAATGCAGAGGTGATAAAAGTGTGAATGTTTTATAGTTTGTGAATTTAACATACTTTAAATTCTTCTAGTTTGGCTCCAACATCTAGATGCATATTATTGACCAATTACTTAGTCAAAACTTTTTAATGAAGAAAGTGTGATCCATGCATAACGGAATATATACACACAAAGTCAGTCATCGTGCTTCAGATGCTTGCTTGCTTATTACCAGCCTGTCTTGTGCCTATACTAAAATCATGCAGCAGGTCAAATGAAAATCATATTAATTTAGTGTCTCAAATTGTAAGGGTACACATTAGTTTCTTTATCACAATTTCAAAGATTAATTTTACCTATAAACTTGTTAACACAACAATTACCTATAAACCATATATTAAATTGGTGTTTCACATGGAAATATAGTGTTTTAGCAACAAAATTTGTCTATTTATTCAACCCTTGTTGATTATTTTTTTTTGGTTACAACCCATGTTGATTGATTTAATAGATAGAGATAGCCTTTTTCAACAAGTCATTGTCATTGACTCCACTTAGCCTACCATCATTAAGTTTAGGCCAATCATCAAATTCCACAGCAAACAATTTTATAATCCTATTGACTCTATTAAAAAATAACCTAACAAGTAACGGAAGAAAAAATTATTATTAATAACAATAATATTAATAGTTATTTTACAATTGTCTTATATGTTTAAAGTATGTTTTTTTAAATTACAACGTCGAACTCTTATCACTAAACTGATACATCAGATACACTTAACAATTAGTTTTATTTTAGCTTTATTTTATGTGATATATATCTTTGTTGTCACTTCTCCACTTGATTAACAAAAATAACATATTTGTCCTCTCTTAATATTTTTTTTTTCTTATTATATAAATTTATCTATCATTCTTCAACTCCAAGTTTGTGACCAAACTTTTATACATTAAATACCACAAAACTTTGGTAACAATATACCAAATCTCTTTTTTCATAATGTCCAATTCTCACCCTTATGTTGAGCTTCCTATTGTAGACATTTCTAAACCATTACAACCATTTTCTTTAACACCTCTCTCTAAAGCTTGCAAAGATTGGGGATTTTTCCACATAATTAATCATGAAATTTCAAAAGATCTTTGTAGCCAACTTCATTCATTATCTAAATACATATTCAATCTTCCTTCTGATACTAAACTTAAACTTGGTCCTTTCTCTTCTTTAAAATCTTACACACCTCACTTCATTGCTTCTCCTTTCTTTGAAAGCCTTAGGATTGATGGACCTGATTTCTATGTTTCTGCTAAGAGTTCTGAAGATGTTCTGTTTGAAAAACAGAATTCCAAATTCAGGTCATTTTTAAGAATTCTGTTGTCCCTTTTATATTAGGCCTTTCATTTAGTACTGTTTTTTTATTCCTTATTATGAAGCATTGACACGAATACAGACACAACATTGACACTGATATGTAGACCTGGTAATAATTTGAGAAATCAGATGTGATTGAACGAAACCACATGTATTAGTGTTGGATACTAGACACGTCTTTAATTTGAAGTGTTGGTAATTGTCTAAGTTATGATAAGTGGTAATGTCGCTCGAGCGGGACGGGAAGCCCTTTGCGCTTGGCCCAAAGGTTTGTTGGGCTGCGACAAAAGGTTGAGGGGGCAAAGCCCCCACGATATGTTGTAAACTGTACTATATTATTCAAACAGAGATCGTAATCTGTAACCATAAGCTTGAATTATAATAAAAAATATACTACAACTGCTCTATAGTTGGAAACGTAGGTACAATTGGCTAAACTCCGTGATCAAATCTCGTGTGTTCTTTGATTGCATTTTTCGTATTTGTTTTCTTTTGAACCGAGGTTGCTGTTCTAACAATTCTTTTGTGCTTTTTTTGAAGAAATGCATAATTTGTTTCTTTTTAACAGTGAGACATTGGAAGACTATTGTAGCAAAATGGCAGATTTATCAGAAAGAATTTTGAAGCTTGTATTGATGAGCTTAGGAGAAGGGTTTGAAAACTTGTTCTATGATTCTGAATTCAAAAAGTGTCAAGGTTACTTAAGAATAAACAACTATTCATCACCAAAAAAATTTGAAGAAGAACAAGTTGAAGGACTAGGAAAACACACTGACATGAGCTGCATTACAATCTTATACCAAGATGAAATTGGAGGACTTCAAGTTAAAACAAATGAAGGAAAATGGATTGATATAAGTCCTTCTGAAGGAACCTTAGTTGTAAATATAGGTGACATGATGCAAGCTTGGAGCAATGATAAGTTAAGGTCTTCTGAACATAGAGTTGTTTTGAAGCAGAAACATGTGAATAGATTTTCTTTAGCTTTCTTTTGGTGTTTTGAGGATGAGAAAGTTGTATTGGCACCTGATGAAGTTGTTGGTGATGGAAATGAGAGGGTTTATGATCCTTTTGTTTGTGAAGATTATTTGAAGTTTAGAGAGAATAATCAAAGTGGGAGATTTGAAAAGGTTGGTTATACAGTTAGAGATTTTGCTGGGATTAAGTCTTAGCTGTAAATTCATAATAATTTATGTTTTTTTTGTAATTTATATTTATAGTGATGTAAGTTGTGAAATTGGTGGTATATATAAAATAAATATACAGACTTTGTTGTTGTTTAAATGTATACGTATTGTTACACTTAAATATAAGCGAATTGGAGTAAAAGAAAACTTAATGTATTTAGTTTAAAGTTTAAATAAAATATATAAATTTTCTTTGATCAATTTTTGTTTATATTTGAGACGAGATGGATTATAAGTCAATGATGATTGACGAAATTTTTTTGTAAGTATAAGTTACCGTCCTCCTAGTTCTTATGGTTGAGACAATGACTCAATTGATGTCAGTTCGATAAAAATAAAGGAAAATTAATATGTCCCTCAAAACTATATCCGTGTTGAGTTGACACAAATCAGGTCATTTTCTCAACTTTAAAAATAAAAATCGTTAACTAATATTTTCAAAAAATTTCATAGACCATCTATAAAATTTTGGGTGACTTTTAAACACTGATTTACGATAAAATACTTATAAAATTGGTCCATTTTTAGCTGATTAATTAAGCACACATTCAGATAGACATAAAATCTTAATTTTATTAAATTTTTATATTAGATTTAACTTATATTTATAAAATCGATATGTAGAATAAGAAATGTCTCTTTTATAAATTCTATTCAGTCTTTGTCTTTTATTCTTTGCGGTTGTTGGATTTATCTCAATAGATTTTGCAGTTCAGATCGAAATCAAAGACCTTTTATCAAAATCTAGGTTTAAATATTTTTCATTATTTTATAGTGAAAGAGAAGTAAGTATGCACTGTTAGTTTTAGATTGAGAACAAAATTGATCAGGTGTTTGTTTTGTTGTAAGAAGATTTATATTTGTTATTTCCAACTGCACATGAAAAATTATGTGTTCTGTTCTTATTGATTTTTGGTTGGATGTGCCAAACATTTATTGAGGAGACAATTATACTAATTTTAAAAGCATAATATAGATCTAAGAAAATATTGAATACTAAAGCCGCCTCTATTTTATGAAAATTAGTACCAAGTTGAAAATTTTCAGTTATATTAGATTCCAATAGCAAATACTTGTGTACTTGATAATTTTCAAATGCTTGAGATAAAGAAAAAATTATTCCATTACATGCTTTGGTAAATTTTCTTGGGTTTTGGCATAATGAAATGTTTTTGTTTTGGCATAAATGTTCAATGTTAATGTGTTTATTTTATCAAAATATTTTCTATTTTTATTTTCTAAAATATATGCTTATTTTATCTTGATGAGATGTTTTTAAAGCGAACGATTGTCATAGAAATAAAACGAAATGATAATTAATGAAAATACATTTTTAGAAAAATTGAAAACAATTTTTTTTGACATTTTTATTTTTTTAAGAAATGTAGACAATTGTCTACTTCAAAAATATTTTACCTTTTTATTAACGAGTAAAATTAATACAAATTTTAAAAAATTAAAATAGGAAATTGATTCACAAAGTAAACGAGTCTTTACTTTCATCGTAACTTTAAAAAAATTGAAACAAGAATCGAAATGAAAAAGAGATATTTTTGGCTTAATTACAATTTTGGTCATCTTATTTTTACCAATTCGAGAAATTGGTCATCATATTTTAAAGGCTAAATACCACATGTGGTCCCTTAACTTAATTTCAGTTAACGATTTAGTCCTTTATCTTTTTTTTTTCTTCCCGATTTGGTCCTTTATGTTTTTAAATAATTTCAGCGTTACCCTTTAAGTGGGATTTCGTTAAGAAAAAGTTAAAAAAATCACTCATTCGTGTTCAAATAATGTTATCCTTTATGTTTTGAAAATATTTCAGAAAAATATTCAAAGTTTGTTCTAAATTTGGTAGTAGGATTGATTTGTTAAAACTGAAGCTATGAATATTTATACTCCATAGACATCACTTCAGATCAGTGACAATCGTTCCTAGAGGTTTGATGAAAATATACGATGATCTAGATGAGAGATTTTTTAACTTTTTCTTAACGGAACCCCAGTTAAAGGGTAACGCTGAAATTATTTAAAAACATAAAGGACCAAATCGGGAAAAAAAAAAAGATAAAGGACTAAATCGTTAATCGAAATTAAGTTAAGGGACCACAGGTGGTATTTAGCCTATTTTAAAATTAAACAATTTTGGTCTTTCATTTGAATTTTTTAACTAAAAAATTGTGATGCAACATATTTTAAATGAAAATGCATATGGTACAATAACATTGAAGGTTTAATATTCATCAAATTGCAAAACAAAAAAAAAAACTTCTAAAAACTTATGTTTCAATTTATAAAATTATTCGTTTTTATAATTTAATTAATTATATATAAATAATTAATGAATCTAAATGATTTTCATGTATAAATAATTTCATATTTGTACTATATTGCTTTCGAAATACCTAAGGAGGTGACATTTGTGATTCTCTTGAGTTCCCAAGTAAAATTTATGCAAATTTTCTCAGCACTTTCTCAAACAGAACTAGGGGGTGATAACTTGGATGCCATAAGCAAGAATGCTGGATAACAAAGATTAGCCAAAAATGATTTTTCTTCCAAGTAGAGAACTTGTTCCTATATGATGAAGAATATAATTAAAAGTGTTCATGTTTGATCTTTTATGAAGAAGAGGCACTCCCATGTATATAAGAGGTCATTTTTTTCTCTCAATATTTAGAGTATTAATATTCAATAATATTATGTCTTTAAACTCTAGTTTAACTGGTAAATATCGATATTGTTAGATTGAACGTATTGTATAAACACAAAAATTTGACATAATGAATATTACTCATTTTAAACTCTTAAAATGTATTGTCATTTTAGAGGTGAGATTGATTAAAGAGTAAAAAAAAAATCAATGTAAGCAAGGTAAAGGTGTAAACCTCAAAAACCATGATCAACCAATTTTTTTTGTTGGAGAGGCCCATCATCAACAAATTAAAAAGGCTAGGTAGAGATTCTAGCATGATGAAGAAAGTGAAGAAGGATGAAGTGTAGTGAATTACATGGGATAGAAAAACCAACTTAATCCTTTCAATATTTTTAGCAGATGCTCTCTCTAAAAAAAACATAGAAAATTATCGGATTCTACCTTCTCATAGTTAAAAGTTGGATAAAATCATTACCAGAAGTGTGATTCCGGTAGTATTTTTGCAGTAGTGAATAAATGTTGAGGGTTGATGAGAAATCACCATATTTTTTGTCCATTAGGCATGTTTTTGTTTTGTAACAAGTTTTTGGATTTGGGCCTGGAAGGCCCACTTAGAGCCAGGCCCACTTAGAGTATAGTTCAACTATGTTGTTTTTGGTCAAGGTAAACTTAATCTTGAATTTCCAAATTAGAGTGACCTTGATATGCTAAAAAAGTTATATGAATAAGATATTCATGCCCTTGCAAACTTTTAGTTTAATTTAATTACAAACTTGATTTTTGGGCTATTGTGGCACTTCTTCTGCTTTAGACTGATTTGTGTTTTAAGTTTGAATTATTTTGCTGGTACTTGGAACTTTTAAATTGAGTAATCTCACATAAGGTAAAACTCTTGTGACTTGTTGAATAAGATTATTAGTCACATAACTAATTAATAAAGATATATACTTTATCAAAAAAAAAGAAAGATATATACTTTCCATTGTCTAGAAACAGTTAGATTAAGTAATTAATTAATAATAAAAACTGAAGTTGCCACATATGTTATTGTAATTTGTAACCCCAGCTTAGTATGTTACATGAACTAGTGAAACTACCATCTTCATTCCCTCTTACCCAACATAATATATTATATCTAAACTTTTTCCACTAATTTCATCTTTTAGACCCATAATCAAGCACATACACATGAAAACA
Source organism: Cicer yamashitae (assembly GCA_037974755.1). Classification (NCBI taxonomy): domain Eukaryota; kingdom Viridiplantae; phylum Streptophyta; class Magnoliopsida; order Fabales; family Fabaceae; genus Cicer; species Cicer yamashitae. Next base: position 47,725,191 of record JBBPBQ010000002.1, read on the forward strand.
GGAATTCTTGAAGTACTTCTTGTTAATGCTAAAGGCATTAGACATACAAATATTGTTGGTATCTTTCCGTTAATTTCACTATATATTTATAAGCATGTTGTTAATTATAAATATATAGACTAATTTTCTTTAGAAACTAAAGTTTAACTTTTATTTATTTGGAAAAGATTTTCTTCTTTTGTTGTTTCTTTAAATGGACAAAAAATTAAGTATATTAATTGTTATGTTGTATATTTTATTTCTTTTGATGAAGTGAAAACCAATTGTTGCTTATGATCATTTTGTGTACTTAACATTATTTATAGGAACACCTTCGTACTATGTTATTATTGAGTGCGGGTCTCAATCTCAAAGGAGCAAAACTTCACGAGGTACAAACGCGCGTTATCAATATGATCATTTATAGTATTCTAACACGTTCAATTAAATTTCAATTGTTGTATCAAGATTATGTTTTGATCTGACGATTGAGATTTAATTGGTTGGACGACTGTAAAAGATTAAGATTATAATTTTTAATAAATAAAAAGTAATTGAATTTGTCAATGGTGCAGGAAAAAATGAGAAACCTTGTTGGAATGAGAAATTCATATTTGCTTTATCATCTTTTGATTGCAAGATGAATTCAACCTATCTTACATGTAAAATCATGGACACAGAACTCTTCACAAATGGTGGATTTGTTGGGGAAGCCAAGTAATTCCTTTGTCCAAATTGTCTTACTCAATTTGATGCCAATAAAAAAAGCATAGGATATATTTTTGAACATATTCTTTTCAATATATTATCAATAACTAAATATGCTGAAAATAGTGAATTACTTGCATTTCTTTACAAAAGTGCACAATAGTAAGCAACATTTTTTTAAATAACTACTTTTAAGACTTTTCATCAGTTTTTTAATTACTATTTTTGAAAAAAAATAAAATATAAAAATGATCTAAAAACTATTTCAAATGAGAAAATAAAAATCATTTTTTATAACTGATTTTATATTTTGAAAAAATTATTTTCATTATAGTGGATAAACACAAAACAATTTTTGTTTTGTTTTTTTTTTTAGAATCAAAAATAAATAATCTCTAAATTATTAAATTTCAAAATCAATTTTTTTATTATCCCTAACAAACAGCTCATAATATACATAAAATATCAATTGAATCAACAAATTTAACAGCTAAAAATTGCAAACATTATTTACCCTTAATGACTTTTCCTATAATATATATCTTTTTTTTTGTATTTTAAAAAATGAGTTTAATTTTGATATGTTGCTCTCATGAAGCAGGGTTCACATAGGTGGAATAATAACAGAAGGAATCAACCAAGGATATATAGATATAAAACCTGCTGCATATAATGTGGTCCTTGAAGATGACACCTACAAAGGACAGATAAAGATTGGATTTAAATTCATTGCAAATGTAAGCTTGGACTTTTTTTATAAAAAAAAAACTTGTGAGTAAGATTTAATTTTATGTTTAGCACAAAAAAAAATTATACATCTAAATGGTGATAAAAATTTGTTCATTGCAGAAAGAAAATTATGTGATGAGGAAACAAGAATCCATTGCTGAGGAGAAAGGACCAAGTCATAATTCAATTTGTGGATCCATTTGGAGAATATCATGGTGGAAATTCTTGTTTTTCTATAATAAAAGGATTAATTCCAAAGATAAACAAAAGAGGAACTAATACTATCATTTTGATGGATTCTCACCATTAATAGTTATTATATTGAGTAAACAATTTTGGTCCCGAATGTGTTACAATAGTATTAAAATTACAAAAATATATCTAAATATGTTATTTTGGTATTAAAATATATCATTAGTTATTCAGTTTAATCTCGAATGTATTATTTATTAGTCAATTTAATTCATAAAATTATTAACGAACAATATAGTTGAAGTATATTTACAATTTGGTTATGATATTTAAAGTCATTTGATCTCAAATTGATATTTGGTTTTGAGTTTTGTGGTTCTTTATGCTTTTCTTAACTAATATTGCATGCGACAAGGTTTAATTGATTAGAAGAAAGATTGTTAAGAGTCAATGATCATATTGATTATTAATAGCATTAATAACCATATATTAATTGTAAATAGTTCTTATAATCGAAAACATGAATCATAGATTAATTGGAAAGTATATTTGTAATTTTGGCATAAGAGAAATTAAACACCTTTATAATTCCATAAATTGATTCTAGATTTATTTACCAACTACTATTTGGTTCTGCTCTTATTTCAAAGTTCTCAAATTAATAATAATTTTAATTGTTTCTTTTCTCAAATTAATAATAATTTTAATTGTTTTTTTTTCTCAAATTAATAATAATAATTTTAATTGTTTAAACAATAAAGAAGCTCGACTAGTCTAGTAACTATTTTTGGATTCTTTTGGAGTCAGATGCATGAGACACTATCACAACACTCTGTTAATGGCTTAGTAGAAAATTTTTGATACTAGATTTGTCATAGGTATAGATGATGGTGCAATTAGCCATAGTAAAACCCACTTTTAAGACCTATAAAGTCACTACTATACTTTAAGAGCATATTTGATATATTGAAAAATTAATATGTTAGGATATTATTAAAATTAAATCACTAATAGTTGAATGACATGTAATTTATATACTAAAATTTTTAATTTAGTAAATTTTAATAAATATTATAATAACACATACGTAGATAAATTACAAAAAAAAATTATTGATAAAATAATTCATTGTGTCAATATACACTCTATTTTTTATTGTACCATAAAACTTGTACTTTTATTAATCAGCTATGTTTAATTTCTTTTAAGGAGGTAGTGATATTTAATAATAATAAAATATCCTTAAGTACATATATATTACTAATAATTATTTAAATTATTTGACTTGTAATCTTCACGATGGGAACATAAAGCATGCACCAATTTTCTTATTCATCAAGCTGTCATGAACCAAATGCCGAGTACATATAGATGATAGATAGACTATATAGTAAAATAAAAAAAGAGAGCACATAGAATAGAGTATATATTTTGAGAAATATTATAGGTTGCACGTCTTTGAGGATCTTCAAGCCTTCAAATAAGAGTTATGGACAAAATTAATTTAATGTTCACATGTGTTCCTTTAAATGTTAACAAATTTGATTCAACAAGGCCAGCTACTCTATAGTCAGTTGTATTAAATTCTCCACCAACTAAATAAAAATGCCAATTAGGTTTTTCTATTTGCAAATCTTATTTTTTAAAGTTGAGCGGCTTTACTTTTCCCTTAATAAAATTATTAGATTAAATACTAATGAAAATTGGTTGTATTATCTTAATGGATATTAGTATATACTATATGAAAGCTAATGAAAGTGATGAAGTTGTTGTCTTCATGTTCTTAAAAGTTGACCCCATAAAAATATAAAATTATTGTTCAAACATCATTTCATAATTCGTACCATAAAATGGGGCCCTTTTTAAAATTATTTTAAGGAACATGTTTTAATCTTTTATATCTAGGAAAGTTAAAACTTTAGTAAATTCTTAAATTAGTCATTGAAATTATAAGGTAGTATTAAATATTAATTCAATCATTTGCATATTAATATTTTAAAATGATTATTGAAATTGTAAATTTTTAATCAAAATCATCCGTCTATTGGTATTTGAACGAACGGATATGTCATTAAATTGATAATATAAAAATAAATTTAAAATTAAATAAATAACATCAAGAATATATTTAAAAACAAATTAATCAAGACAAAGGGACAAAATTTGATTTCATTTTACAAATTTTAGTGATTATTTTAGAATATTAATAAGATAGAGTACCAGAGTATACAACTCTATAATTTCAAGAACCTCGAATATTTACTCTTAACAAATCTTATGGTGTATAAACTAATAGAAGAAAAAAAAATTTCTAAAGTAATAACCAGTTCCAAGAGGCGTTTAATTAATATGAATATGGTCTAAACTTAGACATTACTGTTTTCAATAAAATTGTAGTAAGATGTTGTATCTATTCTGTTTTTTATTATTATAAAATTTATTGTTGACTAAAAATAGAAGGGACCATTCTCATGCCTTTTTAAGAAGTCATATTACACGTACTCTTACTTTTGAATGAATACGTAAATTCGTCCATAAAATTATAAGTGTTGGTCAAATTAGTATTTAAATTTTGTGAATTAACAAGTACATTTATTACATTGTAAAATATCAATCAAAATAATTCATGTGTAAATTTTTATTTTGAGATATTTTGATGTGACACTGTAATTGAATATGTGGTTTATCTACGTTGATATGACATCAATGTCATATTCTAAAGACAAATTTGTCATGAAATTTAGTTTTAGAGATAAATTTGTAAGTAATTCTAATCATATATTGACTAATTATAGACAAATTAGTCTATGAAATATTTAAATTTCGTAGGAAAATTAGTCCACATTATGATGATATTGATACGAGATCAATGTGAAGGGTCAAATATTCAATTAACATGTTACATTTTAATATCTAACAATAAAAATTTAAATATAGACCGCTTTGATTACAATTTCAATAATATATTTGTCAATTTACAAAATTCAAAGACTAATTTAACTAACACTTAAAATATGAAGGACCAATTTTCCTATTAACTCCCTAATTTTATTGGGATAAAAAACATATACATTATTTATGCTTGCATTTCATTATTTAAAAAAGAAAACACTTTCACAAAATTTTGATAAAAGAAGTTATGTCTTGAGTTAGTAATTTAGTTTGTATGATCAATCATTCTCTATTAATTTATATTTAAATACTAAGAATCATTACTATACTTTATCATTTTTTTTCATTTAATTATACACATTTGACAATCATCATATATATAGTATAATGAAGACTTGCATCTCAAACTCCATTTTTATATAGTAAAGAAAGCTTTCTTCTCTTTTATTTTTTTCTCTTCTTTCTTTTGCTTTTGGCATCAATAATTTTCAAGGAAGAAGATAAAGGCACAAAAGCTAAGGAGGGAACTGTTTCAAATGATGTTTATCTAAGTTACAGTTTCAAATTCAAACCAAACAAATTAAAAAAAAAGGTAACATATATATATAAAGATTAAAGACACTTATGGGGACCGTTGCTTTTTTTTTTCTTGTGTTTTTTTCTAACCGTTGTATTAGAGTTTTAGTAACAGTTTTTTTGTTTCAATCTTAGAAAGTTCTTAAACAATGCTTTTTTTAACAACACTTTTTTCAGTACAATTATTTTGGGTTTCAATAGCAAGAACATTCTTTCACAGCTTTTGCTTTTTTGTCACACAACATGTTCAAGTTTTCACCTTTTCCTTTTGATCCATCTTTTTTTTCTATACTTTTATGTTTATGTAGTTTTAATAATTTTAATATAAAGTCTATATATTTTAATATCATTGTATGTGTTCACAACTTGTGACTCAACTTCAATGATTATTATATATGCTGCAGGTGTTGAAAAAAATTGACTATAGATTATTATTGAGTTAAGATGGATAATAATTCATCAAACTTTGATGAAAACTCTTCTATGGATCAAAATGATCATTCAATCAATGAAACTGTTGAGTATTCTCCGGTCAGTGGCGATTCTTTCGCGTATTGCCGGACTAATTCCGAGGTATCAAATTTATCTGAGATTATTCATGATAATAGCTTTGGTAGTGAACCATTGCCTTCACCATGGATGAATGTGAAACATGGAGCTAGTCCAGCTGTTCTTTCAAGGTTAGGAATGAAGCAGAGAAAGCTTTCATTGGATGATGATAAGTCTGATGATCTTGATCTCTTGGAGTCAGGTAATTGGTTTGCAATCTGCAAAGTATATGTTTTATGTATTGTTTTTTTTGTACACTTTTGCTTTGTGAACAAGTACAATTGGATTGTACACTTTTTTTTTCTTAACCTTCTAGTTTCTAGTGGAAGGGGTCTTGGATATCTGGAGTTCGGCCATGAGGTAATTAAAGTCGAACCAATGATTGTTCCAGTTAAGATTCGAACTCGGATTCTCCCGAATAATTTGCCCTTAACTGGAGCTTGTTAACCATTTGTGCTTAATCATTTGATCCGTGCATCTTTGCTTTGTGAATAAGTACAATTGGATATCCATAAGGTGTCATCTTAGTGTAAGAATTTGGTCTTATAACCTCGAGAAATAGAGTTCAAATCTTTTAAGAGACAATTGTAAAATGATCTTTTGTGTCACGTTAATTAATAATAATTTTTCATTCCCCAATATTTTTTAAAAAAAAAAAGTGCAATTGGATTGAATTTTGTTCAATTTTTTGGATGTTTTTTAGAGCTTGAAATGATGAAGGAAAGATTTGCTAAGCTTCTTTTGGGGGAAGATATGTCTGGTGGTGGTAAAGGTGTTTGCACTGCAGTTACAATATCAAATTCAATTACCAATCTCTATGGTAACTTTTTAACAGTAACAAACCAATTAAATGAAGTAGTTTGGTAAAATGTTTGTTTGTTTAATATTTGGATTTGGAATTTGCAGCAACTGTATTTGGACAAAATTTGAAGTTGGAGCCTCTAAAGCCTGAGAAGAAAGCTATGTGGAAAAGAGAAATGAATTGTCTAATGTCTGTGTGTGATTATATAGTAGAATTTGCACCAACTGCACAATACTTGGATGATGGTACAATTGTGGAGGTGAACTATTGCAACACCTTAATAAGGTTTATTGTGCATTTTGAATAGTGTTGTCAATCGCAGATCGTTAAAATTGTGGTTTGTTTAAATTTCGTTATGCTATAATGCTATACTATAACTGCTATTTGACAACATTTTGTATTAAATAGTGTATGGTAGAATAATAGCGATTTGTTCAAATTTTGCTACACTGCAGTGCTATAGCGCCGCTATAGCTGCTATTTGACAACATCAATCTCATAATGTCTTATATTTTATGTAATGATATATTTCAGATGATGACAAGTAGACCAAGGTCAGATATTTATATCAACCTTCCAGCTCTTCAGAAGCTTGACACAATGCTCATAGTAAGATAAATAAACTTCAATTGCTTCTTGAATGTGACAACACTTTTTTTCATCCACAACCTATGTGCCTTACAACATTTTTTTTTGACAGGAAATATTTGATAGTTTCCAAGATACTGAATTTTGGTATGCAGAACAAGGGAGCATATCAGGAAACTCAAATAGTTCGCGTTCGAACGCAGGCTCGTTTCGAAAGATTGTTCAAAGAAAAGATGAGAAATGGTGGTTACCAGTTCCTTGTGTTCACAATGGTGGTCTATCTGATAAGTCAAGAAAGCATTTGATTGAGAAAAGAGATTGTGCTAATCAAATTCATAAAGCAGCTATGGCAATAAATAGTAGTGTTCTTTCTGAGATGGATATTCCAGAAACATACATGGCAACTCTTCCTAAGGTTAGTCCTCATTTGTTTAAGACTGTTGTTGTTTCCTAATTTTACCGACCACTTCAACTAGTTTGTCTGACCTTTTCTTTTTTGAAAAATTACTTTATTTTTAGAGTGGAAGATCAAGTCTAGGAGACACAATTTACCGCTATATGTATTCTGCAGACAAGTTTTCACCTGGCTACCTTCTTGATTGTCTCAAAATAAGTAGTGAACATGAAGCACTTGAATTAGCAGATAGAGTTGAATCTTCAATGTACACATGGAGACGTAAATCTTGTCTAAGCCATTCAAAATCATCATGGAACAAAGTAAAGGAGTTCATGGCTGACACTGACCAAAGTGACAAAAACTATGTCTTAGCTGAGAGAGCTGAGACTATGTTGTTTTTCTTGAAACAAAGATATCCTGAACTTTCACAAACCTCCTTGGATACATGCAAGATTCAATACAATCAAGTAAGTTTGGTAACTTGGCTATTTGTATATTCATATCATATACAACAAATAATATTGAAACAACGTTTAATAATTATGTATCATAGATTGTATAAAAAATGAATTTGAACTCACTGCAGTTTAATGATTCTGCATTCACGCATTCAGAACATCGGTGGCTATCCGATCTTAATTGGGTGGTCCACAAAATGCAAATTTTAATCTTTATTATTAATTCAAAATATTGAGCTTAAATTCAGATCGTCTGATTTTAATCGAACGACCACTGATATCCCGATTGCCTGTCTCGACTACAAACTGAGCCAAAGTAAAAAAAAACTTTATATAGGCAGTCAATCATATGTCATGAAATAATATTATTTTCTAAAATAATGACACAAATATATATATTGCGAGATATGATAGATATATATACAAATTTATTAGACTGTCAATGCATAGTAATTAAACTCATCGAAGCAGAAAAAAGTCATTACATGAATAATTTGCCATACAAAAGAGGATATTTTTTGACACCAAAATTTGGACATCTATGGTTGAAAGAGAACTAACATATATCTTTATTGTGAGCTCATGGAATAAGAATGAAATCATTTTTTGCAGGATGTAGGGAAAGCAATACTTGAAAGCTACTCAAGAGTATTGGAAGGCTTAGCATTCAACATTGTTGCTTGGATTGAAGATGTTCTTTGTGCAGATAAGTCTATGAGGAATCAAAATGGATAACAACATTTTGTAAGCCATAGCTTTAGGATAACATAGATAGGTAATAGATGACTACATTCAAAGTTATGCACTTACAAATGTATTTAAATTAGTTGACATTAGTATTATTACATAAGAAAGTTTGCACTTTCACTTGAAGCAATTTTTTTATGAAATTATGTTTCAAAAAAAAAAATAATTAAGTATTGTGAATGTAATTGTGTGATATTGAGTTAACCTAATTTTCTATTAGAACACAAGTGGGATTAATTTTCTATATTTTTTAATTGGTCAGCTAAATAAAATACCAACAATATTTATAATAGAGAGGGCTGTAGTATGGATCAATAGTCAGATATTTTCTGATACACAAGATCCTCATTTTTGAGGCGAGTGTAGAGCATACTTGCATCTCTTATAGGGAAATCATGATATGAACATAATAACTATAGTTTTCAGAAAGAAAAAAAAATTTAGAAAAACATGTTTATACTTAAGCACCCTAGTGGTTTTATTTCAATTGCTTATTAGTTCATATGTTACAATACATCTCCTTTTATGGCCAAAGAGTTACACAAAAGGACAAAATACAAACTATTCATGGACATGCCATTATACACATTATTAGAATGCTTTTTAATTATAAAAGACATATCTACGACACACTTTGACTACTATGCCATATTATTAACACTCTTTTACACTAGAAGACAAAAGTCACTTCACCTTTTGAAGGTTCACAATTTATAGATCTCTCCTCCCTACCAAACATATGCCACTAGAACAAGAAAAATAGTGAAATCAAATGAAGGAGTTTTTTTCACTCACTCATCCAAATGAACGTGGAAATTGATTTCCTGTAGTTAGTCGTCACCACAATTGAGATTTTGAGTTTTTAATTTATCAAAATTACTATATGAGGTGATTATAAATTCCTAAATTGTCAATTTTGGAACAAAGATATACATACCTCTAATTGACTTTACTACAAGTTGTTGTCTAGAATGCATTTTGGTCCGTCAAACTTTACGATATGACAAATTTAATTTTTTTATTTGAAGATTAACAATTTTACTTTATTAACGTAGACTTATTTTTAAAAACAGGTACATTTATACATCAACTTTAACTAAAAAACAAAGTACATAATGTCACGCGGGCCGCGGCTATTATCCAACAATAATATTTAGTTAACAAAACTTAAATTTTATTTATGCGATTTCTTCGTTCTATTTATTCCTCTTGTCTGATTCTATCTATAAAAAATATAAACACAAAAGATAGAAGATGAACTTTTTATTGATGTAAAAAAAATTATTTTATTTTTTAAAAAAGAAAATTTTATTTATTTATTTCAAAAATGTCCCGTCAAAAAATAGCTCATTAATAAAAGAATTTTTATTAAAATCATTAGTGTATATTTTTTTAATGAAAATCATTAGTGTATGTTTTCTTTTTATAAGAATCACTAGTGTATTTTTGAATATCCTAATATCACATTAATCCCTAAAACTAAAATTGAGATATGATATATATTTTATTTATTTAAACTACTTTTCACTTAATAAAAAAAACAACATAGTAATTAACGAGACACAAAATAATAAATATTAATTTTTTATTTCTTTATTTTAAATGATCAAGGGATGAGAGTGAAAATAACCCACAAAGTTTTGTATTACTTTCGTTACTTTCGCTCTCTGGTAATTATTTCCCGTTAAAAAATCTTCACCAAATTTCTTAAACTAAAAAACCTAATCCTCTTCGGTAGACCCCCTTAACACCGCCATCCCTACCCCACCCCAAATCCTCTTCGACGACCGCTTGTGAAGACGTCCACGATTCCAATTAACTTTGCCGCGATGTTCTCCGACTCTCGTTTGTCACGAATCAACTTGGATTGAAGTTGCACTCAACTCAACCGCCCGGAAAAAGCCGCCGGAGTTCGTTGTCGGCCGCCTGAAACTGTCAGAAAGCCGTTGCAAGTTAGATATTCCCTCTTTTTATTTTTATTTTTCGCATTTTCCTTCCCCTCTCCGGTAACGCGCGCGAGGATGCGATTCCAGCGCGATTTGACAATTTAGGAACAATAGAATTTGAGTTGTAAATCTAATGTGAACTCATTGACGCGTCTTTTCAGTTTAGGTGTTACAGAGAATGTTAATTTCAATTTTATTACAACAATCTTTCTATATTTTAAAAACATCACCTAATAGAACTTAACATTATGGTAGGTAACTACAAACGTTGAAGTGTAGATATTGGTGGCTTAAACAATGGGATCTAATTCACTGAAGGATTATCTAAAAAGATATGAAAGTAAACCTGAAGAAGACAAGAAAAAGAAGAAGAAAAAGAAGAAGAAAAGTCTACCACAAGCAACTGGTTTGTTAGTTGTGGATGAAGATCCAGCCTGGCAGAAACCCATAGATATTGGAGAAGAAAATGAAGAGAACTTGTCTGGTAAATAATGTAGTAATTAATAAATATATATACACATACATATATACATGTTTGAGTTTAGACGATATACTGTGTTTGGTTTCTGTATTATTCAATTTACTATATTTGGTTTCCGTAGTATGTATTTTGTTAAAGGCAAATTTTAACCGTAGTATGCTATTAATTCACAATAAACTTATTTTATTGGTCAATGTAGATGGGGAGAAGCCAGTAGTTGATGAAGACATTGAAGTAAAGCGGATGAAAAGGCTTGAGCAGCTGAAGGCCAGGCGTCCTTATCATGCTATATCTGAGGATGGAAGTGGTTGGATTCCACTTTCTTCTAAATCCGATAATCTTAGTGACTCAAATAATGATATGTCTCCACTCCGTAAAAAGAGGGTTCGAAATGACAGTCCTTCACCAGAACCTGAATCAAATCCTTCAACTTCTATTAGAATGGGTGCTGATTTATCCCCTTTACGCCGGCAGTTGAAACGCAATGACACTCCATCACCTGAGCACAACTTGCAACCTGCACTTTCCGAGAGACTGAATTCCGATTTATCTCCTGTTCGTAAACACAGACGAGGTCGTCGTGATTTATCTCCTGACCTTTCACCGCAGAGGAAAAGCCGGCAGAGTGTTGCAAGATCTGACTTATCAGATGTTTCTCATCGCCGTTCAACTACTCCATCGGTAAAAACTGTTTCACATCCATCTTTGGATCATGACCTGTCTCCACCAAGGAAGAATCCAAAGGATTTATCGATTCCAGCATCTGTTAATGAAAGAAAAACAGGTTTGATTTCTGGTAAGGATATCAAAGAAGAGATTGAGAGAAAGAAGAAGGATGATATGTTGAGGTGATTGTTCTGATATTTTTCCAAGCACATATTCTTATGTACTAGATGAAATTTCATTAATATTTATACTTAAGGCCGTAATCTTGTGATTCTATTTTATTTTCTTGTTTAGTGCTGAAGCAAGCAGGTTTATTATGTGGTTATGGTAGTATGGAATATTAAGTTGTTTCTATCTGCTATAGACATGCCACAAAGTTCAAGAACTAATTGTTCTAAACCTGAAGATATTAAGTAGAGATCCCAAATAGCTTTATCTATATTGCTAATATGCCCAGGAAAAAGTTGTTCTGATTATCTATTCCTTTATGCAGATTTAAACAGATGGACCCTGTCATCAGTGGGCGTGGTGCTGAACCTGTATTTCGTGATAACAAAGGTAAAGGAGTTGAAGTCAATTTTTTAGTTTGTGTTTCTGTCCTATCTATTTGATGCCTTTGTGATGGGATATCTAGAGAGAAAGGCCGAGTGGAAGGAACGAATGGGCTGGGGATAAGACCTGAAGTTTAGTTTGAGTATGAGAGGAGGGGTAAGAAAGGATGATAGAAGAGAATTGGCAAAAGCATAGTTGTCTGGTAAGTTACTGCTAAGTGGATTCACATATAAGGAGTGAGGGAATGAAATCAGTTATACATTTTGCAGATTTCCCCTTGGGGTAGAGAGTGCAGCATTTCTTTGAGGAGCTTAGCTTTGGGATTATAGGCAGACATTATTCTGTAACTTCAATTTTTTATAGTAAAAAAGCATATACACTTCTTCTTTGAATCAGTATAATTTTTGTGATAACATTAATTATTGAATCAAGCTGAATTTTACAGGAGTACGCATTACCAAAGAGGAATACTTAAAGTCAAAACAGAAAGTAGAAGAAAAGCCCAAGGTATTTTGTGTAGCACTGTGTTTCTTATCTAGATGTAGCTTTCTGGTTACTTCCTGTGTGCAATTGGTTGCATATTATATAGGTGCAGAAAAATAATATATTTTTTATTAAGTTTGATATTTAATTGGTGATTTTTAATTGAGAATTTGAGAGTTTTATATAAATCGAAAAGGGATGGAAGGATTTAATCTTAACAATTAAAAACTCGAGGGACTAAAATCGCTCAAAAAAAAAAAAACTAGAGGATCAAAATGCACATAGCTCAAACTAGAGGGACCAAAAGTGTAATTAAGCCTATGTAATATGGGTGATTAAAAAGATACTTGCTTGGTTTGTATATGTTCGCGTATTGAGATTCTCCTAAAGAACTGTCAACTAAAGGATGATGTTAAGATTGAATTAGTATTATACAATTCTGCATATGTTAATTTTTATCAAGAGTGATTGCCTAGATGGTTTTTGAGGGTTTCATGTATGTGGAAGAAATTTGTTGACTTGCTCCAACATCAATAACCAAAGCCTTTTCCCACTATGTGGAGTCAGTTAATGATGAATCAAATTTTATGAATGACTACTAAATCTCATTTAATGGTTTGACCTATAATTATATTTTGATCTCCCTCTAACTCTAACAAATAGATTATCTTTCATTTGGTCTACCCTTCAAACAAGCGATTCTATGAGTCTTCTGCACACATCTCCTAATCACTTAACACGAGACTCTACCATCTTTTCTAATTTCTATGTGGAAGTTATCCCAACTTTCTCTCTAATGATTTCATTCTTAATGCTTTCTTGTCATGTGTAGTTGTTCATCCGTCATAACATCATCATATCAAATAATAAGACAGTAGGTTGATCGTCGTAGACCAAAAGTTGTATACTTATTTCCATGTGTGTTAGTTGAAAGATGATTTTCCTAAAGCATTGTGAAGACATATTATTCTACCTATATTGCATCTAGAGGAGAAGAAACCATCTATATTTGTTTAATCATTTTGTTCCTCTGCTGTAATTGAAGCATGAAAGTTATTTGTATAAATGTTTTAACATTGATGTTTAATGTTTTCCTAAGAAAAATGGCAAGTTCAGTTATTGGTTATCTTATTCACTTTCAGGAGATTGAAATAGAATGGGGCAAGGGCTTGGCTCAAAAGCGGGAAGCTGAGGCTAGGCTAAAGGAACTAGAAGTTGAGAAAGACAAGCCTTTTGCGCGGACCAGGTATACAGAAAGTTGTGTTGTGGATTGTCTTGAATATGTCATCTTAGTATTTAACCTCCGGAACTACTTTTTGGCTTTGTTTAAACATAATATAGACTTTCATTCATCTGTTTGATCATATATCATGCCAACAACTAGAGCTTGATTGTAGACAACCAATTGGCGTTCACTCGGTAAATTTTGGCATCATCATATCACTCAGTAAATTCTTAGGATGAACAGTTCCTGTGCTCCGCATATTACCAGTTTCTTTATCAAGCGCCAGAACAGAAGAATCTTTTGTTCCAACCACTAAAATGTTTTTATCAAAACCATGCAAACTGCATGTTAGGAACTGCAGAGACATGACACCAGAGGAAATTTCACATGCAATATGTTTCTGATATAACTATGTTGTTAGGCCATCCATGTTAAAAACTGAAACATGTAACATATTGGATTAGCATACATCAGTGCACAAATTAACTCTTTTTGTAAGTCTTTTATAATGACCTAATTTTCTGTGTGATGGTATGAAAGTTTATTTATAAAATGATTAATAAGTTACTGAAAGTCGCTTTAGAAAACAAAGTCCTGATGTTGGTGTTTATTGTGTGAGTTAATGTCATTGAAAAAGGTTTCTTTTTCCGTCTCTTTTCCCTATCTCTTATAATGAATTTGTTGGTTTCTTTTAGAGACGATCCAGAACTTGACAAATTGTTGAAGGAGAGGGTACGATGGGGTGATCCTATGGCACATCTAGTAAAGGTAATGCGATTCAACTCTTACTGCTGGACACTTATGATAAAGGTGTTTGACCTGTTCTAATATGTTTTGTGTCAATTATCATTTTTGCAGAAAAAGTATCCAGAGCCTGTTCTCCCAGACTTGGGGGACAATGAGAAAATGAAGGAATCTGGTTTTGTTGTTCCTCAAGATATTCCAGATCATAGCTGGTTAAAGAGAGGTTTAGACGCTGCTCCAAATCGATACGGGATAAGGCCGGGACGACATTGGGATGGTGTTGATCGTAGTAATGGTTAGTTTCATATTAACCATATTTTTTTACTTGTATTTTTATTCACATTTTCGCATAGAAAAATTGGAAAAGTGTCCTAAATTATTGACTTAAGCTCTTTCCCTGCTTATAGGGTTCGAGAAAGGAATGTTCAAGAGATCAAATGAGAGACAAGCTAAAGACAAAGAGGCTTATCTTTGGTCTGTGTCTGATATGTGAAAACCGACATTCTAACAATATACAAAGGGTGGTTGATCGTGCAGACCTCCCAAGTATTCATGGAGCTACATTGGGAGGCATGTTTGTAATGCTGTGGATTTGAAGGATTTATTTAATGTTGAATATGGCCAAAGATTGTGCAGTGTGAAAGGCTCTTGGTTCCATCATTCTAGCACTAGATAATTGATAAGCCATAGATTGTGCAGTCTTTATTATTCAAATCCCGCAGAAAGTTGAAGATAATTTTGTCAGCCTCCATTTCATATCAGAAAGTGTATTGGGATGAGACACTGATCTGTGACGATATGACCGATTTTTCAGAGTAAATTAAAGTTTTGACTAATTTAATTGTTTTTGCTGTTTAAAGTGACAATGTTCTTTTGAGTGTCATTCACTTGGTAATTTGTAAACAAGAAGTCATTTAATATTGATATAATTATAAACTAGAGTAAGTTTAGATAAACTTCTCAATAAGTTAATTCAAACAAACTTAATAGTTCATAGAATATAAACTGTAGGGTAAGTTTAGATAAACTTCTCAATAAGTATTTATAGAAAATAAAAATTAGAATAGTATTGCATAAACTAGGAATTTCTTGAGTAAGAGCCTCTCCTCTAAGTTGAACGTAGCTCCATTGATCTCAATTTTGTCAAAATCTCTAGTTTATCATTTTCATAAATGTTTATACCACATCCTCTATCGATCTTAGAAATACACATTATATTTCCTGTCAATAAAAAAGAAATAGACATTATATTTACAAATGATTGATTTAGCAAAGTTATTGTATTCTACACAAATGATTAGGATATGACTTCTAGATGGAAGAGAGACTACACTTCCTTGGTAGCAGATAATAAATTGGTGGATGAAGACAATGGACACTATATACTATAAGACTCCAAATTCAAATGTTTTCTTTGGATATTAATTGTGGAAGCGTAGTCATAGTAGAAGTAGCAACAAACAAACCCAAAAGAGAAAAAGAAAATTGTTTCAAAGCATTCATTCTTGAGGTTTTTTTTTTTTTTTTTTTTTATCAACTAATAATAATAATTATAAACAAGTAAATTTAACTATAAAAATAACTAATGACTGAAATACTATTACTACTAAAAAAACAAAAAAATATTTAATATTTTATTTAATAATTTATTTATTTTCATTTTATTATATATTTTATTTTAATATAATAACAATTACAAACCTAGTTGTATTTTCTTGAGATGAAATAACAAGCAGATAAGATTCTAATCCCAAGCCCATTGTACTTAGGCCCATCATTCACTAAAGAAAAAGAAAATACACATTTTATTTCAAGCATTAAATTAAAACCCTAAAAAAACAATACTCAGAATCAAAATCTCGCCGGAAAACGCAGCCGGACGTGTTCGTCGTCGAAAGGAATCCCGCCGCAACCAGTTAGCAACTCCAACTTCCCCTCTTCTGCATCACATCAGAAGATACAATTTCCGTCCGCACTATAGAATCGCGTCGCAGCATATCACAGCTCAACTCCGCACCGCAATTCGCAACATAAACCTATCGTATAAGTTCAAATTAGTTTCTCCAGATTTTCAATTTTATCAATATCTTCTTTTTTAAAATCATTTACAACCTTAGAAGAATTAATTTTTTCATATTTGATGGTGGTTTTTCTTTCTTAGACTTTATAATTATTATGTATGTATTAATTTATTATGAATATATTGCAGGTAGTGTTTATTTTAAATTTTGAAATGGCACTTGTTGTAATTTGTGGTCAACCGTGTAGTGGAAAATCCAAAGCTGCATTAAGTTTAGCTGAATCTCTCAAAGAATCATTAGAATTGAAACAACAAGTAAGAATCATTGACGAAGATTATTTGCATCTTGATCGAAATCAAAGTTATGCGAACATGCCATCGGAGAAGAATTTAAGAGGTGTTATTAGGTCAGAAGTTGATAGGTCCTTATCAAAAGATACTATTATTATACTTGATTCTTTGAATAATATTAAGGGTTATCGATACGAGCTATGGTGTTTGGCGCGGGCTGCAGGGATTAGATACTGTGTTGTTTACTGTGATGTTGAAAAGGATGATTGTAGAAAGTGGAATCGAGAGCGGAGGGAGAGAGGTGAAGTTAATTATGATGATTTGATATTTGAAGATTTGGTGAGGAGGTTTGAGATACCGGATAGAAGAAACCGATGGGATTCTCCTTTGTTTGAGTTGAAATCGTGTGATTCTGCTTCTACTTCTGTTGTAGGTGATGCTGTTGATTACATAACTAAAAAGGTGGACTCAAAAACGCGTGATGTGAAGATATTGCAACCAACAATTGCGACGCAAGCTTCGCGGTTTTCGGATGCGAATTCTCTTTATGAGTTGGATAAAGCAACACAAGAGGTTACTAATGCTATAGCAGAAGCGCAATCTCGCGCACTTGGTATGTTGCCAAGTAATGCTATTTCTGTAGGGAAAGATTTGCCTCCAATCAATCTTTCGAGATCGGTTGGGTTGCCGGAGCTTCGTAGGTTGCGACGTACATTCATAAAATTGACGGGGCAAACTAGTTTGAGTGGGAGGCCTCCTCCTTCTGACGCAGATAGCGCTAAAAGAATGTTTATTGATTATTTGAACAGGGAACTTGGAACTTCATGAAGAAAAATATGCTGTAGTAATCTTGTAACTGTGTTTAAAACACTTACAGCATTGTTGTTGAATAAACTGTTTTTTTCCTCTCTAGTATTCATTGTACAATGAATTTATTGTCTTTTCCCCTATCCAAGCATGTGATGTAAAGATGATAATTACACTTAGTTCCTCACATATCAGAACATGTCTTCACTTATTTACATCTTGGGGTTTGTCCTTGAGAAAGATGAGTTGATTTGATTGATATGCATGATCCTTAAGTTATTTAGCTACTAATGTCTAGTTTGGTATGTATAATCATTCGATTTATTTACTTGTTTGAGCTTGATCCTGAATCCTGATCAACATATATGGGGGTCTAAGTATAGTTTTGATTGTGGCATAGAAGGCTAGGTTTCTCAACAAACTAGGCAGGGTGACACTGGTTAATGTCATTCCCTTATTAAAACATGCAAGTGAGCCAGTTTCCTCGATGTGTTTGTGACTCAGTTGACAAGAGTGTTAGAAGGTTTCTCTAGAGAGGTTGTTCTAATCAAGGCATGCATTCGGTGGAGTGGAACCATATCATAAAGTCAGGAAGCAAGGAGGCTTGGGAGTTCAAAAGACAAGGGACCAAAACATAAGTTTGCTTGGGAAATTGATCTAGGAGGATATTCTCCATTTTCTATATAAGCTTTGGGTGTCCATGATGACTACTAAATATTTGGGGGATAGAAATTTGTTTCTGCCTCGTGAGGGAAAAGAATATCCTTTTTGGAGTCCTTATTTATAATCAGTTCTGATATTTGGACATAATCTCGACACCATATATAAATCGTAAACAAAATGTTCGGAAAACGGTGTCTAAGTCTGATATTAATTAGATTCAATTTTGTTTGATGTGATTTGGTTTGATCAGTCTAACCTAACCTAGTTTGGTATGCTTAGTTCAATCGGTCTAATTCAACCTACTATTACACTGTAATAATGAAATTATCAATGTTAATGTCTAATTAGATTTGATCTAATTCAATTTGGTCTGATTTTTTTAGTTCAATGTAACTTGGTTTTGAATTAGTCCAATCTAGTTAGATTACCAATCAAAATGTCACAAAATCTCACACTTTTTAGGGATGTCTTATGCAGCATTGAACATTTGCTATGATGTATCTGTTACTCTTTTTTTTAAATGAGTGTTACTTTAACAAAAAAAAATATATTTCAAAATAAATGTCATTTTGAATTTTTAAGATAACTTTAATTATTTTTTTGCCAATTCTACCATTCAAATATTACTAGTACACTATTTTTAAAATAATAATTCTACTTTACAAATATGATAGTAAAAAATCAACCAATAGTTAATATAAATAGTTTGATAAAATGACTATTATTTTTTTTAATTATTACGTTTTTCTGTTTAAGAAAATATGGTAAATTTCATCATAATTAACTCACATAACTGCGAGGTCCCGAGTTTGAACCAGAACAAGACGTCAAATCTAATAATATCGACATTTGTCAGTTGAGCTAAGACTTAAGAACATTACATTTTTAATATGTATGAAAAATATTAAACAACGTTCAATTTGACACGAAGATTATTACAGTAAAATAAAATGTTTATGAATAATCTCATTTATAGATTGAACAAAAGATTACAGCTCAAGAATTATATATAGGATGAATAACCACTAACATCCATTATCAAATTCAACTAACTATAACAAATATAAAATCAACTTATAACTAATTAATGAATTATAAAAAGAAAATATTATTAAACTAACTACTTATTTTATCTAATTAAGGGAGTACTTGTATAGAATTTAGATCATTAACTAAAATAAATCAATTAAAAGTTCCATTCTCGATTATTGTTAAAGGTAGTTTAATAAATAAATAACCTCATTTATACATTACATAATAAACTCCATTTTTTAAAATTAATTTATGGTTTCGTTTGGTGCAATGGAATCACCTCAATTTGCAATTTATAGTACTGTAGTTGTTTTGATTCGATTTAATTTGTATACAAGTTACTGTTCAACAATGTCCACTTATGATGATGGTCGTCAATATTAGACACTACTCACATTGATACAACATATATCTTTATAATCGGCAAAAGTTGACAAGTTTTATGGCGAACGATTTTCGTATTTATAAATCATACATTAGATGTAAAGTTTATTGTCCAATTTGTTGTAATTCTGAGATAGAAACATGATTGATGTTACTGTGTTAAATTTGAGGACTTCAAATTCAACTCAATTAATGATTTTTCACGATGACTTCTAAAAAATGTAAAAACTATTTAAGACTCATTTGTTGCATATTAAAAAAATAATTTTGACATTTAATAATTTATATATTTATTATTAAAAGACTTACATAATAAAATTCATATTTTTTAAAGAAAAAAACAAGATATCTCTCAAAGAGGATTTTTGTAAGTTAACTTTTCATTTTTAAACATTTTTTAAAATTTGATCATCCAAAAATAAGTTATGGCAAAAAAATAAAATACTTAAAATAATTTTTATGATAAGTTATTTAAATAAATTTCTAATTTGATTTTTAAAATTATCATTTAAAAAAATGATGAGAAAAAGATAAACTACTCATTTTATTAACTAACGAGCCGCAAATAGTTAATAAAATTTTTTAGACTTAATTGCAGTTTTAGTATTATTATTATTACTAATTCACGAAATTGATTTCCTATTTTCAAAATAGACAGTTTAGATTTCTACCTTAGATTTTTGAATTAAAAAATAACAATTTTACATATTTTTAATGTTACATAGAATTTTATGATATAAAACCATCCAAATGTAATAATTATTCATGTCATAAATTAAATTGAAAATCTGAAAAAATTTCGAAGTTGAAATTTAAATTTTTACGTTTTATTTCAATTTCATAAGTGTTGGTTATTCTACATTATCGTATCATATGTCACGTTATTTAAAACATCTCACATTATTTTTTAGATAAAAAGTCAGAGCAAAAAACCAAAACTGTCGATTTTCAAAATAGAATGACCAAATTCGTGAATCAATAATCATATAGAGACTGAAACTGCAATTAAGCCAACTTATTAAAGACATTCTGGTTTTGCTTAACCGGTAATCCTGCATATATAATTCTTTTCCTGATAAAACTCAGGCAGAAATGACATTATCACCACTGGACTTGCCAGGAAATAATTGAATGCTACAACAATTCATTGATGCTGATGCTCATCCAGATCAAGCACATAACTTTGATAATCTAAATGTATATAAAAAGAAAACAATGGTTGAGTGCCCTTGTGTGTGCTTGTGTCTCTAAAAGATACATACACAGTCAGCACACAAGTATGCATTTGACATAAATGAGAACATGACACAGCTACATATACCACTTGACATATGATCAACTGGTACTAAAACATCAATCCCTATATATACAACAAACCCTTTCTGAACTGTGCCAGAAAGTGTGATCAGCATGTCAGGGGTCAACCAGACCAGGCTCATTGGATGAGCTGTGAGGACATCCCTTCACCCATTTTTCAAAATAGTGCCCCTCAGCTTCCCTTTAACTTAAAAAGGGCAAGCACAAAATGGCATAAAAATGCACCTGCTGAGGGGTTTGCATATTCCAATCCAAAACCAATAAAAAAATAGTTAATCAACTATCATCATCCACAGCACCAACATATGTGAGGTCTGTCCTTCTCACTCTTACAGCTCCTTTAAGCCAGCTCGCAGCCCGAATATTAGCATGGTCACCACCTCCTATGCTAGCAGTATTACTTGCAGAAGGGCAAGAACCAGCGCCGTCTTCTAAAAGTGTCCAAGGATCAATTATTTCCAATTCACTGTCCTGTTGTTTTGACTTCCCTGATGATGCATTAGCTGCAACCCTTGATAGAACCGGGTTCCTAGGAGGGTTAGCTGAACTACTAGAGTTAAAGCCTGGAACTGAAACAAGAGCAGAAATTGAAACGGGTGGAGGCTGGCAGGAGAAAGAGCACCGGATAGAGGGAAAAAGTACAGGCATTGCAGCTTGGATACGCCACCGAATAGTATCAGGCACTTGCATACGGTCCATGTCATTCTGCATCAATAATAAACAGATCATTAGCCAAGGCTATAGACTACTAGTGTTGGATTCTTTCACTTGCTCTAACAAGTTTCTTATGCTAACTTAGATTAGTGTTGATCTCCAAAAGTAAAATTAGTCTTTTTTTTTTCTTAATGGCAAAATAAAAAGTAAAGTTAGTCTAAAATGTCTTGTTATCAGACAAGGGATTAATAACTTAAACCAAAAGCTGAATACATCCACAGAGTGAAAGATCAAACCTGCAAACTTTCCAATAATTCTCGGTCAAAGCCAGAAGATTCCTTCATAGGTTCATTGATAGACTTTGAAACAGGTTTCAGCCTAAGCCAACTAGGAGGATAACTACTTAACAACCCATGTAAAACTAACAACAAACGATCAAATAGACCCTCAGCAGAAAAGTCTACGAATGCAGCAGAAGCAGCTTCAGAAGATGACTCTAAATCCTTCTTAGAATGTAAGGCATTTGCCAAAATATTGGCATCCTCGTGCACAACCCGGCTACCTAGGAGACGAAGAATTACGGGGGCCAAAAAATGTCTCATGTTCCGCACAGATGGCTCCCTGCAAAATTGAACACAGACAGAACTGATGAACTATCTCCATACTCTAGTATGCAAGAGTTGAAGCACTTACATAAAACTAAAACAAATTGCTTTCGTAGCACAAATAACCATAGTTTCACTTCTAAATTAATTGACTTAATAGATTTCCAACACCCAAAATTAAATGCTCAAATCTATTTGGATAATTGATACAAGAAACAAACTATCACTACCAGCATCTGTTATCATTGATAATACATCATATAATAGAGGACCTTATGTTTTTGAAAATTAAAAGAAACCACATTGCAATGATCTCTGATTTAAACCATTAAAAACTATTGATATCTAAATGGTCTATCTTTGAACATAAAATACATGGTGAGAAGTTATGAAGTTGTTTGAAATCTGTAGTCAACTACACCTAGTGAAGAAAGACTTTGTTGTAGTTATTGTTTATGTAACCATTCTTCTATTAATGAGGTCAACAAGATAATCTCAAATCATTCAGGAAAAAAGTAGCTCAAATGTAGGAACAATTGCAAAGAGGCAGATATTTACACACACCAATATAGTCTTCTTTACATACCTGTCGGTGCAAAGAATAGGAAAAAATCTCATCAGTAACTGCAAACGCAGCGACATTGAAACACGTAGAGCTGCAGGAGATGGTGGAGAAGAATCTGTTACAACTGTTGGTCGCCTCGCTAATCCAGGGCTGCCACCTCTCAAACTTTTCCTGGTATTCACTTTATTTGTCTGACCTTCAACTCCAGGAGGATTACTTCCCACCGGCTTACTTCCACCGGTAACAGCACTTATCTGTAGCTCAATATTACTTAACTGTTTCATCAAATCATTTGCAAAGGAATTGCGGGATTCGTCAGAGCTTTGGTCTATGCACGGAAGAAGCAACTCAATAAGAGCCTTCTCAGTCACATGTTGCTGGTTAATTCTTGAGCTTTCAGAGTCAAACACTTGAGAGAGCCCTTTTAGGCTCCTTTTCAGATCTATCCCCTCGTCAACAGCAACTTCTCCTTCTTCGAGTGATGTGATCTCAAACTTCTTTTTATCTCCTTTGATAGTCACTGGATCGGTACTCTGACTACACCAACCACATGGCTCCCAATACTGAGTCTTAACTGAAAGTCCTTTACTCTCAGCAATGTTATGTAACCTTTGTCTAATGGTCTTTCGACCGAAGAGGACATCTTGGCCTCCAAGGAACCATTTAGCTTGCATCAACATTGAATCCTGTAGTGACCTACCAAAGAGATGAACCAACTCTGAAAAAAGAGGTGCAGCATCGGGTCTAACCAGTAACCTAGTGAGAAGTATTTCAATGAAATTCCTCTCATTCTCAGAAGCAGCCGCAGCCGCAGCCTTCTCCGGACTTGGCGAGGACAACTGTATGGCATCAGATAAAGACACGTCATGTGTCTCCAGTTTTTCAATAAGAGCTTGTTCGTTTAAAAGCAGCCTGAGTGCAACCCACTGCCAGTGAAATTTGGCAGGCTGCAAGGTATCCGAAACATGCACAAGCTTATCCTGAAGCTTAGAATCACCATTTGCGAACTTAATTTTAGATTCACCGGGTCCAGAAACACGGTTCACATCATCCTTTGTAAAAATAGGTGGTGGCATCTTACAATCAATCATGGCATTCAGAAAAAGCCTAGAACGGAGAGGAACAAAAGCCATGGACTTTAAATGCATATCGGAGCTATTCAACTGTAGCATGGCTGCAAATTCAGCATCACTTCCATCTGCAGCCATAAGATCGTAAAGACCCTGACAGTCTCGGAAACATACATCTCGAAAAGGCAAATGTTTTATAGCATCAGCTACGGCCATTGTTAAAGACTGGTAAAGTTGATTTGTGTCTTCACGAACTGCAACATTCGCATTCAGAATGAACGGCCGCCATCTAAGAAAGGCAAATATTGAATAGGCAGGCGGAAAAACCAGACTTAGAGGAAGCATACGTTGCATCCTTGAAAGGGCTACAATAGATGGTTCACCCAAGAGATCCACCACTAATCCTTCACAGAGAGTTCTGCAGTTTCCAACAAGCAATCTAAACCAATGGACGTGAACTTCAATTGAGTTATCTGCCTTAAAAGCCCCAACCGAACGGGCATTTCCATTTGAATTGGATCTTGTGGTTCTAATACATTGTATTACATCAAGCCCCTCCTTTAACCTAAGAATGGTAACCATTCTTTCTAGGCTGGTAACACCATATATAACTGCACCAACAACAAGCGCAGAAACAGCAGCAGCAATTTTTGTCGTTTTTGTGACCACAGTTTTAATAGAGTTGTTTCCCACGTCATTTGAAATGCCACTAGTATCATGGACTTCAGAAGACATTTGAAACTGAGCTCGAGATGCTTTAGTAGGAGCAAAAACACCAGCAAAAACATTAGAAGCTTCAGTTGCAAGAGCAATATCAAATACACGGCTTTGGCGCTCCCCCAGTGCTTCCTTAAGCAGGCACAGACATGTTATATACATCCGCAGAATGGATCTGGCATAGTTCAATGAACTTGTTGCTGACATTATACTTGAATGATTGTTGGCAGATGAAAAATCGGGCATTTTCGCTAAAGTTGGACCCACGCTGCCAACAATTGCAGAAACCGCAGAAGCGACCAAAGAGGGATCCCCTTCTTGAGCAGCACCACCAGTCTGCCTTATGCACTCCATCAAACCCATAACTATTTGTTGAGCAATTTGATATCCATTATCCCATTTTTCTAAAGCAAGGCCTTTTGGTGTACCAGCAGCAAAGAGCTTTCTATCTTTTCCAAAGAGATATTGGAATGCCTCTTCAACATTACGCTGCACTATGTCTCTCATGCCTGCACCTACTCTGGATGGTAACCGGCTACCACTTATCTTCTGACGGAAAAAATCATCAGGGTCATCAACTCCTGCAGGAACTCCAAGGGGCAACCCCAACTCTCCATCCACTGACCTAAAAGACTCAAGTTCAGAGGAGAGTCTTGCATCACATGTGGACTTAAAAGTTTTCTCCCACTCAATGACACTAGCAACATTACTGTATTTTTTCAATAAATACCGAGCAAAACCTGTGGCTCCTGAATTTGACACCCTTCCATTAGATGCAATAATAGTGGCCGCACGACGCATTGCAAATGACAAAGCTTCAGGAATAAGGTCTGCTGCAACAAGAATGTTCTCATACCTGCACCAAATGGAATGCAGAAGACAATAAAATCTCTCATAACCCAAATATCCATAATGAAATTGTCCAACAGAAGCATAAACAATAAGAGGTAAAGACAACTCATAAATCACTGTTAGAATGACAAAAATGAGAAAGGTTTAGAAAGGGGGTAGCAGGTACGCCATAAAAAGTCATGGGAAACCTCACTTAATTATCAGAAAACTCACTACAATCACATTAAAACTTGTAACTGACTTTATAAAAATAAGAACTATCACTTGTTATTAACCTGTAAATGTAGGATTTTGTTTAGGCATTTATGAGTAGAGAGCAATTCAGATTTTTAATAATTGTTACCATCCTGATTTAAGATAACAGCCGGAAAAAGATCATAAAAAGCACACAGATGCAACAGCTTACCAGGTACTCCCTCCAATGCTTTTTAGTTCACAGTATAAGGTTATTTACACATGCTAAGAAAACCAACGTAATATATTACTTTTGATGGAAGTATTTGCTTTTTTCATATAATACCCTTTAACCATTTAATACCTCATTTCACCCATTTTTCTCTCAGCAATAAAGGGCATTATTGACAAAACAATAGTTGTTAGTTGCATTGAAATTTTAAAATGACAAGTAAATGGAAACAATTTTTTTTCTACAATAGCGACAGTTAAAAAGGGACAAAGGGAGTACTTCATAAAAAAACATACATTTAAAAAGTGCTAAGCAATTAAAAAAGAAGTAAACAAAGCATGCATTAGAAGGGGATGTTGGATGAGAGAAAGGGAAAACCTTCTGAGTGATGATAGCAGAAAAACCTCTCCGACATCACAAACTTGGTTTTCCACATTTCTTGGTACCATAAGAACATTCCTCCCACTATGAATTGTAGAATTGGGGCTTGTGAGAACCTTTGGCATCAGCCAGAGGAGAAACCTTACAGCTGATACCAAATCATCAGAGATGTCTATCAAATAAAGTATAGCAGAAAGCTCATCTTCGCCAAGTTTCCACCGTATTGAGCTTCTATCGTCCACCATAGAATAAGCTCTGCCAAATTGCCCAACTTTACCAATATTCTTTTCATTCTCTTCAATCACCTGCTTAACAACAGTCAGAAGCCAAGCTGCTACGACCCTTTTCTCAACGAAACGAAGCCGCTTTAGCGTTTTTCCAATGAAAACAATATCCCTACTGGTTCGTATGCTATCCACGGACCTTGAAGCATCTCCATCTATAGCATTTCTATGGTGAGGGCAGCTTACCTTATTATCACACACATGACTAGTTGATGCCCCTTGGCTACCCTCAATTCTAGAAGCTGCCAGTTGAGCAAGACTCATTTTACGCACATTCTTCTGACGAGTCTTAGTGACCTGCTTGGTTGACTTTTGTGGTTGATCAACTTTGACAGGTTCTGTGGGTTTCAACCCCTTCTTCACCCACCATGTATCGTAATCATCAGATATAAGTTGAGAATGGCCTGGAACAACCGAACTTCTTTCCTCACTTAACTTTTGTCTCTTTGCTCTTCTACATTCTTCACACCCAGGTGTTGCCTCCACCACTGGATCAATCTTGCCGTAACGAGGCAAGGTAGGTTTTCTAATACTGCCTTCAGATTCGTCACTTCCTGTAGAGCTTAGATTAGTTAAACTATTAGGTAGTTGTAACAGTACTGAGATGGCTTCTTTAAGTTCTTCGATGCTAGCACCATCCTTTGCACTCTTAGAAGTCCCATCCTTTGAAGAACCTGGATATTGTTTACGCTTCAAAGTAGATTTTTTGGCACTGTCGGCACCATCATAGCGCTCACTCAGAGAACCACGAAGTATGAGGCGGCGTTCAGTCAAGTAAATCTGCAAGGCCTCAACGAGCTGCAGCCCGTCAGCAATCCCAGATTCTGACAAAGCGTCACGCATAAAATGGCCAGGCAGCTGCTTTAAGATGTGATAGTGTCTTTTTTGTTGCTCCAGGTCAACCACATTCACATCTGTATCCATGATCCCACTCACTATCAACTGACGTACATACGCCAAGGGGAAAAAGATGCCTGCATGTATCAATTCAACTATGAATAAATGTAGGCGCTTGAGACCTTCCCCTTTATGCACCACATGCTGATCAATCCAACATACTATAATATCATGGAGAGGTCCAGGGCTTTCAGATATTACTGAAGAGTCATAAGTATGGTTATATTTTAATTTGGATTCATTAGCCCCGTAATTCCGATTATGCCTCTGACTTGCATATTTTGCAATGTAACTAGCTCTGCGAATGCTTTCATTAGTTTGTCTCGGTGAAGTTTTCATATCCCTCAATTTCATCTTCAAAAGTCTAACTGCTATATGCACTTGGGAAAGATCTTTCCTACCTGAAAACTTTATGTCACAAGGAGGGGTAGTAGAAAAATCCCGGAAACCACATGTTGCCCACTCACAGAGGAAAAACACTGAATATATAAGAGATGTATTTACAGTCCCAAACCATTTCAGAGATAACCTTAAACAAGGGCTCACTTTTGCAATCCAACCTTCAGATACAGTTCCATCACAAAAATCTTCAAAAAGAAACTTGTAAGCTTCGCGTAAGTCACCAAGCATAAGAGAATTATCCAAGGCTTTCGCGACTTTAGCTAGACAATGACCTGGATGGCCTGGGCTTGCGGCCTTGGCAAGATCTTCTGCACGTTTCTGAATACATGAAATAATGCGACCAAAATCATCTGAACTATTCTTTATCTTCCCTGCAGCTTCGGTTGATTTTAATACAAAATTGCCATCGTTCATTGTATGCAAGACTACGGAGGATGGTAAAGGAAAGCAATCCAAAGCGACAAAAGTATCTGGCACTGCAAGAATTAAATATTGGAGCATCTCAATAAGAGCATACGTTGTATATGCCCTTCTGGAATTATCTACTAGATCTGATCCACCTGGAGCAGGATCACGAATAACACGAAGGGCGATTCCAGCAAGAGTGCGTACATAGGTTTGAGATAGAACGACAATTTCTAAGAAGCCATATACGATAGGCAATAACAGCTGCCAAACCTCAAGTAGATCTTTTTCCTGAAAGAAACAGAAATGTGCAAAATCATAACCTGAAGGCTGAAATCAGCTCAAAACCAGTTAAATACAAATGATGCATAGGATAAATAGATACCTGTAGTTGATTCAAAACCCAATCAATAACAAGAGAAGGAAGAATCAGTCCTTCAGCATGATGCCATTGCAAAAGTCGAACAATATACCACCATTTAAAATGTAACGATGGCTCTTCACCGCCAGAAAAAGATAAAAATGGATCACTTTTGTGCATCAGTGTTCCAGCATAAGGCATTTGTGGTGACCGCTCTCGATTATGAAGAGCAGAATGAGAAGTATTTTTTGAGAAAAACTCATCCAGAAGAGTTTGCAAGTAATGGATAACATCTTTAGTCCAAATCTCTGTCCGAGACAGCTGAATTTTGTCAGCAGTCACAGAAGAAACGCCGGCAGAACCAGGTCGAACCTGAAAAGTTCAACCATAATCTAACTTCAGATACTAAACTAAAAAGTAAATCCGCATAATAGGTATAAGCCAACATTGAAGCATCCTTACTTGATTGAGGTAAGTAACCTTTACAAACCAAGTAGCCCTTAGCAATGGAACATTATTCCTGATTAGAACCGCCAAAAGTGATGACCTTTTATAACCATGAGGAACATGGTCGGCCAAAGTGCGTAACCGCTTGTGCGGTTGAGATAGGCCCTGTGATTAAAAAATAACTGGGTTAACTTGTTGAAATTACTAGCATCCGTGATATCTCTAGACATTAAGAACAACCAAGCAACATAATAACTACATATCAGCCTTGACAAAAAAAACCCTAAGGAATCAGTTTTATTAACTAATAAATCAGTATTCCTAAATTCATGAAAGCTACAGCCTGTACACCAATCAGCACATAAACACATTCCAGATCCTTCCAAATTCACAAACTTGGACTGGTCAGCTCAAGACTACAACCATCCAAATAGAAATGCTTAGAGAACCATTCAGAACCTTGTGGTTTCGCCTTATAAATTTGGCAAAAATAAAAACATGCTAGAAACAAAACAAATATGAGGTGCCACGATTATTGCACAGGAAATTCATGCAATGAAGAAAACAAAAGAAGCACGACATAAGGATACCTCAATCCATTTCTTCCGGAAGTCCTCACCACACGGCCTTAGTTCAGGGAAAATACCAGGCTTAGCTAGTTGTAACCCCGAAAGAGGCACACCATATAGTTGACCAGCCTGTCAAAGAAAATCATGTAGATCAAATATCTTCCTAAAAAACTGAGACAGGTAGACTGCACTAAACTCAAATCAGCCCGACAAAAACACATAAATTGGATAACTTGTAGAAGCAGAATATTAAGCAACGATAAATAGATCACACGACATAATAAAGATCATCACCTTCCTCTTCTGAGCACGAGATTCATTGATGGCTCTTAGACGTTTTTTAATAGCCTGGAAAGTAAAAGTAACAAGTTAACCGATGTCCGCGTAGTCTTTCGAAGTGAATAATGTGCAGAAAATTCGGAGCATTGTTATACAAACAAAAATAATAAAGTGAACTCAAACATCTCAGAAAGACAAGGGAGTCACCTCTTTGCAATTATGAACAATTGTCTTGTTAAAATGCGGAACTTGGGTCAGTGAAATTTCTCTAGCTTCCTGAGAGATAAAGGAAGCAAGGCAATGTAAGAAGATAGAAGTTGCCAGACAAAAGAGCAGATATTAAAAGCACCAGCCAAAACTATAACAACTAATGCTCAATGCTGACAAAAATCTGGACTGCTTTTATACATTCAGCTTTATAGTTTTCCATATGGGATCATGCAACAAAAATAACAGCATCAGACCTATACTATTGAGATCATGCAGCAGCATTATGGAAAAATTGCAAAAGAAGTAAAAAGATAAATAAGGAGAATAAAAGTGCTCGGTATATACCAACCTATTTCCTTTTCAGATGAATGAAGAAGTTAATCCAAAGAAAAAGCAAGAAGATGCAAAAACAAACGAGAGGGTATAAAACAAAAGTTGCAACATGTGAGGTCTCAACATGAAATATTGAAACCTTAATAAAAAATTTAAAAAAAAACAATAAATGGATAACTGGATAATATTAATAATACCACTCATCAACTAAGTACACAGTATCTACTTCTACGACATCGGATTTGGTATAAACATGAGTAAAATTTAATGACATACCTCAAGTCCCTCAACTGTATCCCTATATCCAGATTGCAAATATTCTCTGGTCAGAGTCTCCTCAGGGCAATTTGTTGTTTGGGGATGAAAATCTGGAGCCCCAAGCCTGAAATTAAAATGATGGCATTTAACATTTAAATAGACAAGGTAGTAACACCCACAAGAGAAAAAACAGTGGAATCTAGACAAAAAGCGAAAGATTCAGCAAAAGGTTTATGATTGGATATGGAATGTTCACATGGAGTAGTATGGACTGTTTTTTTTAAAGCAAGTAATAATTCTGAAAACGTGTAATTATGAACATAAAGTACCTAGAGTTTAAAGGTTCTTTATCACACTTCAACTTGTACGGATTTAACGGTGGTTGTCGCCTGCAAAAACAAACCATTGTGTTGAAAATCAATAACAGCATCGGATTTCTGATTAGTGCAATGAATTAATATTCCTCTCGCTCGCTACCATATATAAATACTTCAATCCCTCCTATGTCTCCAATATAATTGTGTGTGTAGAAAGTACGCAAACCCCTCTTACAGTAGCTGGATTTGGACTGAATTATAAAAAACAATTTTTAACATAAATCCTAATCTTTATGGCATGGATCAACAATGTGATTTTCTTTGTTGCAGTGAATATCTTCTTTTATCGAAATTATATATAGTCGATTCAACAATAAATACTTGCTAACTTTTCAGAATTAAAATAAAGAAGAAAAGAAACTAGCATTAACACTTTTAAATTTACTGCATAATGGGAAAATGCTTTATTTGTCATTTAATATTTTCTTTACTTGTTAGTCCAAGGTTATCAAATCGAAATTTAATTCATGAATTGGAATACCTACTTTCAAATCATGAACCGAATCTTTTTATAAATCGTAAAACATGATCAATTAAAATATGTCATTATTAAGTGAAAATGAGTAATATAAGTAAACAAACATGGGCTGATATATCATATATAAACTTCAAAACAATTCGAGATTAAAGTCATACATAAATTTAATGAAAAAAGAACCCTAAAATCCCACTTAATCAGATGCAATGCATTAGCGGAGTGTCTATTATACTCCAAAATTAAAAAATGAAAAACCCTAATCGAAGTATGATGCAAACTTTCAAAATGTGTTAATTAAATACGGTAGTAAAAAAAACAAAATAGGATGCAAACTTAACCTTATACAAAAAGAACATAATCGAAGTAGCAAAAACTTTTAAAACCTGCATTTACTAATTTTGTTACATTGTTAAAAGTAATATTTATCGGTCATTTCTCAAGCAATCAAATTCATTAATTGAAAATCAAGCTAAACAATCTGATTGCTCAAGAAATAAATGAACCTCAGTTTGAAGTAGGTTCACAATTTTCAAAACAATGCTAATCAAATACTGGACAACTATTATCTAACATAAAAGAGATATACTAGAGCAATAACAATTACGCACCACAACCATAATTGTTTGGAATTCGCAGCACATCACATAAGCAGTGGTCCTAAATATTTATAAGAACAAATTGGCAATAAGGTTCTCTTACCTTGAATTTACAGGGAAGTGAGCTGGAAAAGATGATTCAGATCTTCCAGTGTCCCTAGAAGATGGCCCGCCTAGGTTACTGTTATTAACTGCACTAGTGCAGCTGCCAGCATGATACCTGTGCATTTCATCCAACTATTACCGGCATACTTCCCTCGGCATCATAAAACTGCAAGTAGCTCTACTAGCTAAACTGCATGACCAAAAGTGTCACCTAAGTCAGTTCAAAGTCAAACCGATGCCGACTAATAAAAAATCCATATTTAAAAAAAATTAAAGAGAAGGGTGCATAAATTTTAAAAAAACAATAGCATGTATGGCTACGAATTACTCGACTTCCCTTAGCTGTCAAAAGATATGCATTGAAAAAACCCTAATGTACCAAAAAATACCAACTTCTTAAAAAGAGATCTATACCATCTTTTTCTTTAATAAATGTCCTATCTTGTTTTGTATAAAGTTACACTCTATACACTATGACAAAGAGTTCATATTCTTGTTGGATCTTCACCATCCAACATTCAATCCCAAACAGTATTGTATGACATTGCAGTCCATGGGGGAATAACCATAACCATTGCAGCCTATGGCAGCGCCATGGCAGAAATGTGACAACACTGACCTAAATATAATAAATCTCTGTGTTACTTCTGTAAATCTGTAGAATGCAAACAAAACCAAGAAGGAAAAGAAAATTAAATGTAAACCCTAAAAGACATCTTCCCTGCCACACTAACGCAGTAACGGTGCCTCAACAGGAAGACAACAACAATGTCATTAATTAGCAAATAAGATTTTAAATATTGAGGTAGAGCACAACTATTTAAACAGGAAACTTTTCATTAAAAGTTTTCTAAGGATGAATCCCAATGAAAATAAAAACGACAACTGTACCTACATGAAGTGCACAACTATTCTAGTTATTTCGCGAAAGACAGAACTCTAAAATCCCAATCAATATATGAAATAATCAATTACAACAGCAAGTTACAAAATTCAATCAAATCAATCCTGATTCATAACTAAGTCAAAAACTCACAAGTAAAAAATTAATAATAATGAACAATTAAATACCCTTTTAATTATTACAACATTTTTTCCACTCAACTCAAAACACTTAGTACTCATATTACACCTCTGAACTAACTAAGCAAAAAATGAAACTTCTTCAAAAGCAAAAAAAACAAACTTGAACACAAACACAACAGCTTAACCATCTAGGAATCTCAGTTCAACATCAAATCCAAGCTATAAACACAAAGGGTTGAACATACAATTACAAAAGCATAAAAACCAAACCTAATGTAAGAAAAAGCACCAAAATTAAAACTCAGAAGCAAGATCCAAAACTAGGGTTTTGCAGTGGGGGTGAAAATTGAAATCCCAAACTTTCAAAATTTAATTTTTGTTTCCCCCCCAAATTCAGAAGCAAAATTGGGGGAGGTTAAAAATTGAGTCTCTGAAGCTAGGGTTTCAGATTCAAAATTCCCAAAAACAAAAAAATGAAAATAAAAGGGTTTTTCGAAATTATTTGAAAAGGGGTTGAAGATTATTATGAAAACAATAGTTGGAAACATACCTGAGAAGAAAAAAAAATCAAAACTTTGAAGAAAAGGGTTGAAGAGAGAGAAAGCGAAGAAGAAGGGTGTGAAAGTTTGTGAAGGAGTTTGACTCTTTAGGGTGGTGATGATGACGACGATGATGCCTCTGTTGTTGTTGTTGCTTCCTCTGGTAAGAATAAAGGGTGAAGGTGAAGGGATCCACTAATTATTTTTATTATAAAAATAAAAATAAAAAGTTGTTATTATTGTATTATGATTATGATATTACTATATTATTATTACGATATTTATGAAAAATATTTTATTATTAGCATTTTCTTTATATTCCATTATTCCTTTTATGCATTCATTTTTTCCAACTTTGATATTATATTATATTATATTGTTTTGTTTTGTGGGTTCAATGGATTGAGACAAATTTGTGGGGCTAAAATGGTCATATTATTTTGTAAAAGATATTTTTATCTTAGTTACCAAAGTTAAAAAAGTCTACTCTAGATATTTTTTAATTAAAATTAGATTTATAATTACTGTTAATAATATGCTTTATATTAATTAAAAAATAATATGCTTTATAATAATTTTTTTTTGTAAAACTAATAGAATTTAGTTTATATGTATTATTAATCTAAAATTTGTTATAATATCAATCAATTACAACAATTAAATAATTAACGTTAAAAAAATAATAATTAAATAATTGACGTTAAAATAGAATAACAACTATAATTTATCGAGTTATCACTATAGGTCAAATTGTTTTACATTTAGATTTATATATATCATTAATAATATATTTTATGCTTTTTTAAAAAGAAAAAAATATATACTTTATGTTTTATAATAATACTATTTTTTAGAAAAAATAACAAGATTAAGTATGTAAGTTCTAACTCAACTGATAAATACGGACATTGCTAGGTTAGACGTCTTGTCCTAAGACCTCGCAATGGTGTGAGTTAATTATAGTGAAATTTAACCTATCCTCTAAAATCAAAAATAATAATTAAAAAGATAACTGGATAATTTATGAGATTAAAAAACATGTATTGTTTGTGTAAAATTGTTTTACATTGATAATTAATTACAACTTGCCAAAATATCAAACATATGCATAATTTTTACTTTCAATTTTTATTTGATGTGTCGATAAGTTGTGATTTATTGATAGTCTAAAATAATTTTACACCGACCGCGTAAAATAATAGTAACATTATTAAAAATATTTGATTTTAATTGCAACTATTTCTAAAGTAATTTATGTAGATGATTGTTACATGCATAAAAATATATAAAATTCATAAATAACTTATAAATTGTAATCAAATATATATATATATATATATATACACCTTAGCACAAGATCATATGGGAATAGGAGTGTCTATTTGTACGCTAGTTTATCTATATTTCTATATTATATATAAAGGAGATACAAATTTTGAGTGTAATCTATTTTTCTCTCACTTTTATCATTTACTTCAATTATTTTATTTATCATTATCATTATATATTTTACTTAAATAACTGATTTTTTAAAATGTCTAAATCTATATATAAAAAATACTAAATTTTAGATGACATATTTTGTTTCAATTTTATCTTTCATTTTAACTATTTCATTTACAATTTTATTCCATATTATCAATAAAATAAATAAATTTTTTATCAATAAAAACCAACATAAGAGAACTGAGTGTCCGTCCAGATGCTAATTATTATTATAATATTTACATTAGCACTGTTAAATATTACGACCATACATATACAAAAAGAGAGAATAGACACTTTAAAGAATTTAAAAATA
Organism: Cicer yamashitae; assembly: GCA_037974755.1. Classification (NCBI taxonomy): domain Eukaryota; kingdom Viridiplantae; phylum Streptophyta; class Magnoliopsida; order Fabales; family Fabaceae; genus Cicer; species Cicer yamashitae. Next base: position 47,761,036 of record JBBPBQ010000002.1, read on the forward strand.
TTTGGTGCGTTTGTTTGAACTTAAATAAAAATAATTTTTGTTTTAAATAATTTAGAGATTTTTAAAAAAATGATTTTTGTTTTAAATAATTTAGAGATTTTTAAAAAAATGATTTTTTAACTCCCATTTGTTTATTATTATAAAAATGATTTTTTAAAAAAATAATTTTAAACCTGTTTGTATATGTAAAAATGATTTTTTTTAAAACTACACTGACCAAACACATTTTAAAATTTGATGAATGTAATTGAGTACTCCTAAAAAATTAATAAATAAACACACACAACTAAAAAACAATTATGTAAAAAAATCAAAAAAGAGAACAAAATTTACTGGATAATAACTTATATGAGAAAACTAATAACGTCGTAGAAAGAGAAAAAATGACCACCACGTGAAAGAGAAAAGACGCAAAGGCAATTTGGAATTTTCAAAATAAGATAGGGTAATTGCATAAAACAAACGCCCTTCAAACCCTATGATTTTTAGTTTGAAAAAATAAATTTTTTCAAACACACCTATTATCTACCGTTTTTTACTTTTAAATCATATATGGGTTGGAATATAAAGCCACGGACAATAATTATTCTTTATTTCGTTTTTTACCTTAAATCATGTATGGATTGGAATATAAATCTACACACAATAATTATTCTTTATTTCGTTTTTCCTTGCTTAATTTCGTAACTATGAGCATCATCCTATTTATATTATATAATAAAAGGGATACACTTTTTTATGTATATCCTATTTTTTTTCCAATTTTTCTTATCTTTAAACTCCTTTTATTTTTTCTTCAAAAATTTGTTTTTATCTTTTCCTAAAACAAACTCTTTTATGTTTTTATTTTGTTTTTTTAGATTTTTCTTACAATTTGATTTGTTTTACGATAAGATACATAATATCTATAATTATAATAAAAGTGATAATAATGTTTTGATTGGGTCGAGTAATTTCTCACAAAAATAAATTTTGATAACTAATTATTTAAAAAAAAATGATTTTATTTTATCAAAATCACTTTTTTATAATCCATAACAAACTAAGTGTAAACCAACTACTTGCAATAAAATTTATCCACATGTGTTTTTTTTTGCCTAACAATTGACGATCAACTTGCTTACAATTTTATAGATGTATGAAAGCAGAAACATGTGCAGATATACACAGATAATAACAAATATTAGAGTAGTAAATAGCAATCGTTTTCACTAGGGATGTTCATATACAAACAAATAAAATAAAAAAATCACACAAAATCGAATAATTTTTTAAGTCATTCAGTAAAAATCACTTGAATTGGATTTCATATTTTTTATTTTAAAATTAAATCAAACTGCATACATAAATTTTAATAATTTTTTATTAATATCATATATTGCATTAATATTTGTTGATTTTTTTTATTTTTTTACGATAATAGTTTTGACTATAATTTAATCTATTTTTTTTCTATTTAATATATGTTAAATATAATCGATCATTATTATTCCGTAATATTATATTTAAATCAAACCTACTATTTTACCGTATTTTTATAATATTAATATTGTTATTATATTTTTTTTACAATTATGATTTGTATCTTCAAAAACCGATTTAAATTTAATCTATTTTTTTTCTATTTAATATATGTCAAATATGTTATTCCGTAATGTTATATTTGAATCAAACATACTATTTTACCGTGTTTTTATAATATTAATATTATTATTATATATTTTTTACAATTATAATTTGTATCTTCAAAAACCGATTTAAATTTAATCATCTGTAATCAAATTAGCTTTTTCTAATGTTTCATTTAAACCGAATCGAACCGCATATAATTTTATATTTGAATAAGATGATTTGGTCTCAAAACTAATCTAACTCACACCGTGAATACCATAGGAAGAATACCATAGGAAGACTGTTAAGTGATTTGTAATTATCATACCCTCTTTTTTTGTGTGGACAAAATACACACATTCATTTTAATCATTAAGAACAATAAAGTGGCAAATATTTTCATATAACCAAGAATGTTAAGAAATTTTACGGTTTAAAGTAGGTTGGGTTTTAATTTGTTGAAAATGTTGGACTATGTTTCCTTTGAAATTACAAAGCTATTTAGTGATGTTTTACGGTGCTACAACATTTAAGTACAAAAATAACATAATATGTTTTTTAGCTACATGATCAAATAAAATGGTATTAAGATTTATTTATGTCTAAATATTCATTAAATCTAGTCTCCTGAAGTTAAAACATGTGCGTTCACTTTGCGTTTCAAATGTTATGTCTAAAAATTTTGGGATAGTTTAATGTGTCCATTAGTTAAACTATCACTTTAGTTACTTTAATTATATTCATTAAACATTTTCAACTATTTAAGGAAATAAAACAAATCCTAAGTTGGTTAGACTAAGAATAAATATATATAAAACAAAAACATACAAGTGCTAAAAATGCATACATACCATTACATATCACATGAGTATAATCAAATCATTATTAAATTCAACATAATCCAACACAAGGAACTGATGTACAAATCAATACAACAACAAGTAAATTCCCTTGTCAACCACTAATTGCTCCAGCCAAAGATACAACATATTGCTTTGTAATGTATCATTCAACTGAATATCTATGGTAGAGTGACAACAATAATGTTTATTTATAGCACTCTGCCTTTTTTGCTTTTTCTCCTTTATGGACTAACTCTAATTGTATCCTTAAATGAAAAAAGGTCTAAAGAATAAGGAATATATTCTCACTTTAAAGTATGCCAACATAGTACAATAGCGGGATCACTCTTTTTGTCTGCTAGTGTTGCTCTCTTTTAATTAATCCAGACATTCAGCTCAACAATATTTAAAGATATTTTTAAAATCAAGCAAGGTTTTCTTGAATGCTAAATCACTCTATATCACTTTGAAGCTCTCATCCTTCTTCAACCATTGGTGTTGCAACAACATGAACACTTCTCAATTCAACTCAAATCATTAATCCTACACACTTATAGCAAACCCGTCAAACCTACAAAAGTCAACCCTAACTTGTGCTTGACTCAAAAGCTAATAAAATCTAATTATAAGTAGAAAATTAAACCTATATCACCTAATTATCGAATAATAATCCCTGCAAATAGGCTAAATATCTCTTATTTTTAAAAGTTATCATATATACACATATGTTAGCACAATAAAAAAATAGACAGATGAGTATGAGAGTGTCGGTCTACATGCTAATAATAATACTCATTTTGTCATGTGTGTTATTTAAGACAAGTTGCTATATATAGACAACAATAAGCACAAATCTTTCTTTTTCACAACACTATCTTTTGTTGCAATTCTAGACCATGTTCTTCATTCAATCCTCACCTAATCTTTTTCCACCTGTTTGATTTTTTGTAATTCAAATAATTAATTTACAACTAGATCCCATAAAAATAAGATACATGTTAATAAAAAATCACATAAGCGAAATTTGGTTAAAATTAGATTGAGGGACTAAGAAATCAAAAAGGCTAAAATTAGGGGTCAAAATCGCTCAAAAAAAATAGGAAACTAAAATTGTTTAATTGAAAAACTTAAGCGGCCAAAAGTTCATTTAAGCCTATAAATTAAATATGATCTAATTTGATCATGTAATATATTAGGAAAAGTTGGCTCTATCTTTACTTTTACACGCATATCTACTATCTAGCACGGATGAGTTATTACGTTGTTTCAAGATCGATGATAAAGTATTATAATACAATTAATATCGCACATTTTTTATAAAGAAAAACGAAACTACACTATATTTTGGATGACAATTACAAAGATGTTATTTTGATTGCTGATGCTAATTCAATCTTATAATCCAGACTACTAGCTAGGGAGTAATTCTTCCAACATTATTAGAGTGAAAATATTTCCTAATTTGCTGCAGTTGGGGAGGGAATAAATGCAACGATGAGAAATACGCTTTAAAATCAAAACTATTTATGACTATGGAAAAAATCATAGATCATGTGTCCATGGTAAACCAAATTAATATGAATGATAATTATATCAAAATTCAGTTCATATCTATAAAAGTTAATGAGTAGAGTAGGGTTTTCTAACTTGAAGTTATTTATGAAAACTTACTATATAATTCTTATCCATGGAAACCATTTAAAAAATATATATATGTACAATTATATTTTACTATATTTTCAAAAAATATATATTTTACTATGTACCTATATTTTGTGCAAATATTTTAAAAAGGTTTAAAAATGATTTGAATCCTTGCAAATTTATCATTTTTTGTTGTTGTTTTTAGTCCTATAAAAAAAATTCTTTGTTTTTAGTCATTTCAAATATTTTTTGTTTGTTTATTTTTTATTATTGCTGTTTTATTTTAGTCGATGAAATATTTATTTATTTACGCTATATATTTACACACACATAATAACCAGAGGTAATTTG
>JBBPBQ010000002.1:47768072-47781112 GCA_037974755.1 Cicer yamashitae
AATCACATATTTTAGTCTTTATAAAATTAATATGCAAGCAATTTTAGTCTATGTTGGAGCATCAACATATGTTTTTGAATGATTGTTTTGTATACAAGTTTACAACACTATAAAAAGTTCTTATATAAAAAATAAGCTCAAAAGTTGATTTTTAAGTTCATATTTTAAGAACTTTTATCTTGAACATATGATGTTTTAAAAAATTCATATTTAATTCATCTCAGGTTAAAAAATTTTAAATTTGTGCGGATAAACTTTTAATAATATTATAAACATGCTTGAAAAATCATTCAAAGATTTAAACTTTGAAGGATGTTTCATTTCAGCAAAGATTAAAATAGTTTGTAGAATAATCCTATAGGAACTGAAACATAAATTTCAAAATTTTATAGGAACTAAAAAATTATTTAATCCTATATATTATTTAGTTTTTTCCAGGTGCACAACAAATACATGATATCATAAGTTTTTTTTTTAATAAATGATACGATAAGATCTTATCATGTTCTTATAATATTATATCATATTTTTACTCTTTAATGTATTTCTTTTAAAAAAAATAAATTGGTGAAGGAAAAATTATTATTAATCACAATGATATTGTTGACCATTTTACAAGTGTTTCATGTGAGATTTTAACTATGTTCCTTAAGGTTTAAATGTAAAGCTCATACCACTAAATTGACACCTTAAAATTGTGATGCATTTATATATATATATATATATATTTTACCTAGATTCATATTTCAAAATATTATAAAAATCTCATTTAAATTTTATTTTCTTGAAATAATAATAATAATAATAATAATAATAATAATAATAATAATAATAATAATAATAATAATGTTTGTCATGTGTGTTATTTAAGAGCATATGCTATCATAAAGAACAATTAGCATAAATTTAACTTAATTAAAATTTGAAAAATTGTTTGATCTTTTCACTTCATATAACCTTTGTTAGGTGCATAATTTGGATTTGAATCCTTGGCCTCCATTTACCCAAGGATCCGTCCATAAGAACATGTCTATGTCATTCTATGTCATTTTCACTATATTCTCAGCAAACCAGCTTATACTTCCCCCACATTCATCCTCTAAAATGAGATAAATAGATTTTCACCACAACGAATCTTTATAGATCGTCACAAACGTCACCATTAACACACCTATACTTATGACATAAAATTTTAAACCACAACGAATCCTATTATTTCTCAACCTCCAATACCACTTACCCAAAAGGACAAGATTAAAAGATTTTAAATTTCGAACCCCAAGACTACCCTTTTCTCGACTCTAACACACTTTATATCATTTAAACTCAATGAACTTTCCTAACTTCCTCACTCTCTCCTCATAAAAAAGATTTAAATAGAGATTCAAGTTTAGAAATGATACGTAAGAACTTCGAAGAAGGACACAAAGCACAAATTTCTCTCACCCATTATCACAGTATGATCAACAAATTTCAAATTAGAAACATAACATTCCCCTTCGGATCCCACCTTATACCCCAAAAACATACTATTCCACACATTAGCACACGTCAAGGAATTAAAACCTTCGACAACTAATAAAAGCAAAAAAAATGACATAGGATCACCTTGTCTTAACCCCTAAAGAGAGAAAATATTCCTTGGTGGGAGAACCATTCATCAACACCAACATTGTCGCATAACTAAGGCACTCCATCACTCATCTCCACCATAAAATCGAGAAATTCATTTTTCCCATCATAGTATGAAAATAAACCCACTCCACAGAGTTATACGTTTTTTCAAAATCAACATTAAATAAAAGAAAACCCTTATTCTTTCTCTTCACCTCATCCACTACCTCATTGGCAATTAAATTTCATCCAGAATTTGTCTACCACTCACAAACACCGATTCTGAATCCGAAATATGAACATATTGTTTGACCCTTTAACTAGCCTTCCATTGGAGTGAAAATCCTCCATAAATCTCACAAATCATCTTTTATATCTTCCCAAAACTCATTCAAAAAACCAAAGTGAACCCCATCAAGACTTGAGCTCTTAAAACTAGCATAATCTGAAATACATGTTAAATTTTCTCTTCCACAAACAAATACTCCTGAGAGTTGGCCTCCTCATCATTTAACAATGAGAATTTAAGACTTTCAACATCAATTGTAGACGATCTATGGGACATGAAATGATTATCAAAATGTTCTAAAAATGCACCCCTAATGCCCTCAACCCCTTCCACTGATACTAATTCCCCCCAAGCATCAACCTCTTAATAGCATTACAACAATGTTTGTTAGACAACACCCCATGAAAGTATTTGGAATTAGCATCGCCTTTCTTCAATCATTGGACTCTATATTTCTACCACTAAATACTATTATTCAATCTAGATAACGAGTACAAGTGCTCAAACAAGAACCTCCTCTCCTCCATTTGAACTTTTGTCAGCTGATTTGATTCGTTTTTTAGATCCAACTTATGCAAACCCTATTTAGAAACATTGACCCTCTCTCCCAGGTTAGAACAATGCTTCTTATGCCACCTATTTAAATCCAATTTCACACCCCTTTAGCTTTTTCTTCAAGACAAAGCCTTTTATCCATCTACTGCAACAGAATTCCAAGCATTCTTCATAAAATTATGATACCCAATCACCTCCGCCCATCACTTCATCATACGAAAAGGTTTAGGACCCTAATCTTCCTCATAATCTGATAAAAACAACGAACATTGATTAAATAAATGACGATCAAGAACCCATTGTGAACAATTGACCCACCGAGAACACCACTCCTCTAAAAGCAAAAAATGATCCAACTTACTCATAACCACTCCATCTAACCGAGACAAAGTAACTCTTTGAAGAATGAACGATTTCGAAAATTTTGTGAGACATGTTTTATTCTAAAGCGGTTCTTCTATGATAAAAGTTCTCATCTACCTACGTCACGGGGGTGGAACACATAGTGAATCCAATTTTATTGAAAAAAGTCATAGAGTATATCACTTCACGTGGAGTTGAAGAGATAAAATTCAATATTCGTTCAAACAACCTAGAAAAATGTAGAGTAGAATTCCGTGTGATTATGTTTAATTGCAAGTCCTTAAAAAGTGTTGGGTTAAACTACTACTTCTACTACTCTACAAGTTTGGAAGGAGGAATGAAAACAAGATTTCATTTTTACAACAATTGGATATTCAACCCTTCACAATGTAGAACTTTGATGATATGACATCCCTGTATCGATTTCCATGTTTGTGTAAACCTTTTGGTTTTACCTTTACAATGTTGAACAATAATGCATCTAAATAAGATATCTTTGAGGTATATACAATCATGGACTCTATGATATCATTTGTTGATTGTGTTAAAATGTGAAGAATTTACACTCAAGTGAAGTGTCTATTAGACAAGATTCAACAACTCCGAGTTTGGTCTCTCAAAAGTTTGTGATATCAACTCCTCACCTCACTAACTTGAGACTGACTTGCACCATTGCTTATCAATTTCATGTACCTATTTTTTGGCAAGTTGTTGTTGAGTTTCATAAGTATTATTACACCTCTTTCTTTTATGGATGAAAGAGTTGTTGCCACTATGAGGTTAATTTACAATAGTGCTAGTATATGTATGAATCAGCACAAAATATGTTTCTACAATTCTAACTCTCATTGAGATGATATTACATTTCAAGTCCTATATCAATTCAAGTGTATCAAACAATTTGGTTGATTTACATCAATTCTACCAACTCTCTACTTTTGATGTGTTTTAGGCTTTTTACATAAATTGTTCTTAACATGTTGACTTTTTCATTCTCAGTCACACTTTTCATATTGATCAGTTTCTACTTAAATATTGAGGAATGTATTCGTTGATGATATTATAATTGGAGATCTTGTATCAATATTTAAGCCAAATCAGCCTTTAAGACATATCCATATATATATATCTTCATAATTAATCAGCGTATCTTGAGTTAAGAAGGCATATCTTCGAAGGTGACACTTTCAGAGGATGTCACAGTCACATGCTTCATCAATTAGAGGATAAGTTCATCTTTGATGAGTAAATGAAGTTGTCTTCTCCATGGTTCTGGGTTCAGATAATTGGCTTAAGAAAGTTGACTTTGTATTAGAGTGTTGACTTTATCAGAGTGCCGATTTTATCAGAGTGTTGACTTGAAGCGTTCACCAGACAGTCAATTGTTTTACCAGAATTGTCGCAGAATCATCATAATGAACTTGTAATCAGATTCAACAGAGGCACTTTGAGAGCGTGTTTATCACAGTTAGACACAACTTTAACAAAATTTTCAAAGCATTGCCTTGATCTCTTTGTTTATCTTTTCTAGTCGTCAAATGATGCATAGATGTTGACTTTTTTAAAGTTCTGGGCTCAATTGTTTGAATTAACAAAATTGACTTAAAATTAGAGCGTTGACTCTAATAAAGACTTCATTCAAAGTTTTCTTCTTTGGTCTTAAGTCAAATAATAATGAAGGTATTAACTCTTAGTTAACTTTAGTCATAGGCATATGCTAAATATTTCTTATTGTAATATTATAACTTACTCTATTAGTAAACACAATTACTTTTTTATTAGGTGATAATATTCTTTGTGTTATAAACACTTAAATTATCATCTCTAACTTACTCATAATTTATGCTACCTTAAAATAGATAGTCATTAATACAAATTGTTGTCTTCTAACTTAATCTGAACATTTATCAAATATAGTTAGGGGGTAATTGTTATTATTTGTTTGTTTTGTTATCATTAAAACATCAATAAGAGGATTGTAGCTAAAACCATTTTTGCACTAAGCTTTGTTGAGGCAAAATCCCTTAATAAAGATATTTTAATGATAAATTTTTTAATTAGACAAAGATCTAATTAATTCTAATTTTATTAAGGGATCTTATATGTGCTCTTTAGTGTATTAACTATAAGACAGATTTTTCTGAAGCTTAAAGAAGTTTTTGAAATATACTCATCTGTGAGCACATTCATCATCCTCAAAACTAGAAACGTTCATTATCAGTTTCATTAATTGAAGAAATGAGGATATTCATTGATGACAATCAAGACATTAAACAAAAAAATGAATATTGTTTTTATTGATATAAATGTATTGTGATGTTGTGTATTGGTTCTGTTTGTGTGTTATCTTCAAAATGAATGTATTCATAAAGTGTCTACATGCATGAATGTATTCATAAAATGAATGTATTGATTCTGTTTGGACGCTCTGGTTGAGTGATCTATATTGTTACTAACAAAAGTGTCTACATTCATGCATTCATAATTGTGTGGTGCGTCCATAATTGGTTGGAGCCCACAGATTCTTGCGGGAATTTTGAGTTAGTGGTGTTGCTTGGAAGGACCCACAAAGCCCTTGCGGGGGAGGTGATATTCCAGAATCATGCATTGACATATAGTCTAACTAATAGGATTTGTGCATTTTGGTTGATTTGTATCTTTGAGGCGTTGTGATTTTTAATTGTTAAATGAAGTATGTGATTTATTTATATTTTTGCTATAACAATTATATATGCATGTTTATTTGCTTTGTGTTTGTTATTTGGAGACGACTCTTACATTTGACAGGATGTCACATATAATGTTACTTGAGCGAATAATGTCAGGGTCAACCTAGTAGGAGAAAGGCGAGGAAAAAATAATAGTATGCAGCTGGAGGATCCGAAATACTTTTGTACTGGTGTGAGACTTGTTGAGAGAGTTTTCCACAAGCGTCAAAAACTATGACCAACTAGGATTTATCTTCGGGTAATAAAACGTCAAGAGTTTTGGCTTTAGGAGTTTCTTTGTTTTACTTATTAAATTTACTTTTTGAAATTGCGAATACTCTAATTCGTTATTTTTGGAAATACAATTGAATAAGTTATCAATTGGTTTTAAAGTAAATGAGCATTTAAGATAATCTTATAAAAAAAATGAATATTTATTTTTACGTTTAGAATTTCATTAGTTAATGTCTTGAAAAAAGAGGGATGTTACACATGTTCTTCATAGTCGATGACATTCTGACATGAGAACGTTAAGAAGAGAATGTTTAGCACTGCAAATACAAAATACATTTTATTGCAAGCTCACACATCCTACTTTACAACTCATGATTGATTGTTTCAAGTTGTCAAGAGGATTATCAAGCTCCTCTATCATGTTCATAACAGAAGAGGATGTCTTTATATTGATGAGAACGTCTTCATAAAAAGTAGAGGATGATTATAAACATCCTCAAAAAGAGGATAATTACCCAGAAAGAAAGAAGAGGATATTTGCTCGTATTGCAGAGGATGTTTAAGCAACATACTCTAATACCTTGGGACATGTGTCCAACGGTTATATGTGTCTTTTACAACAACATGGAGCCTTCCCAAATCTATAAATAGAAGGTGTCTTAAGTTGCAATCTCCAAGAGACTACAATCAAACATATTTCATTTTCTTAAATGCAAACCTATCAAAGTTCTCTTCAATTATTAAGAAACACGCTACTGCTCTTTGTCATAGATTTTATAATCAAACTTTTTGAGGGTGTTCTTAGTTCAACCTATTTCAATAATAGTGTTATGATCAAATCCAAAACAAATCATCATTATCATCTTATTGTAAACATCGTCAAGTTTGTCTAGTTGAGTGAAAACTTGAGTGACTTGTAGTAAATATCATCAAATTTGTCTAGTTGAGAGAAAACTTGAGTGATTTGTGTAAGTCTATTGAGGCTAAGAAAATACAAGTGTATAGTTAAATGTGACTAAAGGAAGAAGATTAAGTTGAGAGGTTGCTTAACTTACTAGTGAAAATATCACAAGTTGTGAGGACTGGATTAGTCCACATCGGGTGAACTAGGAATTTCTTTCGTGTGATTTCCTTATCTTTTATTATTCTATTGTTTCACTTAATCACACTACTATCAAATTGAAAATAATTTTGTTCTTAAACATTCTCAAAACACGGGTAGATTCATCATACCAATTTAACATTCTCAAGTTTTATTTTAAGAAATAATACTCAAGTGTAGATTTTAAGAGTCACAATTCAAATTCACTTTCTTGTGACAATTATATTCACTTCAAGCTTGACATATGTTAATTTTGTATTAGATTATGAATTAGGATATTGTTTACAAGAGGTTTGTGGCCAACTATTTTGTAATGTTGCTACTATTCTTAGGCTTATTTATTTTTATTAGTCATGGTTTTATAGACTAATTAAAAAAAGTTCGGAACATTTTTATCCAACTTTGAGAAAATCGAGACAAGTTTGATTAGTTTATTTTATTTGTGTATTTTGATTGGTAACCTAAATATTTTTTTTTATTATGAAATCTATATCTTTGTTGACGTTTTTGTGTTATATATATATATATATATATATATATATATATATATATATATATATATATATATATATATATATATATAATGAGGGTGTATCCATATCCATTTTCATATCTGCTCAGTTTTGCAGATAATTACATGACCCACACCCGTATCTATAATACGGGTTTTTACTTTATCTGTTGTGAGTATTTTTTGTAGGTATCGATTAAGTATGAGTCTGATTATCATTTCTAAATGGTTTAAAAGGAGTGAAGTTTGAAATGCTTCATTATGCTACATAATAATAATCTTGTATAATTTCAAAGATGAAAATTTGGTATGCTTCGAGAACTATAATAATAGTTCTTGATTTGAATTGTATGGCTTATTGTAGACAACATTTTGCCTAAAGAATGGTTTCTTGAAACTTGTATTTTCTCTCAAACTAGTTTGATGTTGTGTAAGTTGTTTGATGCATATTCTTATTTAAATTTAGTATACTAGGAAAATCTTAAAAAAATCTATTTGATTGTATTATTTGTTTGTATTTTCTCTAAATTTTATGACAGATCTATTTGATTTTCAAAGTTTAAATAATAAATCTTAAAAAAAAATCAAATGTTTTAAAAATATAAACATGGGTACAAATATAACCTAAAATTTAGTATACTGGGAAAAATGTAACAATATATAAATTGAATGTAATCTAATTTGATCATGCAATATATCAGTATAATAAATATGAAGGGAGTTGGCTCTATCCTTTACTATTGGACACAAAATCTAGCACCGATGAGTCGTTATATTGTTTCAATATTGATGGTAAAGTGTTATGATGCAATCAATATTGCACATGAGTTTTTTTTTTTTTTTTAAAGTGCACAATGTTTTGGCCGACAAATATAAAACATCCTTATGATTACTAATTGGGGGAGTGATTCTTCAACAAAGAATAGTAAAACATGTTTAGTTTTTGTTGAAGTTGGGGAAGGAAGGAATGGTCGGGGCGAAGAGGAATGGACGCTTAATATAGATGCAAAACCATTTGTGAGCATGAAAAAAGTTATAGATCATGAAATTGATTTTTTAGATATCATGTGATTTAGTTTGTATTTAGTTGTTTGAGCTGAAAATATGTGGCTCTTGATATATATATTAAACAATTCAATTAATTATATCTAAATCCTATTAAGTTACCTCACCACAAACCCTAATTCTGATTATACACATTCTACTTCATAATATCCATAATCATGCCAATATGGTTAAACCCACATGCATTAACTTCATAGTATCCATATGAAATGTCAACCATTAAAAAACACGAGCATAAACTTGCTAGAAACCAAATTATATAGCCTTCACCATACCTTGCATATACCAAAGTTATATGGTTATGCATTGATATTAAGTTGTATGTATTACCGAAGTAGATGATGCATTAACAACAATTGTTTAAATTTATGTTGTGTACAGTTATAAATATTTGTCCACCAATGAATTGATTGTGGACCACATTAATAGTGCATTGGAAAACAGGAATTAACATTATGAAAAAGATAATACATATAAGGATAAAACTGAGAATTAGAACAATTCATAAACAAATTAACTCTACTACTTGAAAAGTAGTAAGAGTAATTACTATTAGAATTTAAACTATGTGGCACATGAAACTAGAGTGCCAATGCGTTCCCTAATAAATAAACCCTTCAATGCATGCATGGACCATGAAAACTTTCAATTACTTAGGGTGCATACATGCACCATTATTTATTGTCAACAAAAAAAAAGGATAAGTGCAACCTTCCAATGTAAACTATGTTGGGGTAAAAACGTTTTTGATATATGTTTTAATGACAACAAACCTTATGAAATAAATGATTAAGTTTTATGAATGGTGATCTACTAATGATTGCACTTGAGTTTTATTTAAGGAACATGAATTGCATAAGTAGACAAGAAATAAGCCAAGACATAACATGAGCAACACCAAGAGAAATTGTAGGAAATGTTGCTTCAACAAAAGAATGATGGAAGAACATTCACCATAATGTTTTGGTTGCTATATTAAAGAACAATTGACAATAAGAATATTTTTGGAAGGGCAACATGCAGTAAATTAGTTAGCATTTCTCACATGAGCTTTCCAACATTTAATGAGAAATTAAAAGTCAAGATTTGAAGGCCTACTTAAAAAAAATAAACATGTAGAATGTTCTGCAGATTGATCTCCGGATTAATGACAGATTTATCAAAAGATCATTCTGGTTTATAACAAGATCATTCTGGTTTATCAAAATATCATTCTGGTTTATCAAACGATCATTCTGGTTTATTAACAATATCATTATGGTTTATCAAATGACCATTCTGGTTTATCAAATGATCATTCTGGTTTATAACAAGATCATTCTGGTTTATAACAAGATCATTCTGGTTTATAACAAGATCATTCTGGTTTATAACAAGATCATTCTAGTTTATAACAAGATCATTCTGGTTTATAACAAGATTATTCTAGTTAATTAAAAGATCATTATGGTTTATTAAAAATAGAAGTCTGGAAAAACGAAGATCATTCTGGTTTATTAAATACAGAAGTATGGAAAAACGAAGATCATTCTGATTTATTAAAAATAGAAATATGGAAAAACGAAGATCATTCTTGTTTATTAAAGACAAAAGTTTGGAAAAATGAAGATCATTCTGGTTTATTAAAAATAGAAGTCTGGAAAAATGAAGATCATTCTGGTTATTTCATTTATGGGCATAAGTAAAATTAATCATTTTCCATAGTCCAGAACGTGGGATAAACACATGTCAAGACTACTCAAAACAATACTCAAGTTCAAAAGTCTAGCTAAAGGCCCAAAGAAGCAAACAACATCAAGATCAATCTCTAGATTGATGAGCTATGAGTAAGGACAACAAGGATAAGGCACTGATGTTGCATATCTGCAGAAAGGTAGCCTGCGTACAAAGCAGAAAAAGATTATCACTAAACAGCTGTCAAAAGCTCTCAGTTCAATACTCACTCAAAACATAAACGAAGAACGTTCTGGTTTTACAAAAGAACATTTTGGTTATTCTCTTTTAAAGACAAAATTAAAACAGATCATTTTCCACAGTCCAAACCACAATTTAAAGAGTATCAAGATTGCTTAAATCAATGGTGAAACCCAAAACTCGAGCTGAATGCCCAAAAGAGGAAAATAGTTTCAAGATTGATCTCCAAATTGATGAGTTGTGAGGAAGGACGCAAGTACATTGTACTTACATTATTCTGCATTAAGCTCTGCATAATTCTGATTTGGAACAGTACCAACTGACATTTCACAACCCATTCATTCATTCATTCACGTTTTCCATCAGACCTAAATACAAGAACATTATTTGTTTGTCAAGAACGTTCTGGACAACAATATAAACACATGTTTAATTGCTTTAAAATACATCTGACACTTGGGAAGTGTGTCCAACTACTATATTCAGTTTAAACTGAATATTCAAAGCCTTTTATCATCTATAAATTGAAGATCAATTGGAAGATGAAGGTAAGAGTTCAATTTACAAATCTACCAACACTTGTTCAAGTAATAACAATTCAAAAACTCTTCACGCAAACTCCAGCTCTCTTCACTATATTTGTGGATCATTATTTACTGAGTTTGTCTTTATTTATCTCAAACAATTTTTGAGAAGTTTCAGGATCCCAAACACTTTTATCATGCACATCATTTGTAACTCAAGTTTATCTTTTATGTTAGATTGAATGTGTTTGTAAAAATCCTTTCAAGGCTGAAAGGTGATTGTATAAATCCTTTCTAGGTTGAAAGGTGAAGATTGTAATTGATTCAAGAGAAAATGTGTGAAAGAGAACATTCTGGTTCTGAAGTACATAGTAAAAATCTTACGGTTGTGAGGACTGGACTAACCCGAGTTGAGTGAATCAGTGTACTTTTTGTGTGTGATCTTTCTATCCTTTATCTTTAATTATTTGAACACACAAATCACACTTCATTATAAACTAATTTGTTTTATTTACTTCTAACATATCAAGAACATTCTGGACATTCTGTTTCAATCAAGATTGATCTTGAATTAATTTAAATTAAACACAAGAATAAAAAATTTAAAAGAGTCAAATTCAAACTCCCAATTTTTTTGTAATTAAAATTGCTACTTCAAACTATCCTAAATACATATGCATGCACTACACGCTTCAATATCCTTTAACCAATAAATTGGTTTCTCCATGCTGGTTCGCTATAAAAACGAGTCATTTTACAATGAAGATGTCTACATCTAATATTAGTCATTTTTCAATGAATATTATAATTGTGTTGAATCCAATGCTCAACATTATCGTTCAAAGGCCCAATAAAGTTCCATTGCAGCAGTGACAACTCTTTTTATTGAATCAATTGCCATTAAGAATAAAACATTTTGTACCATTATTAGAATTCAATTACACGAAAATGATTATAATGTATATATTCTTGTAGAACTCTTAACTTTGGTCTTTAACAACCAACTTTATAATTTTAATAGATCCATTGTTTTCATTTCATTTTTTATTTTTGTTGTAGTCAAATAGTTTTAGTTTTAGTTGGCGTATTTATTTTGTAAGCTTTTGTAGTGTATTTACTATTGGGTCACACAATTGAATATATTGAGAACAAATCATTTATATTTACATCAATATTTGTATGTGTATTAAATTATTAATCTTTTGATTTTGTAAACATAAATTACTTAACCAAATAAGTAAGCAAATTATTTTCCCATATATATTACTTGTACATCGCACAAGTTCAAGCACTAGTGTCAATAAAAGTTAATGAGTAGGTTTTCTAACTTTGGGTAGTTATCTATGAAAACTTAATATATAATTATGTTGAGAATGTGGCTTGAAATTAGTGTTTTTTTTTCCTTCTGTTTTTTGAACAACATATATCGAATTTGGGTTAGAGTAATTTGAATAAGGCAGTAAAATTCGTGTCCTATGATAAGCTGGCTTGTGTAATTTGAATTACAGTAAGGGTAATTCGAATTACCATGTTTTTCGCAATTATGAGTTGCTATATGGACATAATTTAGATTATAGTATAGCCCACGGATAATAATTCAAATTACATAGATATATTACTTATAAATACAACTTTCAACTGCATTTTTTAAAATCGTCAAACGAGAGAACTTTTAAGGAATCACAAGGGCTAAGGGTTGAGTGTTTTTGGGTGGGTGGCTAGGGTTAAGAAACACATTCTAAACACTTTGAGTGAGTGAAAATCATTAATGGTTGAGAGAAAGGGAAATGGTAGAATTTAGGATTTGTTCATATTGAACATTGAAAGCTAATTTCTTGTAACTCTTTTGTATCTCTTGTAAAGACTCATTGACAGTGTATTGGAGAGCTGCTCTCTCCACAAACGTAGGTCAATTGGGATCGAACTGAATAAATAATATTGATGTGTTTGTTCATCTACTTTATTTATCTTATTCTTTGAATTGATTGTTTGTTTGCTACACATAAGTTATATATTTTTATGGTTGTTATTATCTTTGGATTGAATGTTTGTTTGCTCTACACATAGTTTTGATAGCCATTATTATTTGTTCCACTATCTTGTTAAATCCTCAACAAATGCTTATGTCAAGGAAAACATAAACTTTATATATATATATATA
>JBBPBQ010000002.1:47781456-47804276 GCA_037974755.1 Cicer yamashitae
ATTATTAATATGTTAGTGTTTTGCTTATTTATTTTAAATATACAATTTTTTGTTTTTATGTCTTGTTGCTTTATTTTAATCCAGGAAACATTTATTTAATTATGCTATATATATATATATATATAGACATTAACTAGAGGTAATATATGTGCACTGTATATGTTTATCTATATTATCTTTATAAAAAATTTATGTTGTGATATTTAAAAATATATAATAACCTATAATTAATTAAATATATAAAAATATTACTAATTAAATTTTTTATCAATTTTTAAATTTAATAAAGTAATCAGCAATAATAACATTAGATAAAATTTATCATAGACAATATTATTATGTCTACATTTTTTTATCATACTTAATAATAAAATACCAAATCCTTTTAATGTTTTTAATTTTTTTGTTGTTGCAATGTTTGATGTGTTTAATGGTTGAAAATATAACATAAGAAAAATATTTTTTAAGGAACAAATATTCTTCAAATGTTTCTACTCTAACAACACCAAATGCTTCCTTTTTTACACCTTGCATCCCCACTTTGAACCAAACCTCTATTTATTGGAGAGGATAGAAGCTCTCATTCTTAAATGTGACATAGTAAGTATTGATTATCTCACTTTTTCAAAGCTTCTCTTCATAAGAGTTCTTCAAGAATATAGATAAATCTCTCCACCTCCTAAAATGTTTTTCTTGAGTTTCCACTACTTTGTACTAATTATTTATTGTTTGAAAATTGTAGTTGATTTCCCAACACAGAGCATGACAAATTTCTATACATATTTACAACAATTATCTATGTAACTGCTAAAAGATACTTTGAAAATGTAAGAGGCAAGAAAAATTGTCCAAATGCTACTTAAAAACAGCTTTAAAGAAGTTTGCAACTTTCTAATTGCACTAATATCACAGTTGCATATCTCTTATGTTTTATTCCTTTGGAAACTCCAAAAATCTGAGTTCACAATTATTTCCAAACTTATTGTACATACAAATAAGTAATGATGATGATATCAAATAAAATCATGACACACCTGCTAATATGATCTGCATATCAAATTCTACAAAATCTACAAACAACTAAACACCTTTACTAAGTGAAGTGAAAGCGCACACAAAATGAAACTGTTACTTTGAAAGCACACACCTATTTACTTTTTCTGACATGTAGTCCCTTATATTAGTATTCTCATTCACCATGAAACTGTTTAGTATTGGAAAATTCCTAGTATGGCTGTATCAACAAAAAGTATTCGGTTTTCTTTTACACGACGCTGCTGTTTTTGCCATCTTTATGCTCAAAACTTTCACCTTCTGGACTTTTGCTTACACAGCTAAGTATAGTATCTTCCATCAGTTCTGCTAGAATGACATCGCCTATTTCAAAACCAACTGTTTCGGCTTCAAATCGAAGGTCCATCCATGCTGCACTTTTTTCGATGTCTTTACTAACAATTTTGTCCAAAGTGTGTGGTAGTGGCATGGGAAGTAAATGCCAACACACTCCTTCCAAGATCATGAGAATAACCCTTTTCATATTTGGAGTTGGCTTTATGCTAGGACTTACGAACGATACAAAAGGCGAGGCACCAAAGTAATCACAACAAACCTCCATCAGAACTTCATTGATACCGTCATATAGGAGTTTTGAATCGTGGCAAATACGGTTTGGTGATAACTCTACCTGATCAAACAAGGAAGGATCTAGTATCTTGTCTGAGGAAAAGCATTTCATCGACAATTGATCTCTTGTCAATTCAGAGGCTTGCAGGACTGCTTCGATGTACTCGTATATCAATTTATTTTCTTCGATACAAAATTTTGATCTCTTGATTTGATTCACAAGTGAAGAATCTTGTTCTTCAAATTGAACATGTAGTGACCGTACCGATACTTCAGCTGAAAATCATGAATTAACATGATACCGGATTAAAATTAAATATGGAAAACAAATGGTTTGCTGCTAAGTATTATGCTCATAGGTCTCTTGTAAACAATTCCATCTTCTGCTTATCTTTAAGGAAAGAAAAAGCCAAAAGACAATAATATGCAACCAAACAAATGTGTTGAAAACTATTTCTATAGCATAAATGTTATCATATAAGTGTTTATGTATAAGCTATTTGTATAACAAAAATAAGGTCAAAGTGTTTTCATATAAGCTATAAACTGTTATCATAAACTATCCTGGATAGCTTATGAAAATAAGCTTAAAATAACTTATAGACATGTCGTAAACTGTTTTCATAAACTCTTCCAAACAGTCTTACAAGTACTTATGCCCGCAAATAAGCTCAAATAAATCAATCCAAACAGGCCCTTAATATACTGTTAGAGGCAGTAGAGATATGGAAACAAGTTTTTAGAGATCAGGTTACTGAAAAGAGAGTTTAAGAACATTTCTAAATAGACCCTTTAATGCTTTTGTGCATGAATGCTTACCAGGATGACATCTGGAGTTCACAGAGCTGGCATCATCCTCAAAGAGTGGAATATCAAGAACAGACACTGGACTTGGCCGCCCCGATACGTCTGTGATAATCTCTTGCTCTTTAGTTTTCCTTGTGATTGAAGAGTGACAGGGGGATGAAAGTGGAGATGATGATTGGTTTTCTTCTGTTATTACATCCTGCAGAAAGAAAAATGACAGTTTGAATATAAGAGTTCTCTTCACCAAAGAAAAAGACATAAAAATATAGCATTGAATAAATCATTAATTTATGTAAAATTGTAGTGTAGACAAAGACTACCTGCTCCAAACATTGAGAACATGTTGCACTATCAGAAATATCTGAGATATCATTGCTTTGGTCCTCATTTCCTGCACTGAGGCCAACTGGTTCCGAGGAAGATTCTAAAATAGTTATCTCTTTTGCAGATTCTACATCACCTGCACATAAATTAAGAAAAGGATAAATAACAAAATATATAAAACAAACACACCAAAGTTTGCCATAGTATCAATCACTTAAATCCAATGTTGCCAATTGCAGATCACAGAAAATAGCAATTTGTTCAAATTTTGCTATGCTACAGTGCTATAGCACCGTTATAGTTGCTATTTCACAACACTTTAGACTAAATAGCATACCGCGGAATAATAGCAGTTTATTCAAATTCTGCTACGCTATAACCGCTATTTAACAACACTGCTTAAATCATATATTTAGTACATGATACCTTCAAAAACTATCTCATCTCTATCAGGAGAACATTTTTCCTCTTTATCATCGTGAATTAGGCCCTCTGAAATATTTGAGTCTGACTTAATTTCTTGTGATTTATTATCATAGCTTTCGTCGCGAATGCTTGACTGCTTCTCTAGATTATCTCTCTTCTGATCCGAATGACCAACAAAGGTTGCTTGCTTTGGAGACAAATTATCCTTATTAGCCTCCCGAGATTTATCCAAAGTAGAAAGTCTTGTCTTTGCAGTCACAAAATGATGCTCCCAATCCCTTCTAGGACTGCCAAGTGGAGAAAAGTTGTAATCAGGAAAAGATAGTATTCTTCCAATGGTTTTCGAAATGTCCCTACTTGACATGTCCTTGTTCTCATCTTCATTATCTATCCTCTCATATAAATGTTTCTTAGCTTCAATATATAAATTAGAAACACCTTGTTTGGGATAAATAGCCTTTTCATGCTCCACAACCGCTTCAGAATCTCTATGTGTACCGGTCTTGTCTCCTTTAGTAACACCAGTTGAAGAAGGTCTTGCAATTTTTTCGATGAAGAAATGATCTTTATTAGGAGATCTCATTCCAACATTGTCTTTACCTATGGCTCTGTTGCTTGGTCCCTTATTTTGACATTCAGAAGGGTACTTTTTCGAGACTCCTTCAAAGTTTCCACGTCGCTCTCGTCCTATAGCCTGCTTTAACTTCTTTTTTATCTCTGTAAGAGAAAAATGTGAACTACCTCTCACAGAAGGTGAGGCAAGGTGGTTTTCAGTTTCAGAATTTTCCAATCCGATTAACCCTGGCTTTAGAATAACAATTCTATTTGAAATGTTGGTATTCGCATTTTCATTTGTTGAACTTTTTGATTGTGACTTCACCTTTTTTCTGAAAAAGTTATGCTTCTTGTGGTTCACAATCTCAGTAGTTTGTTCTGTATTTCCATGATCTTGTTCGGAGAAGTTGGAACCTGTAACACGGCTATATTGGTTTCCGTTCGTCTCCCGAGAATTCTCAAACTCTTGAACACATTTCAATACAAGTGGATTTGGATTTTGTAGAAATGCAAGAAACAATTCCTTATCAGAACTTATAAGCTCAAGTGCTTCCATTAGTTCATCAGAGAAAAGAAATTTTCTAGCTTCTGCAGGATCTTTGCCATTCAATATCATCTGATTCACAAATTCACGAATTGCATCTCTCGAATTCTTTTCAGAAATAGCATGCTTCTGTTTCTGGTTTTTGTGTGCATACTTTTCTACTTCTCCATCATTGCCATGCATCATGGAACAAACACCTCTTAGATTACAAAACTCATCAATTATTGTATCCACATCAAGATTATCTTTGGATTGCTTCCTCGAGTGCTGTTGACGTGAAGTTTCAGATTTCAATGTAGCATCCAAATATAAATCATCGGTGATATCGCGTTTTTTCTCGCAAGATTTCTTTTTTCTTTTGGAATCTAACTTCAAGAAGACTTCACGCCTTTGTCTGGATTCCTTTGATTCTACTTCAGAATTATCAATATATTTCATTGCATTTTGATCACTGAACATCTCTTCTTCTATGAGTTTCTTCACACTAGGCTTATTAATAATAGTTCTCACTGTTGGTCTATTACTCTCTCCACAATCCTGAAACATTCATGATACAGTGATACTAATAAGCGTCTGTTTGGATTGAATTAGATGAACTCATCTACTAGCATGAACACTTTTGAGATTGTTTGAGAGAGCTTATGAAAACATCTTATGACATGTCTGTAAGATGTTTTCAGCTTATTTCCTTAAGTTTTTCAAGATAGCTTATGAAAACAACTTATAGCTTATATGAAAACAGTTCGACTTTAATTTACCTTTCGTTATAGAAATAACTTATACATAAGCACTTATATGATAAACGCTTATGCTATAAGCTCTTAATTAAGTTGTTTATTCAAACAGGCTCTAGATGCACCAACATCCTTACTTTATGTAGTATAATTTTGTAAAATTTTACTTTTTAAGTTTGATATTGATGAGTTGCATAAGCATATGGATAGAAAGACTTACAGAAGTGCCTTGACAATCTTCATCCATATCGTTCAACACCTCAAACTTATTCTTGGAATGTACAACACCTGTAAGGAAAAAAGAATTGCAAGTTTTAACAATTAATTTTGATTCAAGTTTATTAATCCATTGCAGATGCACCACGTGTCATTTCCAAAACCATTTGAGATAGGCAGTGTTGTCAATTGCGGATCATAGAAAATAGCGGTTTGTTCAAATCCTGCCATGTCATAATGCTATAGTACCGCAATAGCAGCAATTTGACAACACTTTGTACTATACGTATTGCAAAGCAGTAGTAATTTGTTCAAATTCCGCTATGCGATAGCACTATACTGCCGCTATAGCAGCTATTCGACAACATTGGAATAGGAAAAACATTTTTTAATGAAAGATTTCAACTTGAAAACATTACAAAAGAAAAAATGCTTGATATTCAAACATTAGTCACTGCACAATTACTCAACATATACTCATTTTGTTATTTATTTTTGCATACAGGAAGACCAACATGAGCATAGTTATCAACTTTGTAAAAATCTAAATGTTATTAAGCATAGTTCTTACCACTAGAGTGCTTGCTGCATCGTCTCTTATCCACAATCAACTTCCTAGTAAGGTGACCGTGGCGAAAATCAAACATACTCATAAATCCCCACATACAGCCCGACTTATCTTTCTCATACTGCACAGTGCGTCTTTGTGACTTCTTTGCCATGATGATTGAGCACAATTGACTTCTTTTGAATCCTCTTTTCCTTTACCTAAAGGTTGCTAAGGTAGTTTTGGCCTAAACTCCCGAGGTAAGATTGCGAACCTGATAAATTAACAAACAAATTCAGCTAACAAAATGCAGTAAAATGTCAACAAAAAGTCTCTCCAATGCCTCCAAAAACTATAGTCCATGTATAAAACCCTAGCAAAGTGACAAATTATTAAGTAAATATATGCATATGCCTCACACCAAACTAATCTCTTTATGATAACATGTTTATTAAATCAACTCATGCAGAGAGGACTAAATCTTAGTCACATCACATAGATCATCATCAAAATCATAACTCCTAGCAGCACAAGAGACAAAAAGAACAATCATTGGAAAATAAGATATAATTGCCACTAAATTAAGAAATGTAACAAGAACAGAACCGTTTATTAGATTATGCATAATGCATCTAAGTTAAGCAGCTATCAATTCATGTCATTTAGTCAGAACCGAACAATCACAGAAGGAAAAAAGAAGAGAATGCTTCAAATGAGTACCTCTTATTTTGAGCCTTTTGGACTCAACACCTGATGAATCAACTCTTGAAGCATCCAAGAATTCCAATTCCAATCCTTCAAGTTTCCCAATTATGTGAAGCTCAAGGCATTTCAGCTTCCTTTGGTGGAGAAGGTATCAAATTCAATGCCTTATTTCTAAACACCTAAACCATATGAGAAAGATGAAAATCTCAAAAATCTGATATTCTCTAAGAAGAAAAGGCCAATTGAGATGGAAACTATAAAGCTTAAAGCTTTTCTTAATTGAAAATGAATCAAAGACTCAAACAGCTCATTGATTCCCCTTTTTTATTCCAATAAATGTATAGTCAATGATCAAAACGTGATGCAGAAGTTTGAACTTTGAAAATCTCAACAAAAAAGCTTATCCTAAAAACTGTAAAAAAAACTCTCTTCACTTTTTGTTATATAATTGAATTGAATCCATCACTGCAAAAAATGGTGCACTAATCTTAGTTCCTTCAACAATTCTTATCAAATTGTGGTAATTCAAAACTCTCAACAAAAAAATGAAAAATTCTCTCTTAAGTTACACCCTATAAAAATCAAAACTTGATAATATAATACCCTCTCAATCAATTTCAATTTTCACCAACAAAGTAAAAAGGAAAAAAAAAAAAAGTCCTTCATAATCAACAAAATGAAAAAATCTTTAATGAAACGCTACATTCTCTCTCAAAACTCAAAAGAGAATATTGGCATCAAATTATTCATTCACAACCCAAAAGAAAAAAATGAAAACTTTTGCAAAGGGGCATCTCTAATACAGCAAAAAAGTGAAGAAAATGGTAATTTAACACCGACCCATTATTTGTTAAGGCATAATTCAAAGTGAAGAAAAAGTGGAAGAGAGAGAGAGAGAGAGAGAGAGAGAGAGAGAAAATTGTTGGTTGGAAATTATGAGAAGGAAAGTGAAAGTGGAGAGCTTTACAATGTTGTTGGGTGACACAATATTAGTACACGATGACAGTTGAAGATAGCTAGATTGTGGGTCCCACCACAAAAGAGAGTTTTTGTTGTGATGAAACAAACAACTAAATAAGGTTTTGCTTTGGATGTGTCTATTTCTTCTCTAGCTTTTTTATTTCCTCTTTCAAAGTTCAAAAACTCACCCTCAAAAATGAAATGAAATGAAAATGCATGAGAGAGAATGCAAATGAATGAGAGAGAGAAAGAGAGAGAGGATTAACGTGTACGCCACCTATGAACACAAAACCTAATGCAAATGCTTTTTCGGCGTTGTACCAATTGGATTAATTAATAAACTCTTTCAAATCACAAATATAAATAAAAATTTAAATATAAAAAATATAGAATATAATTTAGATATATTTAATTTAAATTTTGAACTGAATACATTATTTTATTTAAAATATTATTTGACTAGAAGGAGTTTATTTTGTGACTAAACTGGGTTATACTATTCCATAAAAGAAATTGGATTATTATTAATATTTAAGTTTAATGCCTAATAGTGTAAAATATTTTTCTTGAAAGGAAAATTGTTGTACACTATTATTTAATAGAAATAATTATTCTTCCCTCTCGTACCAACCATTTTAGAAAAAGAGTGATAGCATACTTTTCTCAAGAGATACTTTCTGGTAATGGTGTTTCTAATATGGTTTAAATCCACTTATGAAGTAAAATTATCTGATTTAAAAATTAGAATATTTACTATTCGATGTAGTTTGGGTAGAACTTTAAAGAAAATCTAATTTAAGTTAATGAGATTTAAACTGAATAATTTTTTGGCTGATTCAAATTATAAATATAAAAAGTTATTTTAATATATAAATATTATAAAGTTGCATTAAAGTAACAAATTTAAAATCAAATATTATATATTAAGAAATTTGCATTAGGGAATAAATCGATTATATTTGAAATATATGAAGAAGTGATAAATATGTTAAATTCAAAAAACTAATAAGGTTTAATTGCAGTTTTAATTTCATATTTTTACCAATTTACGAAATCGATCTCGCCATTTAAAAATCTAATAATTTATTATTTTATTATAATTTTTTAACTATAAAATGTGATGTTACATGTTTTAAATAACGTGATATATAATCGCAATAAAATTCTCTAAAAAATTAATATTTGTAATTTAATTAATGACACATGAATAATTAATGCATCACAATAATTTTATATCATTAAATCGTATATTACATAATTTAAAATATGTTAAATCATTATTTTATAGTTTAAAACTACGAGGAAGAGACTGAAATTATTGACTTTTAAAATAAGATGAAGAATTCTGTAAATGAGTTAAAATAGATGGATCAAATTTACTATAAAGCCTGATAAAAATAAAAAAAATATTAAAATTTATATATGCATTTAGAGAGTGTGTTGCTAATTTGAAAATATTCTTATAAAAGTAATGTGATGTAGTAAAATAATAGATTTTCATTGAATACCGGGTAAGACAATTTCATATATCCTTTAGTACTTTAAATTTTTATTTATACATAAGATTTCAACTGAATGATAAGAGTTTAATCTTATAAAATGGTAGATAGTATCACTTTAACAACATTTTTCCTCTCCATTTTTTTTAAATGTTGTAATTAATGGATACATGTAGTCATGTAATGACTCCACATTTATATTTATATATGCATAATAATAAACAGCAAGGTTCAACTTTATGGATTTATATAGAGTTAGTTTGTCTAGTGAGCTGAATTGCATTTAATGAGTTTTAAGAACAAAGGTTCAAGGTTAACATCACCACTAATTTATTAACATTTATTTATAAATTTTTTAATAATTTATATCCAATAAATTCAATTGTAATTTTGACCCCTCTTCAAATATTATGATACAGTTTATTCAAAAAAGAACGTTAGAATTAATATGCCAAAAATTTAAATTGTGGTAGAATCATATTAAAAAAATATTATTCCAATATCGTCAACACCTCTACTCAATATCTATAATTTTTATGTATTTTTTAATATTTTAATAAATTAATTTCAATTGTTAGTTTTATTTGTTTTTTGTCATATTAATATATTAATTAAGAAATAGAGCAGTCAACTATATCTTCCGCATGGAACCTCCTACTCTAATTTTTATTTTTTATTTTTTTTAAAGAAAGTGACTTTGGAAGGTCAAATTTTCGATATACAAATTTCCTCTTTGTATAAAAAGGAGTGTGGTTTTGTATATATTTAAAAATATGATAGTTTAGATTTTTTATTTTAAATAATAGTTAAAATTTTATACTATCGAGTGATTTTATTTAATACAAAATGGTAAGTGTCGAAATTTGTGTATGTTCATTCACAACATCTATGCGTGTTTGAAAGACAAGCATAGCCAAATTATAATTTATTTTAAGTTTAATTGGAGTTAAATGTGATATTAAATTTAGAAAGGACGAACTCGAATATTAATCAAGTAAATTCAAATAATAATTTATCAAAATTCAATAAAATATAAATATACAATAAGAAATATATAATAGAATTATATATTAAATTTAAAAGTAAAACATTAATTTTCAAAAACATGTATGATTTTATGACAAAGGTAGTTTTATCATTTTATATTAGTATTGTTATTCAAAATTTTAAAAACTATGAATGTTGATTTAAATTTTTAAAATAAAAGTAAACTTTTTTATAATGATAGTTTTTCTATTTATATATAATATATATTATATCTTTATTTTGCTTATCTAACAAATAAAATAGAAGTATTTGGCTACTCATGATTTTTAAAACATTTTAAATTGTTTATTTAGTAGTGTGAATGGATTTTTTAAATATAAAATAATTTCATTACTTATTTATTTATTTTTAGTATTTTTGTTGTTGATTTATAATATTTTGAGGTATTGTAAGTTAATTTGAAAAAAAATAGCATGTAATCGTTTCACATTGATAATTTTATCATAATAAAATAATATTATTCATTATATATCATGTACACATCAAACACATGATAACAAAATGTTTATATTATCACTACCTTATTATATCATATATTTATTCTACTTTATATTTTATTATATCTCTATTATATTTTGAATCAAACTGATCCTAAATGTGTACCAATCTCATTATTAGACTCTTTAAAATAAAAAATAATATAAAAAAAAACCTTAAGTGCATTTATTTAGGAGATTTTCGTATGATTCTTAATTTCATTTAAAATACATCATCTTTAATGATTATAGTAAACTTTAAAAACATTATAAATCTAAGAAAATCATAATTAATTTAGTTAAAAACCATATGAAACCTCCTTAATAAAATGCATTTAAATTTTGTCAATAATGATAATATTAATATGCTTTACTTGCGGCAGCATCTATTGATGCAAAATT
The DNA here is from genome assembly GCA_037974755.1 of Cicer yamashitae. Lineage (NCBI taxonomy): Eukaryota > Viridiplantae > Streptophyta > Magnoliopsida > Fabales > Fabaceae > Cicer > Cicer yamashitae. The sequence continues at coordinate 47,792,322 of JBBPBQ010000002.1, forward strand.
AACGACTTGGGGCATGCAAAGTACTTTTGGGGTGCCAATTCTTTTTGAACGAAACATGAGAGGAGAAACTGGGCCTAAATAGTAATCTGGGCCCCCACTAATTGAAAGCGGTTGGGCCCACCAGTTTTTTTGTTGTTGCTACTATCCTCAATTCAGATGGTGCTTTGTTGTCCACTTAATTGACAAAGTGTGTATGAGACAAAATGTTTGCTACTTTACTTCATTTCCCATGTCACCAACATTGCACTTCCTATTAATTTTCATTTAGCCCATAACCATGATTTTCATAAACTCTAGATTTCTTAATGTATACATGCATCACATACATACTATGATTATGTAGGAACAAAACTTGCACCCATTATCAAGTTTTAGATTTGGCTAAAGCATTTTTACAAAATTTGTTGAGTGTGATTTGATGGATAGAGTATAATATAATTTATGGCACATCATATTATATGCATATGTGATAATTCATGGTCTTTAGTCAAAATTAATAATGGATGGAATACTACACTATGATATCTTGTCATACTCATCCAAATTAAATATCTTGTTCCTACCAGTATAGTATGTCTGTATGTGGAATCTATTGGATGCATGAGGCATCGATATGATTTAGGGTCCCCTTTGGGACCACATACCTGGAATCTAATACTGAATTTTAACTACATACATAAGTTGAATGCACTTTTTAAACAACTAGTGTATAGATGGACACTTTCGTATTGTTTGTTTTTTCCTTCTTTCACTAATGTACGTTAATTAATTGTAAACAGTAATTTTGCGTACTTTCAATTTTGATTTAAAAATGAATGAAACATAATAAAAAAAAAATTGAACATTTTAACGCGGTGGAAGTTCTTATGCACTTACGGTTTTTATTAGAGTGCAATTGACTCTTGAGTAATAGTCTATTCTTGTTCTTAAAATTTTTGAGAGTTTCAATTTAGTCTTGAGAAAAATGAAATCATTTTTTAATTCTTAAGAAAAATAAATTATGCCAAATTAATTTTTATGTGACCACATTTAAAAAATTGGATTCTTTTTGCTAACTTATTAAATGACTATCAACTTGATTATCCCATATGTAATTTCTATAAAAATGAACAATTAGGTAATTCACAATAACTAAAAATAGACAATTAAATCTCTGGTAGGGACTCTAAGCTTTTTAATTTAATCCTTATCAAGGAATTAATTGTCTATTTTTAGTTATTATCACGGACATAATTGTCCCTTTTTATAGAAATTATATGTGAGATAATCAAGTTGATTGAACAACAACAGAAACACCTAATTTTCTAACAGTGATTCACATAAGGACTGATTTGGTCCAGTTTATTTTTCTTTAGAACTAAAAAGTGCTTTTATTTTTCTCAAGCATTAAATTAGGTCTCTCAAAATTTCTCAAGGACCAAAATGGACCTTTACTCAAAACTCTTTTATATACTGACAATTTATATAAATTGTTTATTTTGCCATGTCATATTATTCAAGTGGGGCAAAATTAGATGTTTGATAAAATACACAATGTAATTGGATGAAAGTGTAAACTTTTTTACACCAAGTGTATATCCCTTTTTCTCTATTTATTATGGGAGCTTTTATGATACATTCACAAATTAAAGGATTTTGGTACATTTGTTCCCTAAACTAATGAATTAATGATAATTTTTGTGATCAAACAGTTATTTGTCGATTTTTCTATTTTAGGAAAGATGATTTTATAAAAGAAACGTTATTTCATTGTTTAGAATCATTATATTAATTTTTAATATTTTATCATAAAAAATATTCAATATTCACTATTATGAGTAATAACAATTCTAATTTTTGTTTATCTTATTGAAACTTTTGGTAAATAATATTTAGGTCCCGAATGGTTTTGTGTTTTAAAATTTTCAAAAACTAAAACCAGTTTCAATTTTGAGTTTTTAATTTCAAATTTTAGCTCTGAATTTCAATTATTAGCTGAGTTTCAGTTTTTATTTGAATTGAATCACTCTCTTTACTTTGTCTCATTATGAATTAATTAAATATAAATAAATATTAATATATTTAAAAATGAAAAGAAAATATTGGCGGATCTTGGAGTCGAGGGTTGTAGTGGTGATGATTATTAGAGGTGAGTGGTCAATACTGACGAAGGTGGTCGATAATTGTTAGAATGATGCTTATGTCTATTGATAATGACAAACTAATTTTAAAACAAAAACAAGAATTATAAGAACCGTATTTTTTTGTTTTTAGTTTTAAAGAAAAACTATATTGAAATTAAGTAAAAAAACCAATTCAACCCTATTTTACTTAAATAAGTTATGAAACCCTTAGTTATTATAATTTTTAAATAATAAAAAATAGTTTTTTTTAAAAATCAAATGTACTACTACTGATTTATGTCTAATTGATGCATGGACCATAAAATTTCTCTTTTATTAGATGTAAAAATATACACACTAATAACCTTTGTAATTAATAGATAAAAGTGGTTGAAACTGAAAAAGGTAAAAATTGAATTAAAATAGGCTATACCAAAAGGTGCATCGCAGTATAGATTACGTGTTTTAATTTTGAATTATGTTAGCAAGAAAATCTTTAACATAATCTTCTTTATATATATTTATATATAGGGCATATCCAGTGAGAATGCATTTTTTATCTGATAATAAGAGGAATACTTATTGATCCTCTTATTAAAATAAATAGTTGAGATTTAAAGGATATAGGCTTAAATGCATATTTGTTCTCCCTATTTTGTCTAAAGTGAATTTATAATTTCCTTATTTTTAAAATTGATTTTTTGGTCCTTATTAACGAACTCTTAAGAATTTTTTGGTTCTCATCTTTTTTGATGTTGTGGCACTTAGAAGATATTTGTGAATTGGATAAAATATTTTTCATGTCATTATTATTGTAATTAATTTTATTTTATTTATAACTAAAATTTAAAATATTTAAAAATAAGTTTATTTTATTTTATTTTGAAATTAAAATATTTAAAATTAAAACTTAAAATATTTAAATAAAATATTTAAAATTTATTTTTATCCAACACTAATTTAAAAGTTTTAGATAAAAAATATTTAAAATTTATTTATTATATTTTTAATATATAAGAAAATTAATTAAAATAATAACGATATAAAAAATATTTAATCCAACTTATAAATGTCATTAATGAAAGTGACACATAATAAAAAACAGTGGAGGACCAAAACAATCTTAATAATTAGTTAATACGAGAACCAAAAATCTGATTTTATAAATGAAGTGACTAAAAATTCATTTTAAATAAATAAAAGACCAAAAAATGAATTTAAACCAAAAACTTATTTAAATAATACATGTATTTCACCTCAATCTATTATTTCTCATAAATCTCATTTGTCTTTTCATCTTCTTCAACCCACCTTAACCAACAAATGAGATTTAGGTGAAATAATAGCCTAAGATAAAATACATGCGTTAATCAAATGAATCTTTTAAATATCAATTATTTATTTGACGTAAAGATTAATAGATATTCTTCACTAGATATATTCTCTCTCTATATATATATATATTCATTTTTTCAATTTTTCGTCACGCATCTTTTTATTTATCCCTTATTTTGTATGGTGATATATGTATACACCGTGTTTTTTACTCAATATATACATACACCTTAGGCACATAATCTTTTCTTCACTAGATACATTCTCAGTAAGTTTTTTTTGTTTGATTTTGGTAATTGTAATTTTGTTTTTGTTTTTATTTTTGATCTTTGCCTTTTTGTTATAGTCTCTGTAAAATTGATTTTTTTAATGAGTCCTTGTAATATATATAATGTTTAATTTTAGTTCTTTAATTATTAGCGATATAAAAAATTACAATGACCAATTTCAATAAAAATCAATTCTACATGGACTAAAACAAATGAACAAGGACAAAAAACAAAACAAAAATATTTACAAGGATAAACAACAAACAAAAAAACTTAATAGGACTAAAACAAAAAAAATACATATTTGTATGAACTAATCATATATTTAAGTCAACATTATATTAGTGGAAAATTCTACAATAGGTAATAAAAGGTAGACTAGTTCTTAAAAATATTTAAAACTCTAACGACACAATATCTCATAAAAATAGAAGTTTACTGTCGTTCTCAATATCTTAAAGAGTGGTGACCTAATTGGTACCCATTTGAAAAACAAAGAAAAACGACGATGATTGTCTCAATACATATATAACTCATTTGTTTTTATATCAATTCATTGTTCATTGTCTCACTCATGAAAACAAAGATGATTGTGATTTTCTAAATGGTAACTTTGATCGTCATATTTACAATATAATTTTCTAGAGCCACTCCATCGTAGAATTAATTTGCTATTAATTAATGATTAGTTATTAAAATTTTATGGTTAAAACAAGCAAATGTTAGGTTTAGCAGAAAATGATAGACTCCCACAACGTGTTGAAACCGAGTTCAAATCTCCATTTAAAGAGGTATTTATATTTTGTGTCTAAGGTGTCTCAAATAAGATTATTTCTGACGTATGAAACCTATAGAAAAAAAAATTGTGGTCAAATATGTTGGAAATGGAGTGTATGTTAGTGTGTGAGTTTAAAAATTATTAAAGTTTCACACTAGAAATCTTTCATACATTGATTAGTTTTCAACTCTATAACTACTAAAGTACCACATTGAATACTTTACATATATGGGATATGTTCCATCACTATATAAAGAGTGTTAAGCTCATAAGACCATACTCTGATGCTGAAAGAAAGAATTATTTCACTTATGTCCAAATTTTTTAGGTAAATCTTAAAGAAAGAATAGAATTCTTATTAAACTAATTGTTGCTATTATGCTTAACTCTGATGCTGCATCTCATTGGTGGAGGGAAAATTTTATTAACTGTTTTATATTTTTTGAATAGAAAACAAAATCTAAAAACAAAACATCTTTTATGAGATTTTGAAAAGAAAAAAAAAAACCCAACTTGTCTTATCTTTGAATTTGGGGTTGTTTGACTAATGTTAGAATCTTTGATCTCAAATGAGTTAAATTCGCAGTAGAGCCTATGAATGTGTATTCATTGAGTATGCAGTAAACAACAAAGCGTATAGGTTTTATGATCCAAACACTAAAGTGATCATAGAGTCAAATGATGTTGTCCTTTATGAAAATAGATTTCCTTTCAAATCGAGAAATAGTGGGGGCACCATAACAAAACACGTTGCCATGATCAAGAGTACTGAAAGCAACGGACAAGGCGAAACAAAACTTCAAAGACGAAAGAGAGCAAAAGTTGCTAAAGATTATGGACCCGGTTATACAACCTATACATTAGAAGAGGATCCTGCAAATCTTCAAGAAGTTTTGACGTCTTTAGATGCAGATCTGTGGTAAGAAGCTATAAACGATGAAATGGATTCTCCAGAGTCTAACATGACCTGACATTTAGTAGACATGCCTCCTGGTTGTAAACCGATATGTTGTAAATGAATTTTGAAAAAGAAACTAAAATCCGATGGAACTGTTGAGGAATACAAGGCCCGCCTTGTAGTCAAAGGTTTTAGGCAGATAAAATATAGATTTATTCAAAACTTTTTCACCAGTTACTAGAATTACATCCGTTAGGATACTAAATTCACTTGCTGCTATTCATAACTTGGTGTTTCACCAAATGGATGTCAAAATTGCTTTTTTAAATGGCGACTTGGAAGAAAAAATCTATATAGAGCAACCTGAATGTTTTGTGATTCATGGACAAGAAAACAAGGTATGTAAGTTAGATAAGTCTCTGTATGGTATTAAACAAACTCCTAAGCAATGACATGAAAAATTTGATAACTTGATTATATAGAATAGGATTAAATTGAATGAAAGTGACAAATGTAAACATTCATGCTTACTCATATTTAGCTTAAACATTCATGCTATAAATAATGTGAAATCATTGTTGTGTAACAAGGTCGAAATGAAAGACCTCAAATAAGCGAATGTAATCCTTTGAATCAAGATTACTATGTCATAAAAGAGAATTTCTTTGGATCAGTCTCACTAGGTTGAAATGATCTTAAAGAAATACAATTACTTTAAGTGTAAACCTACTTGCACACCATATGATCAAAATGTAAATTTTTTTCTAAAACATTAGTGAAGGTGTTAGACAAACATCATTGGCAGCCTCAGGTACGCCACTTATTGTACTAGACTCGACATTGTCTACGTCATAAGACTATTGTGCAAGTTTACCAGTAGACATAATATGGGAGCATTGCCGCACTATTGAGATAGTCATGAGATATCTTAAAAGGACCATGAATCTTGGATTACATTATCAAAGATTTCTTGTTGTCTTTGAAGGATACAATGATGTTAATTGAAACACTTTATCAGATGACTCCAAAGCAACCAATGGCTATAAATTTAGCGTGGCTGGAGGAGCAGTATCTTGGAAATCGAAGTAACATACAATATTGGCTCAATCCACTATGGAGTCTGAAATGATAACACTAGCAACCGTTATTGAATAAGCGAGTTGGTTGAGATGCTTGCTAACTGAGATCCCTTTGTGGGAAAAATCGATGCCAATTGTTTGATCTACTTCAAAAGTATTGTGGGTATTGCAAACATTGAGAATTGTTATTACAATGGTAAGAGACATCGTAAACACAACACATTTAGAGAGTTACTATCAAAAAGAACTATTAGAGTGGATCATGTTCGCACTGATGAAAACTTAGCATATCATTTGACGGAAGGATTGACTAGAGAGAAAGTCCTAAACACATCCAAAAATGTGAGACTATTGCCTATATATCAATGAGTCACTCATTATGGTAACCCGACCTAAAAGACTGGAGATCCCAAGAATTAGGTTCAATGGGTTATAACAAGTCATGAAGTGATATGAGATGAATATGCTATTATAAATTAGACAAGTATAATTCCTGAAGCGATGATAGGATTAGGTAATAGAAACTCTTAATGAGATCCATACTCTATGTGGAGTGGAGTGTTTAGCTACAAGAGTGCTCTTGATAGACTCATCTATGTGAATGTGGAAATGAGACTGCTTTCTATGAAATTTTGAGGCAGAAATCCTAGAGTGTTCACCATACTGGGATAGACGTGCTTAACCATTAATGCACGAGCTTTTAAGAATACACCATATGAAAAAGTTGTGTGTTGATTTGTTGTTAAAGATAAAGTTCAAGACTACGTGTCACTCTTGTTGAATCTGAATCTTACTTATTATGCCAAAGTTCAAGTTGAAAGACACATTTATTTATGTACATTCTTATAGAAACGTTTGACACTACTTCAAAAACACTTTTTTTTTTATAAAATTCAAGTGGGGGATTATTGGAACATAGAGAATATGTTAGTGTGTGAATTTAAAAATGGTTAAAGTCTCACATTAGAAAACTTTTATACATTGATTAGCTTTCAACTCTATAAATACTAAAGTCTCACATTAGATAGTCCCGAATGTTTGATCCAATTCCCTAATTTACAAACAACTCATTTATTTTTAGTGAATTTATGGTGGATTTCTTTTTATTTACGACAACTCATTTTTTAATTCTTGTTGAAATGATAAATTTCTTGTTTTATTTGTTCTCTAATTCACATGGTCGACGTTTTGAGTTTTTCTATTGAAATTATAAATTTTGGGTTTTAAATTTTTTAAAGATGGAGTGGAAGAGAAAGACGGTAATAGGAAGATGATAAACAGGTAAAAGATGAATATTGGGTCTGACAGAAAGTTGATTTCAACGTAGAGGACCATAGTGTATTTTTTTAAAAATTTAAAAGAGTAATATGAGAATTATTTACTTTTGTAATTTATCACGTCAGCACTGTTATGCACATGTCAGCATCGTAACAGCCATATGACGTTTTTAACGGAAAATAACAATTTTGAAAATGGACAATAACATAAAGACTAACATTACAAACGATGTGTAACTCGAATGACTTAGATAAACAAAAAAAAAACATAAAGAACTTATTCAGAAATTAGATCAAATATAAAAACTAAAAGTATAATTTAATAAAAAGAACATTACGTAGAGTTGAATAAATTGATCTTCATCCATAAATGTTATTTATATATTTAAGAGAGATGGAGGAGTTATATTGTTTTTCTCATAAAGAAAAAGGAGAGAAGGAGGGAGAGAGAAGATTTGAGCATTTCACCCAAATATCATTAATGGTGAGTGGGGTGGTGCGGTGGATGGATGACACATTTGAGGACCACCAACGACTAGGAAGCCCTAACTTGTAATGTAATCATTCATATAAATCAACTTTCAAATATCACATGCAAATTAATTATTAATAGAGATATATATGGAGCCATTTATTCAACAAAAAAAATATGGAGTCATTTTTCTTTTACTTCTTCTTGAATATAAAAGCAAAATATTAACTGCTTGATTATATGGCCATGCCATGATTGTTCATGGCATAAGAGAGATTATTGAAATTATTAATTAATTGGATGTTTAGTGCCACTTAATTTTGTATCTGTTCTTCCCTTTTTATTATAGTGTCAACTGTCAGTACTATGTAGTTTTGTTGAATATAGCATCTAATATTTAATTATTCAATGTCATATTATTTTTTATATTTAACTATTTTAAAATTTATATTAATTTTGTCTTAAAAGTATCAATATCCAACAATGCTAAAAGTCAACATAGAATTTAAAGTAAACAAATGATTGTAAAGAATAAAATGAGCAATATATATTCTTGATGATTAAATTAATAGTTAATAATATATGCAGATGTATAATCAATTCTGAATGATTATAATATCAACCAATGATTTATCTATTCTAACAACTTTTTACTAGAGATGAGCCAAATTAAGGTGAAAAAGCTGATATATATGTTGGTAGTTGAGGGTGCATTCTGATATATATGTTGGTAGTTGAGGGTGCATTCTGTCAAACCAGCTAAGTGAATTTTTCACATGAAAAATTCATGACTTGCACTTGTAAATCTCTGTACTTGGTTTCGTGTTGTGTTGATCAAACGGATAATATATTTATAAACTTTGGTAGTTAACCTACAATATTAATGTGAATAAATGGTTTTTCATTGATTCATAATTCATGATTGATAAATTATTTAGCACCCATGAAAAATAAGTTGGTAATCCATAGAACGGCCTCTCCCAAATTCAACTTCTAGGGGTTCTTTTTTTCTTTCTCGATAAGGAGTGGTTTTCGACAAATTTTTAATTTAATTAAATTGTTTTTTTCTTTATTAAATAAATGATTTTCATACAAATTCAGTTTTTTTTTTCTGCAATTTTTGTTGTGATTTCGTCGTCTGAGAGCAATATTTTTTTTTTGTTTTTTTGTCTTAGTGTTGCGTTTCTTTTATTTTTGTGCGATGTTCGTTTTGATTTAGATTAACAAAGTAGTTTTGATCACTTACATAATTCAATCAGTGACTTTTAGATCATCAACGTTACAGATTTGGAAGGATAAAAATTTTGAACACTTGAATTTTGTCATATTTGTAGTATGTTATGTTGTTGGTTTACACTGTTATTTTGGGTGATATGAATTTATTCGCAAATGCATCCTTTTTTGTTTGTAGTAAACAGAATTTATATTTTATCGATGAATTCTACATTTTGAATCAATGAATATCATTTTTTTAGTAAACAAAATATAAAGAAAAAAGTGGGTACATGTAACCATAACCTAAAATAAATACAAAATTTAAATCGTTGACAACTGTACTTTAAAGTAATAATAATGATAAGTAAAATTATCTCACAAGGATTTTTATTAATTTTATTATGCAATAAAATAAATAACACTTAGATAAGTAAAGAGTCTATGATTGATTTATAAAATCAAACAAACTTAAATTAAATAGATAAAATTCAATACGAGAAAACGATTAAGAAATTTGAATCACCTTTTTTTCACTATGTAATTATTTATTTACTATTTTAACAATCTAACCTATTTGATTACGTCAAATTAACAAACTAGACTAAGACCAATTTCTTTGACTCAAAATCCCTTTCTTATAACAATGAACCATAATTTCTTAGGTGACCAGGTTTGTTACTCAAAGCATATACAAACATTAATTTATTAAACACATGTTAATACTTTATATTTTAACAATATTGAAATATGAACATATATTTTGATTCCGGTTATTATAGTCTATTTTCGAATAACGAAATAATACCTAAGTTCAATTATATGGTGATCCAACACAGAAAATATTAAAAACAAAAATATATAATAATCAATGAAAAAGGTTCATTTAATATCTATACAATGAAAAAATTAGTTCACGATTAAGAACATAGTAACAATGAAGAAGTTGAAATTACACCTAAAAAAGATGGAATGAATCTTCACTTCTTGCTTCTAATAATGAATCTTCAAGTTCCTATCCTCCAAGATGTACAAAATATGATCTTTAATACCACATAGGTCAGAATCCTTGCAAAATATGAGTTTTTAACTTAAATAGAGCTTTGGGATGCGTACTAGCACATTGCTACGATTTTTGGCGCTGCTCTGGACAAAAAAATGTGGCAATCAAATGCACTCTAGCGCATGGCTGGGTGCAATGCGCTACTTCTAGGCACAATGCTCTGCAGTGTTAAATAAACACCTCTGCTCTTCCAAAATTTCTCTAACTTTGATTTGACTTGCACTTTCACTCTTTTACCGTCAAAATTAGATTTCAGTGTCTTCATGAAAGTTATAGATATGAATGTTAACTTTCATTTCCAACTAATTTAACTCCTTTAGAACATCTACAACTCTATATATGATTAAAATATGACACAAGGGTCATGTTTTTTTACCAAAATTTAGCATTGCGCTAAACCAATGAAACAAAAGAAAACTACACAAAATAGTTGGTTAATTGTGAAAATGAAAACATAAACACCTTATTTAATTGAAAGACCATTTATTCAAAATAACTCTAAAACGAAAATTAAATTGAAATAATTAAACTAAACAATTGACTCAAAATGACTCTAAAAATAATGATTGATAAGGTTCATCATTCGTGAAACCTAAACTCTGGATCATTCATCTCAAGTAGTAGGCGCGAAGAATGCATGAATCTAGATTGCTGGTTTGATTTGAAGGTTGTGGTCAAAACTGCAACGAAATTAAGCCCAAATAGAGGGCGAAAATGATGGGGGTGTTGTGAATGGGTGGGAAGTAACAATCTTTTTATCTTATCAGTGATATATATCAACTCCTTTGTTTTTTTTCTTAATTTGTATTTTTGTTTGTTTGTTTAGGCCTCTGATGTTAAAGCTGAGTGCAATTTTTTCAAGTGGTGTTCAGACAAAAATCACAAACACAAAGTGTGGATACTCATACTCAATGTGCCAATAAGGATATGGAAATTATCACAATGACAAAAAGCTTAATGAAGATGACGAGCGAAGAAAAATCAACAAATAATATGTTAAAGATTATTATAATTAAGTAATATTTCTGATACTATGTTAAAGTGATAGAGAAGAATGAAGAATTACTTAATATTTCTACTTCATAATATGAGAAAAATGTTAAAGTATTGAATTACATCAAATAGCTTTCCTTATATACTAGAAGGAATTGAATGGAATAACCAACACAATCACTAACATAATGAAGAAAAGAAAGGAAAAGTAAAACTAAACTATCTAAACTTGGTCAATTGTTTGACCTCCCTCAAGGTAAGATTCCTATTAGTTGTAAGTGGATCTACAAAATCAAACATCTCGCGGATGGTACAATTAAAAGGTACAAAGCTCATCTAGTAGCTAAGAGTTATAATCAACTTGAAGGTATGAATTTCTTTATACTTTCTCACCAGTTGCAAAATTAACTATTGTTCGTACCTTGCTTGTTTTAGCTTACTGTAAGTACAGATGTGCACCTAAGAGGGAGGGGGGGG
>JBBPBQ010000002.1:47804520-47815618 GCA_037974755.1 Cicer yamashitae
GGGGGGGGGGGTGAATTAGGTGTTTAGAAATTTTAGTTATTTTCAGAATTTAAGTGATCGATTTTTGTGTTTAATGATGGTAGGTGAAAGAGTAAATAACAATAAGGAAATGAACACAACAGATTTATCCTGGTTCCCCTTATAACCAAGGGTACATCCAGTCCTCTTGCTCACCACAAGAGATTTCCTTCACTATTGTCAGAATATGTACAAGTCCTCACCCTAGGACCTTTGCTACAATCTTCTAACAAACCTTTTAGGATAGCACACTACTATCTTAGATAAAACACTTAAAGAAAGTACAACTTTCTTTTACAAACACTTGTGATTTTGATAAGAGTATAGGAGTAAGAAAGAGGTAGAATGATAACAATCCAAGATTGATTCAAGTACGTTGAGAACCTTAGTTAAGGATATGAAAATGATATGCAAGTACTTGAATTTATGAAAATGACTTTGAGAAAAATTCAGAAAAGTTTGTTCGAAGTCTTTAAAGTTGTGTAGTAGGATTGTTGTTGGTGAATCTGAAGTTATGATGTATTTATAGTCCATAAACATCTCTTCAGATTCGTGGCCATTGATCCAAGAGGTTTGAGGAAAAATTGCAATGTTTTAGATTCGATTCAGAACTGAAAAATTGCATTGCTTCCAGTTGTATTCGAATACAGGATATGTGTATTCGAATACACCTCTCTGCAACGTTCAAATTTATTCAAATTTAACACTGTGTAGCCGAATACACTTGGATGTAGTCGAATACAGATTGGTCAACTTTGCCACTGACTTGCTGGGTGTATTCGAATACATCAGGATGTAGCCAAATACAGATGAAGGGTTTTAGCTACTGACTTAGCAATTTTTCATCTGTATTCGAATACACCTATGTTGTATTCGAATACACTTTTGTATTTTGTCAAAAATATTAATTCTAATACTTTGAAAATATAATTTTTGACTTTCGAAAATACTGTTTATGCATATGCAAGGATGTAAGGTTCTCTTTGTATTTGAACTATGGGTTGTATCATTTACCTTTACATAAAACATCTATGAGAAGATTTTAATACATCAATAGGATGTTTGGAGACTTCTTGGAGACTTCTTCTTTTTGAGCTTGTCGCTTTGAGCGTTATCACCATTGGTCTTTTGTATCATCAAAAACATGTATTTTACATTCTCCCCCTTTTTGATTATGACAAAACCATTTGTTGTTTATTGATGACTCCCCCGTAATGTATGCGCATCATACTCCCCCGTAATGTATGCATACTTCTGTGTTGGATGATCAAGGGAATATGTGTGTTGAGTACCTACATTGATAGTTTAATGAACAACAAAATACCATATTTTATCCCCCTTTTGACATGATCAAAAAGAAGAAGACGAGCAATAATATAAAAAATAAACTAAGTAGTAAAACAGAAGAGAGACATAATAAGCCAATAATCGTCACATAAGAAATAAGCAAGCAGAAAAAGTCACATAAGAGTCATAATACAACGTCAAAACAGAACGAAAAGTAGAAGAGAGTGCAGCATAACAAAACAGGAAAGTAAGCAGAACCCAGAAAACAAAATGCCAACTATTCCTAGGAAACGAAATGTGAATCAGTGATGGCCAGGCGGGAGATGGAGATGATCAATTTTGTCGGATAAAATACACATCTCATGAATCAGGCTGCTCTGGTTGGTGGCGATGGTGGATTCGATAGTCTGAAAGCGAGTAGCAACCGAAGCGGTGAAATCGGAGAGGCAGGTCTGAAGAGAGTCAAGTTTTTCCATAACCATGCGATTAGAGATATAATCATCATCAGATGCGGTATCTTCGGCGTCATCATCGTCAGGGGCAACATTGGTCGCAGTGGTAGGAGCGCCATCAGGAGTAGCAGAAGTTTGACCAAGATCACTCATATGTATGTACTTCTGAAGCGGTTCGTGCCAAAAAATTTTCATGCTAGGGAGGACACTTAAATCCAACAGATTGTCCTTCGTAACAGTATACAAAACTTCCTCAGAGAAGTCCACTCCGAAGTGTTCGAGAATGCGAGTGACCTCCTTGGCGTAAGGCAAACCAACAGCCTCTCTGGACGTAAACATGACTGATTTAACGAAATATGCCCAATTGAGAGGAAGGCCTTCGAACATATAGTACATAATCTGGAGTTCAAACTCTGAAATCTGAGAATAGTTACCAGCTTTGGGGACCAAAATATAACTCAAGAAATAATGAAGCAAACGATAATCAACAATGAGATTACCAACGCCATATCGTTGCTTAGCAAATTTTGAACCTGCTTGACTACGCTTCTGTTCCATAGTTTGTTTGTTAAAACGACAAAGAGTCTCATAAGCATCATATTTGGGAACACCAGACCATTTACAGAGGTTATTTGGACTCGTTTTCTGTCCTTCACAGGGAATTTTCAAAATGTCACCAATAATTCGTGAATCGAGTACAATACTTTTCCCTTTGACACGAGATTTCAACATTTTTCCATCCCTAGTTAAATTGCAGTAAAAGACCCTAACTAAATCGGGATAGATAGGACCTTTGTAACTGATAAACCCTTCCATACGTTGAGCTTTAAGTAAAGCAGGAAATTGAAATGCAGAAAAAGAGTCTAAAGTACCGAATTTTGGGATGATAAGCCGTTTGTCGAAGTAGATTGTGCGAAACCGAGCAATTTCTTCCGGGGTGTGTAAGAAGCGTGACAAATCCGTGATGTTGGTCTTCTTGGTTCATTTCTTGGAAGGACCCACGCATGCATGTTTAGTTCTGGGCCCTCGTTTGCGTGCGTCCTGAACAGCGGAAGAGAGTTTGGACATATTGATTGAGAGAAATTTAGGGGTTTAGGGTTTGAGTATGTGAAATCTGAATGAAGGAAGGATAGGGGTAGAATGCGATCAGGATTGGAAGTAATAACGAAGGGGTAAACAGTTTGTAGAGGAAGACAAGTTGAAAGAAGAAGGTGGTGTTCGAGGAAGGCTGTATTCGAATACCTAAAATGAATGAATGAGTGCAAAACTGTCGCAGCTTTAAATATAACAGAAAAACCTGAAGGTGTAGTCGAATACACTTGAGTGTATTCGAATACAGATGGAAGTATTCTGATACTGAGTGGTTCTGGGAAAATGTGTATTCGATTACACTCTGATACCCAGAATTTGTATTCGGCTACATCTTCCATTTATTTGAAACTAAAAGTAATATATCATATAGAGCATACTAAATACTGTATATAATCACCAATATAAGGACAGGTAGACATAGAGATGACTTAATGCTAACATGCTATCAAGAGAAAACTAATACCTTTTGAATAATGATGACAAAGTACCTGATATTTAAAGATCATTTTCACTTAAGATGTCGAGTTCTCGTTGTATTTTGTAAAATGAGTCCTTAGGAAGTGGTTTAGTGAAGATGTCTGCTAGTTGATTATGAGTATCCACAAAGGTTACTTCAACATTTCCTTTAAGCACATGATCGCGCAGAAAATGATGTCGTATATCAATGTGTTTAGTTCGAGAGTGCATAATTGGATTCTTTGAAATATTGATCGCACTAGTGTTGTCACATCGTAACGGAATGCATCCTAGATCAAGTCCATAGTCACATAGTTGTTGCTTGAGCCATAGAATTTGTGCACAACAATTTCCTGCTGCTATATATTCGGCTTCAGCAGTACTGAGTGCAACACATGCTTGCTTTTTACATGACCATGATACCAGTGCATTTCCCAAGACATGACAAGTGCCGCTTGTGCTTTTACGGTCAGTTTTACATCCTGCGTAATCTGAATCAGAATACCCAACGAGACTACATATACTACCTTTCGGATACCATAGTCCTACGTTGATTGTTCCTTTCAAATATTTCATGATTCTTTTGACTGCCACAAGATGTGATTCTTTGGGATCCGCCTGAAATCTTGCACACAAACAAACACTAAACATAATATCGGGCCGGCTGGCCGTTAGATATAATAGAGAGCCAATCATACCTCGATATTTTGAAATGTCTATTGATATACTGGATTCATCTTTATCAACATATGTTCCTGAACCCATTGGAGTAGCACTTTCTTTGCAATTTTCCATTTCAAATCTTTTTAGTAATTCTTTGCAATATTTTGCTTGATTGATGAAGATGCCATGCTTGAGTTGTTTGATGTGAAGACCAAGAAAATAGTTTAATTTTCCCATCATGGACATTTCAAATTCACCTTGCATCATCAATGAGAATTCTTCACATATTTCATTGTTTGTTGAACCGAATATGATATCGTCAACATAGATTTGGACCAGCAAAGTGTGACCATTATTTCGTTTAATAAATAATGTCTTGTCAACTTTGCCCTTTTCAAAACCTCTTTCACACAGGAAGGCACTTAATCTGTCGTACCAAGCTCTTGGTGCTTGTTTTAGACCATAGAGAGCTTTCCTTAATTTGAATACATGTGTAGGATTCTTGAAGTCCTCAAAGCCGGGTGGTTGTTTGACATATACTTCTTCATTGATGTATCCATTTAGAAAGGCACTTTTCACATCCATCTGAAATAATTCAAAGTTCATAGAACAAGCATAAGCAAGTAGTAAACGTATTGCTTCTAACCTTGCGACCGGAGCAAATGTTTCGTCAAAATCAATTCCTTTTTCTTGATTATATCCTTGGGCGACCAATCTTGCTTTGTTGCGAACATCTATACCATTTTCGTCAAGTTTATTTTTAAACACCCATTTTGTACCAATCATGTGTTTATTTCCTGGATTAGGAACAAGTTCCCATACTTCGTTTCTTTCGAATTGGTTAAGTTCTTCTTGCATTGCAAGTATCCATTGATCATCTTTTAGTGCTTCACCAATTTTGGAGGGTTCGATTTGAGAAACAAATGCCATGTTTAAGCACACATCTTGTAGTTTGAGTCTAGTTGTAACTCCTTTATTGATATCACCAATAATGTTATCAATTGGGTGATCTCGATGGGTTCTCCATTCCTTTGGGAGTTTATCATTTTCTTTTTCAATGTTGACTTCACTTTCTTGACTTGGTTGATCAATTTGATGTTCTTTACTTGGATCACTACTTTCAATGTCATCATCATCATAAGAAATAGCTTTGTCCTCTTTCAAGGGGTTAGTTTCATCAAAATTTACATGTATTGATTCTTCTACAATTAAAGTTCTCTTATTGAAAATTCTAAAAGCTTTACTAGATAATCCATAACCAATAAAAATACCTTCATCTGCTTTTTCATCGAATTTTCCAAGGTTGTCTTTTCCGTTATTTAGCACAAAGCACTTGCATCCAAAGATGTGGAAGTGAGAGATATTGGGCTTTCTACCTTTGTAGAGTTCATAAGGAGTCTTCTTAAGAATTGGCCGAATGTTTACTCTGTTAGTAACATAGCATGCCATGTTTACGGCATCTGCCCAAAAGTACTTTGGTAGACTTGAATCACTTAGCATAGTTCTTGCAAGTTCTACCAAGGATCTGTTCTTTCTCTCAACAACCCCATTTTGTTGAGGTGTTCTAGGTGCAGAAAAATTGTGGAAAATTCCATTTTCTTCACAGAATTCTTCAAACAAGGTATTTTGAAATTCTCTTCCATGATCACTTCTAATTGATACAATTTTGGATGATTGTTCATTTTGGACTAGCTTGGCATAATTTTTAAATGCTTTAAAAGCTTCGTTTTTACTTGCCAAAAATAAGGTCCATGTGTACCTTGAAAAGTCATCAACAATCACTAGTCCATATGAATTTCCACCAAGACTTTTAGTTCTTGATGGACCAAACAAATCCATGTGTATTAGTTGAAGTGGTCTTGTAGTTGATATAACATTTATAGGTTTAAAAGAAGTTTTTGTTTGTTTACCTTTTTGACAAGCGTCACATAATTTATCCTTGACAAATTTCATTTTTGGTAATCCAACAACAAGATCATGCTTGACTAGTTTGTTTAAATGATCCATGTGGATATGTGCAATTCTTTTATGCCATAGCCATGCATCATTGTTGTCGCTTACCAAAAGACATTTCATTTTCAAGGATAAATCGTCAAGATTAAGTATAAAAATATTTTTGAAACGTTTACCGATAAATTGAATTTCACTTGTTGCTGCATTTTGAATGATGCACTCATCTTTGTTGAAGACTATCTTGTGTCCTTTGTCACATAGCTGGCTAATGCTTATCAGATTATGCTTTAGGCCTTCAACATACAGAACATCTTCAATTGACGGAGAAGGGGCTGTTCCAACTTTTCCAATACCTAAGATTTTTCCTTTATTATTATCTCCATAGACTACATATCCTTTTGATTCAAGGGTCAAGGCTGAAAATTTTGTTATGTCACCCATCATGTGTTTGGAGCACCCACTATCTAAGTACCACAAATTCGAAGTACTTTGTGTACATACCTACAAAATTGAAATCAAATTTTATTAGGTACCCAATGTGCTTTGGGTCCTTGAGGGTTAGTACCTTTCTTGACCCACACGCAATGCCCTTTAGGAATGCTAATGTTTCTTATATGACAGGCATTAGGTGTGTGTCCATGAAGACCACAATAGGAACAAGTAAGACTTTTACTAGTATATGTATGAAGTTTATTTTTAGTAATTTTCTCCTTATAAGGATGACCTTTTTGTAAAATTGTAACATTTCCTTGATTGGTTTGAGTACTTGATTTGACAAAAATGGTCTTATTTGTGCTTGGTTTGTCAAATTTAGAAAATCCAAGACCACTTTTATCGTTTGAATATCTTTGCATATTTAGAACATTTTCCAATCCTATATGTCCTTTTTCATATCTTTCAATCACTCTATTTAATTGAACAATTTTAAATGAAAGAGAGTCACATTTATTGCATGTAAAATTCTGCTTTGATTTTTCAGCATCTTTTTCCATAATGTCAATTTTTTCTTTAAGACATGAGATCTGTTTCTTTTGTGTTGACACTTGTTTAAGCAGATTTTTACATTCAACAAGAAGTTCCTTTATAGCGTTTTGGGCTTCATTGTATTCTATGATTAATTCACTATTAGTTTTATTATAATGAAGAGTGTTTAAGTTACTGACCTCTTCGTCATCTGAATGATGTGAAGCCATTAGTGCAACATTAGCACATTCATCACTTTCAGTTTCTGATGATGAACTTATATCATTATCTTCCCACGCTATATATGCTTTCTTGAAGTCTTTTCTTTTACGGCATTCTTCTTGATAAGATTTGGGCAGTCTGCTTTGATATGTCCTTGTTTTCCGCATTCAAAGCACGTGAAATTTTGGTTGGAAGTAGAGCTATCTTTCTTTCTGAAGTTTCTGTCATTTTTAAGAAATTTACCGAATTTCTTAACAAGGAAGTTAATGTTTTTGTCTTCATCAGAAATTTCGTCTTTTACTATTTCCTTTTATTCGGTTTTTAGAGCAATGTTTTTGCTCTTCTTTTCTTGGGTTTCATTTTGCTCTAATCTTCCAAGTTCAATTTCATGTTCTTGGAGTTTGCCAAATAATGCGGAAAGTGACATCTTGGGTAAGCTTTTCTTTTCTGATATTGCTGTCACCTTTGGTTGCCACGTCCTTGTTAGTGACCTTAATACTTTCAGATTTAGTTCATCGTTGGAGAAAATTTTTCCAAGGGCTGTCAAGTGATTTGTTAAGTGGGAGAATCTTTTCTACATGTCTAATATAGATTCTCCAGGCTACATACGAAATAATTCATATTCTTGAGAAAGTGTATTAAGTTTGGATCTTTTTACCTCTACGGTGCCTTCATGGGTTACTTCCAATGTGTCCCATATTTCTTTGGCTGTTTTACAATGAGATACGCGGAAAAATTCATCCATACCTAATGCTGATTGTAAAATGTTTTTAGCCTTTTTATCAAACAACACTTTCCTTTTATCGTCATCGGTCCAGGAATTCTTTATCTTGATTTCTTCTTTGGCATTGATTACTGTTGTTGGGATGTAAGGACCATTTTCGACAGCATCCCATATATTGTCTCCCTGTGCTTCAAGATATGCTTGCATGCGTATCTTCCAAAAATCATAATGCTCACCGACGAAACATGGTGGTTTGTTACTGCTGCCACCGTCTCTGAAAACTGGTTGTGCGGAAGCCATGAGTTATTGATCGAGGAGTAAGTTACCTTGAACCTGCTCTGATGCCAATTGTAAGTACAGATGTGCACCTAAGAGGGGGGGGGGGGGGGGGTGAATTAGGTGTTTAGAAATTTTAGTTGTTTTCAGAATTTAAGTGATCGATTTTTGTTTTTAATGATGATAGGTGAAAGAGTAAATAACAATAAGGAAATAAACACAGCAGATTTATCCTGGTTCCCCTTATAACCAAGGGTACATCCAGTCCTCTTGCTCACCACAAGAGATTTCCTTCACTATTGTCAGAATATGTACAAGTCCTCACCCTAGGACCTTTGCTACAATCTTCTAACAAACCTTCTAGGATAGCACACTACTATCTTAGATAAAACACTTAGAGTATCTACAACGGGAGTAAAATTAAGTACGTCCGCTAGCGTGGAATAACGTAACCGTGAGTTTTTTAGTAGTTCACCGTTGGAGTTGTGCCAAGCTGTAATCACGGTTCTCTCAGGAAGAAACGGTACTTTCATAATTTAATAATAATAAATTTATAACCGTTACTTTTTTTTTTTATTAATTTATTAATAATAATAAATTTATGACCGTTAACTTTTTTTATTAATCGGTGACGTTCTTCTTTTTAATTTATTAATAATAATAATTTTATGACACGTTACCTTTTTTTATTAACTTTTTTTACTATTTATTTGTTACAATTTGCTTATTAATAGGAATAATTTGTTTTTGTTACAAAAATTTCTTTAATCTTTTATTAACAATACTTTTTTATTTATTTTTTCATCTTATTGTTTCAAACAAAAATTGTTTGTGGCAAATGGATCCAAATCAATATAATCTTCAACAATCTTGGTTGCATTTTATGCAAAATTATCATCATCCTGATATTCAAAATTCTCAATTATCATCACCACCAACCAATCCTAATATGGTTTTGTTAAACCGTAACAAATGAATGGATTGTTTTAAAAGGATGTGGTACAGTAGGCCCTATTTAATGAACCCATGTTGAGTGCACCGTTGCAGTAAAAAATGAATGAGTTGCTTCAAGATGATGTGGCACAGTGGACCCTATTTAATGAACCCATTTTGAGTTCACAGCTGCAGATGCTCTTAAAGAAAGTACAACTTTATTTTACAAACACTTGTGATTTTGATAAGAGTATAGGAGTAAGAAAGAGGTAGAATGATAACAGTCCAAGATTGATTCAAGTACGTTGAGAACCTTAGTTAAGGATATGAAAATGATATGCAAGTACTTGAATTTATGAAAATGACTTTGAGAAAAATTCAGAAAAGTTTGTTCAAAGTCTTTAAAGTTGTGTAGTAGGATTGTTGTTGGTGAATCTGAAGTTATGATGTATTTATAGTCCATAAACATCTCTTCAGATTCGTGGCCATTGATCCAAGAGGTTTGAGGAAGAATTGCAATGTTTTAGATTCGATTCAGAACTGAAAAATTGCATTGCTTCCAGTTGTATTCGAATACAGGATATGTGTATTCGAATACACCTCTCTGCAACGTTCAAATTTATTCAAATTTAACACTGTGTAGCCGAATACACTTGGATGTAGTCGAATACAGATTGGTCAATTTTGCCACTGAATTGCTGGGTGTATTCGAATACATCAGGATGTAGCCGAATACAGATGAAGGGTTTTAGCTACTGACTTAGCAATTTTTCATCTGTATTCGAATACATCTATGTTGTATTCGAATACACTTTTGTATTTTGTCAAAAATATTAATTCTAATACTTTGAAAATATAATTTTTGACTTTCGAAAATACTGTTTATGCATATGCAAGGATGTAAGGTTCTCTTTGTATTTGAACTATGGGTTGTATCATTTACCTTTACATAAAACATCTATGAGAAGATTTTAATACATCAATAGGATGTTTGGAGACTTCTTCTTTTTGAGCTTGTCGCTTTGAGCATTATCACCATTGGTCTTTTGTATCATCAAAAACATGTATTTTACACTTACATCAAATGATGGTTTTTAGAACAATTAGATGTTAATTACACATTTATGCAAGGTGATTTACATGAAGAAGTTTATATCTCCTTACCTTTTGGATAGTCTATTTGTTCTAGTAATTCTAACACCACTAAAGTTTGTAACTTCATAAATCCTTGTATGGCTTGAAACAGGCAAGTCGACAATGGTATTCAAAATTATTTGATTCTCTAATCTCTTATGGCTATAGGTAGTCCCAATATGATTTTTCCTTATTCACAAAACATATTGGCACATACTTTACAACTTTATTAATGTTGATGATATAGTTTTTGCAGGAAATGACAACACCGAAATCCAACAGATCAAAAATTTCTTGATCAACATTTTAAAATTAAGAATCTAGGATCTTTGAGGTATTTCCTAGTTTTATAAATTGCAAGGTCCGATCAAGACATTCTTTTAAATAAAAGGAAATACACTCTTAATCTCTTGGAGGATAGGAGATTTCTTGCCGTCAAAGCAGGCACAACTCCATCATCTCTTAGAAGTATAAGAAGCCAACAACTGTTTCAAGGTTCATCAGTGAAGTAGAGTATCATGACTTAGCTAGTTGGACATGTGAGCTCCAATGGATCAAATATCTACTTCAAGACCTTTGTATCAAAGTTGACAAACCAGCCTCCATCTATTGTGACAACAAGTAATCCATTTATTGTTTCATAATCCAACCTTTCACTAAAGGACAAAGCACATAGCTAGTAATACATAATTTCTGAAACATAATGCCTAAATCTAAGATATTCCTTTAACAGAGCATATATTTGCATTAGCACCGTCAATAATGAATTGATAATTCACATAGTCTTTTCTTTAGGCTAAATTACATCTGTGGTCCCTTAACTTAATTTCAGTTATCTTTTTTTTTTTTCTCCGATCTGGTCCTTTATTTTAATTTTAAGTGACAATTTGATCTTTTATGTTTTAAAATGTAAACAATGTTATTC
>JBBPBQ010000002.1:47815905-47861798 GCA_037974755.1 Cicer yamashitae
AAAAAAAAAAAAAAGATAAAGGACTAAAACGTTAACTGAAATTAAGTTAAAGGACCACATATGCAATTTAGCCATTTTCTTTAATACAATTACGTATATTCTTTTAAAATAACATAAAAAATATGTATTATTATTGTAAATTAATTTTACATTAATATTTAATTGAAATCACAATATTTTATTACATCATTTTGTTAGAATTTCAGAATAATAATAAACACAAATGATAAAATTGTTAAGACAAACTCTCAATTTAAGTTTTGATGAAAAGAAACAAAGGTTAATTAAGAATGTTAATTATGATTCTAAATGTTATGTTAATTTAACTTGTGTTTTTGATGAGATGTACTCAAGATTCACAACCATTGTAAATGAAATGCGCTCCTTAGGGAAAACATACTCAATACAAGGCAGAGTCAGAAAGATCATGAGATGTCTTCCAATAATATGGAGACCAATGGTGACAGTCATAAGCCAGGCCAAGAATCTTGACGTACTCGGACTGGAGGAACTGATTGGAACATTACGAGCACATGAAGTGCTGCTACAAGAAGACAGACCAATCAAAAAGGGCAAAGCAATAACTTTGAAAGCATCTCAAGAAAGTCCACCATTACAAACAGATGAGGACTCAGAAGAAATCGAACAAGAAGATGTTGAAGAAGAGATAACTCGTCTTACAAGAAAGATATAGAGATTGTTGAGAAGAAGGGATCAGACCAAAAATGGATTTTCAAATAAAAAGGAAAACTTCAAAATAGAGGTAGACAAGTCAAATCACATGTTTTGGATGCAATAAACAAGGACATTATAAAACTGAATATCCCTTGAACAAAAGAGCACCAAAGAAGTTTCCTTTCAAGAAAAAATCCATGATGGTGACCTGGGATGATTCTGATGAATCAGAAATAGAGGAACCTGAAGAAGCCAACTTATGTTTGATGGCAAATACTGAAGGCAAGGAGGTAATAAATTCTGAACCATGTCTTTTATGTGAACAAATTGAAAAAGATTTTGATAGCTTACTTAATGATTCAAGTTTTCTTGTTCAAAAATGTAGTTCTTTAAAAGAACAATTTTATAAAGAAAAAGAAAAAGCTCAGGCTATGAATGATGTTTTCAAAAATATCATTCAAGAACTGAAAGAAACACAACAAACAAATTTTGAAAGTCAAAGAGGTCAAGAACGTTCTGCAGCTAAAACGGAGAACGTTCTCCTTAAAACTGAAAATGAACTTCTTAAAAATGACTTGTCAAATTTTATTAAAGCCACTGAAACATTTCAAAAAATCATGGGATCTCAAGTAGGAATCTTTGATAAAGCTGGTCTTGGTTTTGATAAAACTCAAAAAAACAAAAATGTATGAAAACTTTTTTGTTTCAGAGAGAAACGAAGATAAATGCAAAACCAAATGTTCATATTGTAAAAAAATTGGACATCTAGAACTTGCTTGTTACCTTAAGAAAAAAGATGAGAAGATCAAGAGCAAAATAATTTTTCAAAAAGGGGATCTTTCTGGAACAAAAACAGAACCATTTTTAAGAAACTTACAAAAGGGAGAACGTTATCCAGGTTATTGTCAAAAAGGAGAATGTTCTGGAACAAAAGGAGAACTTTCTCCAGAAGGTCTGAAAAAGGGAGAACGATCTGGAACTTCTTCAAAATCAAATTCAAAGTTGTTTAAAACTCAGATTTCGAAACCTTCTCCAAGACCAACAACAAAGTGTTCCTATTATTCCAAAAATGGCCACTTCGAACCAACTTGCTATTTTAAAAAGAGATCAAGTTTTAAGAAATCTTCTAAAAGAAGATATACTAACCATCAAGGACCCAAACAAATATGGATACCAAAACCATTATTAACTTGTGATGCAGGAACACCATCCAACAATCAAGAAAGAATACATGGACAAGGCATGCTCAATACACATGAATGGAAAAGTGTGATGCCTCATCTCATTACAAAAATTTGGAGTGTCTATAACCTTTGGAAACATTAACAAATCAAAGGTACATGTATCATTAGTTGAAATAATTGTGCATAGATTAAAGGATGTTTGATATATGAAAGATATCTTTACATATATCATCTTATTTCGCTTCCATGTATGCATTTATTATCTTGTTCAAAATTAAAATGTTGTCTCTTGTGAAAGAGGACAAAGAGCAAAGTGGCATTTTCCTTGTATTTTGAATTTTTTTTTAAAGGATATTAATTCTATATTATTCAAGGGGAGTTTTCTGAAAATGTTATTTTTCTTAAAACTGGAGTCTACTCATTGTTTTCTATGTGTAGGATACATTTCCTTTGTATTCCCCAACCTTTTTGTGTTGACAAAGGGGGATAATTAAGTTAGTTTTTATTCTGATTTGTAGAAGTCCTTTTGTAATTAGGAACTTCTGTATAAGTTGCTGCAAATTTGACATTTTGTATCTTTGAAATGAATTAATGGAAAACTGCTTATGTTGAAATTATATGCATGTTTTTCATTTTCTGCCAAAATCACTTACTGCATCAATTGAGGGGGAGCTTTTAAGCCCTTCAAAATTAAAATTAGAATCAGAATTAAAATTAAAATCTAAATTAACATGTTTGTCATCATCAAAAAAGAGGAGATTGTTAAGACAAACTCTCAATTTAAGTTTTGATGAAAATAAACAAAGGTTAATTAAGAATGTTAATAATGATTCTAAATGTTATGTTAATTTAACTTGTGTTTTTGAATGGATTAATTCAAAGGTAGGACTCAAGTAAAGCAAAAGAAATCAACAATAAAAGATAAAAACTGAAAAGATAAGAAATGAGAACTTTCTGGACAAAATCTGTAAAAACGGTGAATGTTCTCCAGGACCAAGATTGATCATCACAGCCCCAAGATCAATCAATCTCCACTGATTAAAAGAAGATTATGCCTCTGGAATTTACACTTATATTATCAGTACTTGACAAGGAACAAATTGGATCCATTCTAATCAAAGAAACCATTCAAATCACAAAGAGAAAAGGTCATGAATCAAGCAAGTTCAAACAAGACTGAACCTTCTCCAGCTTGACTGCCAAAGAATGTTGAACAATCTTGAGTTATACAAAACATCCAGATTGATTAGGAAAACATCCAGAGTGATCAAAAACTAAACCTCCAGATTGATTATCAATCCCCAAGATGTTCAAGACTAAGTCTCCAGATTGATCATCAATCTCCAGCATTTTCAATAAACATTATGCAGCAGTTCATTATCATTCTCCAAGTTGTTTTTACAGAATCAGAACTCCAGATCGAATTAATGGCATTAACAAATATATCTGAAGTATAAAGGATCATTAAACACAAGAGAAATATAATCAAGAACAAGAAATCAGTCCAGTCAAAACAGAACTAAAAAATGTTCAAAGGCTGGAATATTTTATTCATATTAAATTGGTTTTGGTCAAAACTGACAGAGCACTACCAACAGCTCTTTTGACCATTATTAAATGCTCTAAAACGCCTATAAAAGGAAGGCCAATCCTCAGGGAAAATGTAGAAGTTCAAGTGCTAACAAGTCTCATAAAATCACTCACATTCACATACTTGAAACTCTCTCATTACTCAAAGAAGATTCAGTCTGATCACTTTTCAATACTTTGTTATTTATGTACTAAATTCTTTGTAACGAATCGAATCTCAAATAAGAGTTGAGACATCTCAGATTCTATCAAAACAATCTTATCATTATTGTAAAACTCGAACTATAAGAGTTTAGTATAGTTTGGGTAGATTGTAAGAAATCCTATCAAGGTTGATAGGTGACCTGATTAATCTCTTTCTGGGTGGAAATGATTGATGTTTGTAACAAATCAAGGTTGATCTGCGCTAGGTGCTGTAAAACCAAGAAGGTTCTTTGTTTTGAACACTTAGTGGAAAATCTCACAGTTGTGAGGACTGGACGTAGCTTGAGTTGGGTGAACCAGGATATATCATTGTGTGGTATCTCTTCCCTTATCTATTTACTTTCAGTCTGTTTGGTTATCAAGTTAAATAGATAAGTTAAATTGTTGATTTTAACTAACCAAGAACGTTCTCCGTTTTCTGGTCAGAAACCAAAAACATTCTCCGTTTTCTATTTTCACAACCAAGATCAATCTTGAGTTATTTTCTTAAGTTTTTAACAGGAATTTTTAAAAGGGTGAATTTACAATTCAAACCCCCTTTCTTGTAAATTGGCATTGCTACTTCAAATATATCTATATATAAGGAGATGAACATGAATGACATAGCTTGTCTAACCATGGAGAGAAGGTAGAACGAGTGGTGGATTACTCTCATCACCGCATAGGGTTTGGAGTGTTAGAATTTTTCGTCTAATGGAATAACGGTTATATAACTAAACAGTTGAGAACAATGATTTTTCATTGAGCTTGACTGATCAAACCCATTACGGTCCATTCAACAACAAAAATACAACACGTAATTTAGAATTTAATATTAATTAACCATAACTAATTAATAATAATTTCTAATAATTGACTATTGTCGATCTATAATTAATTAATTAATTAATTTAACACTCACTTTACTCTTGTAAACAAATTTAAGGTGTGTCACTATATATCGTTTAAATTCTAGTTTAAATGCATTTCAAGTTTAAATTCTTAAGTTTACAACTTTAGCTATGTTAAATTTGGAAATGGAATTATCGACATACTCCTCCTTGTCCAACTAGTGGTAACTTTTTTCTATTCAACTACTGACTTTAGAGCATTGGATACCCCATTCTTTCTATCCTCTGTCTTAGAAAGTGCTCTCAATCCATATGCTTATCATCTAGAAAAATAAAGTAAAAGGATCTTGTCATGCGCACTGTGTCTGTGGGGAAATATTATACTATTACTTCCTAATTATAAATATTTAATTAGAATTTTTTGTCTCTAAGTCTTTTTTAAATTTATTAAATACAATTATTATTATTTTTTTAAATATATTATTTATTAATTATACTATTTTATTTTAAAAAATGAAAAAACAAATTAAATACATTTATGTTAAGAGAATATTTTAAAAACATCTACATAAAAAATAGTCACGTAGGTTAAATTCATTTTCTACTTTTTTAATAAATATAAAAAAAACAAAAAAATACTTATAAATAGAGTTGGAGGAAATAATTATCTACTCCACTATATTTTTTTTTAAGAAAAATGGTTCGTTATGCCAATTTAAGAATTTTAGTATGAGGGGGAAAACTAAGCGGAATCAAGAATATCTATTTTTTTACTAAATTTATCTTTATAAATAACTGAATAAAATATGAACTAATAAAAAATATTAAAATCAAAATAAAGAAGTTATGTTGCATTTTTTCATACATAAATCCTACATCTTCGCTGGTGAATTGTATGCATTAGTGGTTATGATTATGATTATCATTGGACATTTAAAAGCACAATGATATAAACTCCACAATAAGACAATAGCTATCATTAGTCATGTTGGTAAACAACGTTCTAGCAACTAATCTTTTTACAACAACAGATAACGGGAAGAAAGAATCTCTATTTGTTTATCCAATTGGAGTATCTCGGGGATTTTTTTTATATAATAAAAAAAAAACAGAATACTACTCGAATTTTTTATAGACTATAAATAAAATAAAAGTATCATTTGAAATTAAAAATTGTAACATAGATACTTACGTGTCCATGTGGGTCATATTTTTCGCGAATTTTTTTAGTTGTTTTTTTATTTGTGAACTTTTTAGTTCATCTATTAAAAATTACCTTTTGAGTTTAATTTTATACAAACTTAAAACAATGTTTAAACATTGAACACCAAAATATTGATGTATTTTTGAAATGTGTGCAAAACAAAGAAAACTAAAAATAAGAGAGATATAGATAAAAGACTCATTTGTTATGGGATTATAAATAAATGATTTTGCCATTTAATAACTTAAAAGTTATTTTTAAAATTTCAGAAGAAAAAAAGTTATTTTGTATTTGTTTACAATAATGTAAATTATTATTTTTAAAAAAATTCTATAAGAAATAATTTTCATGATAAACCACTTTAAACAAATTATCATTTGAAGTTTTTTAAAAGTTGTAATAAATAAATTAAAACTCTTGCAAGGGAATATTTTTAAAAATAATATATTAGTTCTTAAAATAAATTGTAACAAACATGTTCAAATTAATAAGACGTTAAAATGTTTTCACAAAGCATTATTAAAAAAATGAAATGAAGGGTTAAATATATTTTTAGTCCTTTAAATATACTAATTTTTATTTTTAGTCCATAAAACAATTCCTTCGAACTTTTTTCTTTTTAAATTTTCATTTACTAATTTTAGTCCCTGTTTTTTTACAAAAGCTCAGGTTCATGTTCTAATTAACTTTTTTTTATGAAATATCATTGTCAAGACTTTAAAATATCATTAACTTAATTATTTAAACTTTAATTTAGCGATTTAATCTTTAATTTAAAGTTATAAATAAATTAATAATAATTCAAAATTAAATAGTTAAATTATTAAACTAATGATATTTTAAAGTCTTATAAATGATATGTCATAAAAAAATCACTTAAAATATGCAACGTGAATTTTTGTAAAAAAAATATAAACTAAAATTAGTAACAGAAAATTTAAAATGAACAAAATTTGAAGAATTATTTTTAAAAGAACTATATGTTCAGAGAAAATAAAAATATATTTAATCTTAAAACTAATATATTTTTAACCCTAAAATTAATATGCAGAAAGTAGTAGCTAGGAACATAGGCCGTGGCGTGTTGAAGTTCAATTGTTTTCTTTCATATTCAGGCGGGAGGATGTATTTAGTAGCGAACTCATTTTTCCTCTTTAGTGGTACCCATTTCTACAATAGAGTCGAATCCAACACACTCCTCCTAGACAACAAATTTGTCTCCCTCTAAGTAGCTAGCGTCCTAATTGGATTAGATAGGGGCATTCCTTGACTTTTGACTATCAATAGGGGGAATGAATTCTCTTATATCACATGAAGCACTAGTGATATCTTCATTCTTTGTTGAAATGAGAGAGAAGGAGGATTAAAGAAAACTTAGTTTTAAAGGTAAAGATTATAACTCTACTCTATAAAATTAACTTATTACGGATAGTTTATAATTGATAGCGGTTAAGTTAATTGAATTATTTAATAAAATTAATGGTTTAATTAATTTAAAATGTAAAATGACATTTTTATTTAAAAAAATAAAATTTATCAATTAATATTTAAAATATTTTAAAATTAGTAATTTGAAATTTATTAATTTGACATATTTTTTATTTATTTATCTTTTTTCTTTATTTTAATTAATCTAATATATTTTTTTTTTATTTATCTATTTTATTTTTATTTTAAATTAAAATAAATAAATAAACTATTTATTTTAAAATATTATTTATTTGAAAGTTTAAATTATTTATAAATAATTTAAAATTATAATAAATAAATTACTTTAAACTATTATTTATTTAAATTATAATAAATAATTTGTAAAACGTAAAAAAGAATTTTAATTACAATTATAAGGGTAATATTAAAAGAAATAATCATAAGCTATAAACTTATAAGGTACATGAAGTAGCTTATAAAAAACATTATAAACTTATAAATGACTATTACTAAAGATGACTTAAAGTTTATAAATTGTAAGTTATAAGATATAAGCTATAAGCTACATGAAATGTCTTGTCAAACTATTTTAAATTAATTTATTAAAAAACGCTATAATTTTTAAACTATAATCTATAAGTTCTAAACTTATTTCATGCCTAGAGCCTAAACCACATGAGGTAACTTGAGGATTTTTTTGTTGCTGAGAGAATTCATTTTTCATCAAAGAAGTTGTGATGAAATAGCAATGTGAATATGTGATATAAGTTAGGACTTAGGACCACATCCCCTCTAAATCACAAAAAGAAGGAATAACGTAGATCATGATACTAGCTGCGTTCTTTTTAATAATTTTTTTTATAAAAAACAGTTAAGTTATATTTAGTTAACAAAAATTAATGTATTTAATTAATAATAAATTAAATTATGGATCAAATTCATCAAATATTATTGACTCAATTATAATCTAACAATATTTTATAAAAAGAAACCAAGAGAGTATATGATTAGAATTTAGAACTGTTTTGAAACACTCACCAAGTTTTATTAACATGTGTTTTGAAGATATTTGTTAGGAATTAAGAATTTTAAAAGTAAAAATTTTATGTTAAAAAATATAATTTTTAAAAGTTAAATATACAACTTCAAAATAGAGTTTCTACATTTAATTTTTTAACAATACATTTACTATACTTGTTAGTATTCATTCGAAGTCAAATACATTGTATATCTTCCATAGAAATATATTTATATTAATAAATACGGTGACTGTAACATCCTAAAGCAAATGACTAAAAATAGTTAGAATTTCAAAATTTGAAATATTCTAATTTATAAATTATTATGATTATATTATTATTATTATTATTATTATTATTATTATTATTATTATTATTAATACTGTAATTGTTATCAATAACCAAAGGTAATATTAATAAGTTGTTTTGTTTGTTAAAGACTTATAAATAATAATAGGAAGTTTGTTTTGTTTGTTAAAGGTTTTTGTGAAAGGGATAATAACAAACAAAGCTATTATAACAACCTTTTGTTATATAATTATCTATTATTTAAGGAGTCAACCAAAATCAAACAAAAAGTCCATCATAAATGAATTCAATATGTACTATTTGTAACAACCAAGAGTTTAGTGGAGCAAATGTAGGATACCTAGTGAAATTATTTTATAAATATTTAAATATAAATAGATAGAAAGAAGAAAAATATTGAATTAAAATTCAATAGAGAAAACTATGCCAAAATAAAGAGGAGCAAAAGTACAGTTGCGTTTGCAATATGGGTACAAAACCTTTTTGTCGCGGCCTAAAATTTCGAGTGTTTCTCGAATTCAATGGAGTTGCCACCAAAGTTTATTTTAAAATAGGGAAAATATTGAAAAACCCTTAAAAATAAAAATAAAAGAAAAAATGGTATTTGAAACCAAATTTTGAGTTCGGGAGTCGATTATGCGTAGGGAAGGTATTAGCACCCTACGACATCCGTTAAAAAAAACGGTTACCTATCATTAATTGTGCAAAATTAATATCATCTTAAATATATTTATTTCTCCTTTTTAAAATGCAAATATAATATTTTTACGAAAATAATCTAATGATAAAAGTACATTTAAAATATAGAGAAAAAAAAAGTTTTTGTTATTATGCTTGACAAGAGTGCGATTTTGCTCCTACGTATCTCCCAGTGCAATGGAGAAATCAAAGCTACGTAGTTCTTGGGTAGAAAATGCGGATGTGTTGATTGCTTTTAAAGAAATTGTGTTTTGTTGTTGATAAAAAAGTTTTGAAAAAAAAAATTGGATTGATTTGAATAATATTTTAAAATGCAAGCTTTAAGACTATCTAGTCGTACGACTCGTGTCTCAAAAAAATTAAGGAGTAAAAAGATGTCACATCTAATTTAATCCTTTTAAGAATATTTTTTTATCATTTTTTATTTTGAATATTAAGTTTTAAAATTGTCAAGTAGTACAATTTGTGTACCAAAAAATTTAAGGAGTAAAAAGATGTCACATCTAATTAATCCTTTTGAAAATATTTTATCATTTCGGTTTTAAATATTAAGTTTTAAAATTGTCAAGTAGTACAATTTGTATATGTTAAAAATTTAAGGAGTAAAAATATGTCACATCTAATTTAATCCTTTTGAAAATATTTTATCATTTTAGGTTTTAAATATTAAGTTTTAAAATTGTCAAGTAATACAATTTGTATATTAAAAATTTAAGGAGTAAAAAGATGTCACATCTAATTTAATCCTTTTGAAAATATTTTATTATTCGGTTTAGATATGAATAAAAAAAAACACCAAATTTTACAGTATGTGTCTTAACAACTCAAAGATAAAAATAATACCACGTCTAATTTGAACAAATTTATAAATCGATTTTAGATTAATTTACTTAAACATAATAAATGAATAAATAAATAAATAAACAAATGAATAAATAAATAAATAAAGATAATTTTAGAACTATTAAGTTGTACCGCTTGTGTCCTAACAACTCAAAGATTAAAAAGATGTCACATCTAATTAATCTTTAATATAATATTTACTTTTTTTTTAATGAAATTTGATACTTAAGTAATGAAACAAATTAACTATTTTTAAAAATAAAATAAAATAAACTAAATAGTTTTAAATGGGCTGAACAGGTTTTTATTTTTTTTATTAGAACCAAACCCAACTTAACAAATTCTAACCAGAGTCCAAGCCCAACCTGACAAAAAAGAAAAGGGTTAAAGCCTAAAACTGAAAACCCTAGTTTCCAATTAAGGGGGCGGCTACCTTACAGCACAAAGGGAGCGACTGGGCATGGCAAAACGCGGCTGGGCAAAACAAAAAGGGAACACGAGGCTGGGCA
Organism: Cicer yamashitae; assembly: GCA_037974755.1. Classification (NCBI taxonomy): domain Eukaryota; kingdom Viridiplantae; phylum Streptophyta; class Magnoliopsida; order Fabales; family Fabaceae; genus Cicer; species Cicer yamashitae. The sequence goes on from JBBPBQ010000002.1 coordinate 47,826,403, forward strand.
TGGCAAGACGCGGCTGGGCAAAACAAAAAGAGAACGGCTGGGCAAAACAAAAAGGGAACACGCGGCTGGGCATGGCAAGACGTGGCTAGGCAAAACAGAAAGGGAACACGCGGCTGGGCCAAACAGAGAGTGAAAACAAAGAAGAAACAAGGAAATGGCGAAGATGGCGACGGTGAGGACAGCGGCGACGACACGGATATCGGTGACGACAAGGACGACGACGGCAAGGACGGTGACGGCGAGGACGACATCCACAGGTTCGATTTTTTGTCTTATTTTCTTTTATTTTTTTATAATGTAATCTTATTTTTACAAATTAAATTTTTTTTTTTTTACTCATCTTGAATGGTACACTTTGCGTAATCCCTATTTTTATTTTATCAGAATGCTAAAATTTGCATATCACAATTTTTATCTTTATTTTCACATACAGTAATCCCAAATTTACATCTTTTTTAGAATAACAAAAAGATTAAAAAGAGGAAAAATAAAAAAGTACCTTACTTCTTCTTCTGCTTTCTGCTTGTTCTTGTTAGCGTTTTGATCAGGTTTTTTACTTGTGTTTATTTGTTTTTGTATGGGTTTAGGTTCTCAACAATTTTATTGCTTCTCTAACAATTTCACAATTTTTCTGCCTCTTTGAGTTGCTGTCTCCTATTTTTCAAAATCTCCCCCTTTTTTTTGTCTCAATTTATAAGTAAAATGATGAGTGTTTCTGATCAGTGGACAAATTTGAGTCCTGGATTTTACATTTTTTTACACCAAATTTTAACTGGATTTTGTATTGTTTTTGTAACAAATTTTAAGCCATATATAATTAAGGAAAAGGGTCTTCTACTTTTTCATTGAGTGCACACATATGTTACAAGTAATACCTTATTAGGCTAAAAAATAAATCAGATTAGTCAAGAAACTAGTTTATAGTATGTTTGTGATTTTGAAAATAAAGTATTCTCTTCTTTTTCAGGAAGAAGCAAACAAAGTCTGTGTGTGAGAGGGCATTGTTACAAAAAAATAAAAAATTGTTGTAATTTATTTGTTTTATTATTTATTACAAATGATGATTTTTTTTTAGATTTTTGATAATAATTATTGGACATTTTTAATTAATCGGACAAAATTGAGGTACTACAGCTGCCCTATTTAATTATTTTTTACTAGTAAAAGATAATTAAATATAAGGACCTAAATTTTGTATAAATTATAAAAGTAAATTAATTTCGAAAACAAGAAATAATTTGATATGTAATGTAAAAAGTTGGTGATTGGCAAAATGAAAAGCATCGTAGTTTCCGATGGACATAAATAAAAACATGATCGTCTTCAGATTGGATACCGATGCGTAGATCGATGTAAATAAAATGATCGTCTTCGGATTGGTTACCGATGCGTAGATCGACATAAATAAAATGGTTACCGATACGTAGATCGACATAAATAAAATGATCGTCTTCGGATTGGTTACCGATGCGTAAATCGACATAAATAAAATGATGATGTAAATAAAATGATCGATGATGATAAAATGATCGTCTTCGGATCGTCTTCGGATTGGTTACCGATGCGTAGATCGACATTAATAAAATGATCGATGATGATAAAATAATCGTCTTTGGATTGGTTACCGATGCGTAGATCGACATTAATAAAATGAATGATGATGTAAATAAAATGATCAAAGAAAGAGAAATTTGTGTTTTGTTTTTTTTGTTTTATATATACATATAAATAAATAAATAAATAAATAAAATTAAATTAAATTAAATAAATAAATAAATAAATAAATAGAGAAACATGTTATGGTAATTGCAACGCAAACGTATAATGAACAATGTGACACAAAAGTTGTTGAGTATAAATATAAGATATGCATGACTCATTCATTATGCATTGCATAAGGTTGTTGAATATATTTAAAATATGAATGAAGATCACATTAAAATATGAATGAAGATCATAGATCATGTGTGACTGCATAAAAAATGTAAGATGCATGCAATAATGTAAGATGCATGCAATGTAGATAAATTCCTTTATGTTTTTTGGTTTCCCGATCCTTATGCGACTTTATACGCCTACAAGATTCAATGGATCAATGAAGATAACAATCATTCTTTGCATGATGACTCTAGTATATCTTGTATGACTTCCCCTTTTTTCGAGGCGAATGCATTGTTTAAAATAATTACCCTTTTTTTTTATACCCCATATACGTTGAGAATCCATTGAGTTCCCATGTATATATTTTTCAAGTGTCAAAATAATTAAAATATATATATTTTTTTTATATATTTACACATATTTCAGATTTCAAAAATTTATTATCATAAAATAACATTTTAAAAAAATACTAGAACCAAAAAACATGAGGCTGAATCAGCTTAGAAAGAGGGTAATGTATAGCATCGAATGACAAGATTGGAAAATGTACATTCATTCCTTTGAGAATAATACAATTGAGCTAAGGATTACAATGTAGGGATGAGTGTGTTTAGCTTTAGTTGAGAGATAACAATGCTAGTCATTCTTGTAATTTAGGACTTCTAAGAATAATAAATGCCCCAGTTTGAACCACTTGATCTTTTTGTTATCCCTAACTTTTGCATGGACCGCTCTTTCAAGTTTTCAATCCATCGGGATGCTCTAATTTTTGCCTAGGTCGCCTTTTCAGGTTTTCAACCTAGCGAGCCCATTTTTTTCATTTTTTTTTCAAGCATAATATTTTTTGACTGCATCTGAGTTTACTGGAAGTGGAAGTTCATCTCCATCCATTTCTGCAAGTATTAGAGCTCCCCCAGAGAAAGCTTTTTTCACAACATATGGTCCTTCGTAGTTCGGGGTCCATTTTCCACGAGAATCCCTTTTTATGGGCAATATTTTCTTTAACACTAAGTCTCCTTCTTGAAACTCTCGAGGACGAACCTTTTTGTCATATGCTTTTTTACGTCTTCTTTGATATAGCTGGCCATGACACAAAGCTATCATTCTCTTCTCTTCTATGAGATTCAATTGGTCATATCGTGATTGAACCCACTCGGCCTCTTCTAGTTTTGTTTCCATCAGGACTCTAATCGAGGGAATTTCAACTTCAATGGGAAGTACCGCTTTCATTCCGTACACCAATGAGAAAGGAGTTGCCCCTGTTGAGGTGCGAACAGAGGTTCTATAACCATGTAATGCAAAAGGAAGCATTTCATGCCAATCCTTATATGTCTCCACCATCTTTTGTATGATCTTTTTGATATTTTTATTTGCTGCTTCTACAGCCCCATTCATTTTTGGACGATATGGTGAAGAATTATGGTGCTTAATTTTGAAATTATCACACAACTCCTTCATCATTTTATTATTCAGATTGGTCACATTGTCAGTGATTATCTTATTTGGCAAGCCATATCGACAAATCAATTCTCTTTTGATGAATCTGACAACCACACTTTTCGTCACATTGGCATAAGAAGCGGCTTCAACCCATTTTGTAAAGTAATCAATAGCTACTAGGATAAATCGGTGCCCATTTGAAGCCTTAGGCTCGATGAGTCCAATAACATCCATCCCCCACATTGAAAATGGCCATGGTGATGTTAAAACGTTCAGAGAGGTGGGCGGTACATGTACTTTGTCAGCATAGATTTGACATTTATGACATTTCTTTACGTAACTAAAGCAATCGGACTCCATGGTCAACCAATAGTAGCCAGCCCTTAAGATTTTTCTCGCCATAGCGTGCCCATTTGCATGAGTTCCGAAAGAACCTTCGTGAACCTCTTGATGATTTTCTCTGCTTCCGCTTGATCCACGCATCTGAGGAGAACCATATCATGATTTCTCTTATAAAGCACCTCACCATTTAAAAAGAAGTTCATTGACAACCTCCTTAAAACCCTTTTGTCGTTCTCTGAAATACCCAATGGATATTCCTTATTTTTGACATAGGATTTGATATCATAAAACCATGGCTTACCGTTAGACTCTTCTTCTATTGATAAACAATATACAGGTTTATCCCTTTGTTGAATTTTTATGACCGGCATGTCCTGACTGGTGCTTATTTTGAACATTGACGACAATGTGGCCAGGGCATCAGCTAATTGGTTTTCTTCTCGAGGGATATGGTGAAAAGTAATCTTCTCGAATTGTTCTGTCAATTCTTTGATATGGGTATGATACGGAATCAACTTGGAATCTCGCGTTTCCCACTCTTCTTTCCTCTGATGGATGACTAACAATGAGTCTCCATATACCTCAAGAACTTTTGCTTTTGATTCAATAGCTGCTTTAATGCCCATAACACATGCCTTGTATTCTGCAATATTGTTTGTGCAATCAAAACACAACCTAGCAGTAAATGGAGTGAACTGGTTCTCTGGGGAAATCCAAATGGCTCCAATTCCATGTCCTAACGCGTTAGAAGCACCATCAAACACCAACGTCCATTTTTCTCTATCAGATGATTCAGTCTCTTCAAATAAAGTCATTATGCCTTCATCGGGAATTCACATTGCATTGATTGATAATCTTCTATAGGTTGTTGGGCCAAATACTCTACTAGGGCGCTTCCTTTGATAGCTTTTTGTGTAACGTATACCAAATCGTATTCTGATAACAACATCTGCTAACGGGCAATCCTTCCAGTAAGAGCAGGTTTCTCAAAGATGTATTTAATTGGGTCCATTTTAGACACCAACCAAGTTGTATGACACAACATGTATTGCCTCAACCGACGAGCAGCCCATGCTAATGCGCAACATGTTCGTTCAAGGAGTGAATACCGTGTTTCACAACTGGTGAACTTTTTGCTCAAATAATAAATAGCATGTTCTTTCTTACCAGATTCGTCATGCTGCCCCAATACACAACCCATTGACTCGTCAAGTACTGTTAAGTACATAATAAGCGGTTTCCCAGGAACAGGAGGCACTAAGATTGGAGGTTTTGACAAATACTATTTAATCTTTTCAAAAGCTTTTTGACAATTCTCATTCCATTCAACCTTTTGGTCTTTGCACAACAACTTGAAAATTGGCTCGCATGTAGCAGTGAGATGCGAGAACCTGGCAATGTAATTCAATCTACCCAAAAATCCACGAACTTCTTTTTCCGTGCGTGGAGCGGACATTTCTTGTATTGCTCTTACTTTATCTGGGTCCACTTCTATCCCTTTTTGACTAACGATAAAACCAAGTAACTTGCTTGATCTTACACCAAAAGTGCATTTAGTAGGGTTTAAACGAAGTCTGAACTTCCTTAGTCGCACAAATAACTTTTGAAGGTTAACAACATGGTCTTCTTCGGTCCGAGATTTGGCAATCATATCGTCCACGTAGACCTCTATTTCCTTATGCATCATGTCATGAAACAAAGTTACCATTGCTCTTTGATAGGTTGCCCCAGCATTCTTCAATCCAAATGGCATAACTTTATAACAGAAAGTCCCCCATTGTGTGATGAATGTAGTTTTCTCCATATCTTCGGGAGCCATCTTGATTTGATTATACCCTGAGAAACCATCCATGAAGGAGAAAATAGAATATTGAGCAGTGCTATCTACTAGGACATCAATGTGAGGCAAAGGAAAGTCATCTTTAGGACTAGCTTTATTTAAATCCCGATAATCAACGCACATTCGAACCTTTCCATCCTTTTTTGGAACTGGTACAATATTAGCAACCCATTGAGGATATTTTGCTACTGCTAAGAAACCAGCATCAAATTGCTTTTTGACCTCTTCTCTAATTTTAAGTGACATATCAGGCCTCATCCTCCTCAATTTTTGTTTAATTGGAGCACATTCGGGCTTGAGTGGCAGCTTGTGTTCAACTATGTTAGTATCTAGCCCAGGCATATCTTGATATGACCATGCAAAGACATCCACATAATCAAATAAAAGTTGAACCAACTTTTCTTGTTCAGTTTCTTTCATAGACATTCCAATTTTAATTTCTTTCTTATCATGCTCAGTCCCTAAATTGATCACCTCAACAGGTTCTTGATAGGGTTGGATTATCTTAGCTTCCTGTTCAATTAACCTTTCTAGTTCTGGGGGAGGCTAACAATCGTCTTCACAATCCTCATCAGCGTGATTAATTGGGCGTTCAAAATTACAAGAATGGGTTCTAGCGCTGCTATTTTCAACATATTCGTTTTCGACTCTGCATTGTTTAAATTAAGAAGAAAAAGAAAATATGAATAAAGATTGCCAAAAAAGAAAAGAGAAAAACAAAAAGCAGTTGAAGAATTCAAAAACGTATTTATTGATAATAAGTACGGAATTGAAATACATGCGCCCTAATTAGTTATCCTTATAGCCTTGGGCAGAGCAAAAGGAGTTAAAGTACACAATTACTTTGAACATGAATTAACAAACACGGGAAACTCGATGATCTTCCAATTGTTGAGACTGGTGTTGAGAGGACAAGGGTACACCAATTTGAGGGTATCATCATCAACATGGTCCTCTTCTTTCGCAGCAGCCACATGGTCAGCATATACTATTCCCGCGCTCTGAAATGTTTGGCGAATGTCACAAATAGAAATCTTATGTGAATTCAGTGTCTGATTTTCCAAATGAGCCATCCTGCTTTCCCTTTTTTTCTTTTACAGCCTTTTCTTTGTCAACTTTAGTAGGTACATATCCCAAACCGTACCTATCGTTATTTTCGGGTATATCTAACAATTTTCCCAATTTAGCAAAAACTCCTCCTTCCAACATCGATTTGGTAGACTTTAAGGATGTGGTAGGCAACTTTGGTTCTTTTAAAGGTGATCCTTCACCCATGAAGACAGCATTGGCAATTTCTAATGCTTGAAAGGAAGTCTCTATGGCTTCCTCCGTGTCCTCAATGTAGCCCGTAGAAGACAGATGACTAACTATCATATCTTCTTCCCCAGATATTATCACCAGTTTATTGTTCACTATAAACTTTAACTTTTGATGGAGAGTGGATGTTACTGCTCCAACAGCGTGAATCCACGGTCTCCCTAAAAGGCAACTGTACGCTGGTTTAATATCCATCACTTGGAAGGTTATTCCAAAGTTATGGGGTTCGATTTGAATTGGCAGGTCAATCTCACCAACAACTTGTCTTTTGGATCCATCAAACGCTTTCACCACCAAAGCACTCAGCTTCAAACAAGCTCCATCAACAAATAGTTTTGATAGTGTTGATTTCGGCATGACATTCAACGATGAACCATTATCAACAAGCACTCGTGCAAGAATATAATCATGACACTTCACAGAGATGTGTAGTGCTTTATTATGCTCTGTCCCTTTAGCTGGTAATTCGACATCGCTAAAACTCAGACATCTACTAGCGGTGATGTTACCGACAACCCCATCAAACTGGTCGACAGTGATATCATGAAAAACATGGGCCTCATTTAAAACCTTCATCAGTGCCTTTCTATGTGCTTCAGAATTCAATAACAAAGAGAGAACATATATCTTGGAAGGAGTTTGATTTAGTTGATCCACCACTTTATATTCACTTTGCTTGATGAATTTCAAAAATTTGTTAGCTTCTTCTTCAGGCACCGTCGTTTTGCTAGTCTCTGGTCCTTTTATAGCATGACCTTCTTTTTTCCTGAATTGTTCAGGAGCATATACTCAACAACTCCGAGTCACCCCACCAATCCCTGAAATGTTGGTGACATCAATCCCTTTAGGTTCGTAGTTACCACTTGATTGATGATCGGCTAAATGGGACGTGGCTTCGTAATTCCATGGTACCGCCTTGGTATTTTTATAAGGAAAAGGAGTTGGTGCTTGGACAATTATTGCATTGGGCCTGTGAAGAATTGGTTTGAGATTCTCCTTTCTATAGAGGATTTCTAATGGTCTTAGGAAAGATCTACTATTTTCCATGCACGGCTTTATGGTCAACACACGATCATCTTTTGCACACTCTTCAATGGCGTTGGCAGAGGTATCCCCATGGCCCGGCAAAGGGTTACTCCCTACGTTGGGACCGTCTTCCTTGAAGGTAAGCCATTTTGCATTGATCAGTTCTTGCACTTTAGATTTTAGGGCTTGACAATCTTCGATGGAATGCCCTACGGCTCTTGCATGGTATTCACATTTGGCATTTGGGTTGTACCATTTTGGGAATGGTGGTTCCAGAGGTTTCATTGGTCTTAGAACTACCATTGAATTCTGGAGTAGGTGAGGCAACAATTGGCTATATGTGATGGGAATCGGGTCGAAACGAGTTATCTTCTTCTCTCGATTAACTGGTGGTTTGTAGTGATTCGGGGTTGGATTTGGGTTCCATTGGTTTTGTTGCGAAAACGCAGCAGGTGGTGGTTGGACCAAAGGTGGTTGATAATAAGGTGGCCTTGAAGGGTGATATTACGGGTATGGAGTTCGTGAGGTCGCAGCCACATATGGATAAGGAATGTAGGGAATTTGGGGTATCGGAGGCTGAATATTCGGAGGTCGATAAGAATTCATGGCTGGAGAATAAGAGACCCTTGGGTTTGCCATTACAGTGTTAGCATCCCCCTCTTTCTTCTTTGTAAATCCCATCTGGGGTTTCTTCACACCACTCGTTGCACATACGATCTACTTGCGATGCCAATTCTCTCCACCGTTGTGCATATTCTTTGAATGTTTCATTGTCCTTTTTCGACGAATTTTGCAATTGCATCCTGTAGGGGGCTATGTCAATGTTATACCTGTATTGTTTCAGGAAGGTATCAGCCAAATCTTTCCATGAACGGATTTGATTTCGCTCGAGATGTATATACCAATTTAATGATGCCCCACTTAAACTGTCTTGAAAAAAATGGATGAGAAGTTTGTCATTATGAGCATGAGAAGCCATTTTTCTCCAATACATGGTCAGATGGTTTTTAGGGCATGTGACACCTCTGTATTTTTCAAACTCAGGTGTCTTGAATTTTGAAGGGATCACCACATCGGGAACCAACACATATCAAAAGCTTCGAGACCATAGACATTACTTCCTTCAATTGCTTTTATTCGTTCTTCTAAAACATGGAATTTCTCTTTCGACTGTGTATCGTCACCAACTTGAGGTTGTTGCCAATTTCCATTAGCATCAAAATGGGGTACTTGGGGTGCACTAAATGGAATATTTTCTGAAGGTATAGTGTTTTGGGGTGGCACGTAGCCATGAGGAGATGGGATTTGCGGTTGGTTTAGGCTTTGAGAGTTGATATTTGAATGGTTTGGATTATTGTCCATGGGATTGATGACTAAGGGTGGAGTATAACCATGTGGGAGACCATACATAGGAAATTGCATGGCTGGCGCGCGAAATTGTTGGGTAGTTGGGGTAAAGCCTGGTGGGTGAGATGGGGTAGCTTGGTGTTCTTCATTTGTAGTTGGAGGGTTCCCATCTGTATTATCCTTCGTTGTTAAAGCTTGTATAGCCTCTAGGATTCTATCAACCTTGTCCTTCAATTGGCTAACATCTGCTCTCATGACTTCTTGGTTTTGCTCAAGTTCGTCCATGATCTTGGAGTTTGCGCGAGTCCGATAAGGGTGTCGGGGAAACAGCTTTATTGATTTTTTTTTCTTCTGAAAGATCATATGATGCTAGTTAAAAAAATGAAGATTTATATGCATGCATGTGGGTATTAGAGAACCATTGATTTCGCAACCTAGGCACAAACATCTTTTTAGAAAACATAAAACAAGCTCATTCATTGATAATTAAAAAAGGTACAAGTGCAACGTTTCTCTTTGTATCTGAAATACATTATTTCTATCGCTCTCGGCGAATTAAACTATTCATTGCTTCTATCAAACTGTTACAATGTTGAATGAAAGTAATAATCTCAACAGGTGTGACAGATGGAACTATGCTTGCTTCTGCTTTCCTTAAGAGTACGGGAACCCTTTCGATGGCTTGGTTGGCTATGGAAGTGAGTTTTTCACAACGATCCATCCACATTACCCCTTCTTGCCCCAGCATCTCTATTGCTTCCACTTGTTCCATCATTCGGTTTCTTAACATATTTGCCTCCTCTTGTTCCTTCAACCACGCATCTCGGTACATAGCAACAACTTCTTGTTTTTCAATTTTTTCTTCTTCTATCCTTGTCTTATATTCTACTACCACTCTCTCCAACTGTTGTTTCAAATCTTCCAATTGTCTCTTCGCGTTTCTTTCACTGCTTTCTGAATCTTTCAACCATTTTCTCAACTTTTCAACCTCCTCTCGCGCCTGGTCTCTTTCTTGTCTTCTCAAACATAAAGACTCGTCTGAAGCCCTTAAATTGCATTGAAGCTTGAGCTTATAATCCTCCTCTACCTTTGCCCTCTTATTTGATCTTTCAAGAGAAATCGTCTTCTGCTCATTTTCCAACAAGGCGAACTCATATGCTCGACGAACTACCATCAACTCTTCTCCAATATTCTTCTTTTCCTCTTCCGCCTCTAGAATTGATGCTTGCAACTTCTCAATTTCTTCACTAACGATAATGGGTTGCATTGGTGTTTCATCGACCACCTCAGATGTACGACGAAAAGGCAGCTTGATCTTTTGGACCCTATTCTTGACCCACTGTCGGTAGCAATCATCTGCACCACAACTTCTACTTCCAAGTTCCTTCCCTTTTCTGATTATTGTCTTCCAAGATTGACGTACTCTCCTAAAATCTTCAATCTTTTCTAAACCCATGTCATAAAGAATAAAAGGGGTTATTAGTTTTTGCATTGGTTCTCCTATGATAGGATACCCAAGTTGCCTCAAGGCCAATACTGAAAGGGATTATTACTTCTTTTACCTCTCGCCATCTCGCATACCATCGAACTGTTTTTTCATTAAGATCTACGAACCTCTGAGCCCATTCTCGATCATCCTTTATGTCAACACAACAGTTCTTGAAATCATTGATAGGACAACGCTTTTGGCACCCACTATCAAACATATGATTCACCAACCAGACGTACAAAACCGGTAAACAACACAAAATTCGTTTGCCTTTTTTTTCATGACAGTAATTAAGTGTATAGTACACGTCAGCGAGGACGGCTGTTGTAGGATTTTCTCCTCTACTCTTCAAGGCTAGGATGCTGCTAAATCAATAATTTCTTCATCACTCGGGAATAGAACGACTCCATAGATGGTGAGAGCTAGCACCTCCATAAAAGCACTCCAATCTTGGGCTTTAGCTAAATGATGTGCTCTTTTCTCAAAAAAACTTCTTAGGAAACCAGAAGTCCCTTTCTTCTTTTGGCTAATCAATATTTCCTCTTCAACCTTTAGTATCTCAGCTATTTTGGTTGTGGATGGATAATTCCCCATGTAACGATAAGGTTTCCCTTTTTCTAGGGAGTAGCCTAAAATTGGTCCAAACTCTTCCAAAGTAGGCGCAAGTTGGAAGTCTTGAAAAGTGAAGCATCTCAAAGGAGAGTCGTAGAATTGAGACAAAGCGGTAATAGCCCCTATTTGTACATCCACATCCAATAAATCAAGAATCTTTCCATATTTCTTAGTAAATGTTAACCGGTGATTAAGTTCCAACAAGCTACGAAGTTCTTTTAAACTGTCAACCTGAGGCTTTTTGACTTTCACATTCATAGTTTTCCTTAGCATTGGGGTTACAGTTTCACTGTTGGATCCCATTTTTAATCAAAGATATCCACACCCTAGCTTTGAATTCAATGGTTCTCTAATGGACCTACATAAAAATGAATGATTATGAATAATGTATGGTATGGCGTTGAAAATAATTTTTAATGCATGAAAGGAATGCATGGTACTTAAAAAAATTAACTTTAACATTAACGATGAAAACTACTTGCATTGATGCAATAGAAAAAAAAATTGAGAGGTATACTAACTTCAGATGGTGGAAAAAAAATAATAAATAAATAAATAAATAAATAAAAATTGCCATTTAAAAGCAAGAAAGCTAGGATATGACTTAGATGCATTCTAACCAAGATTAGAGAAATTTTAAAGTCTATAAGCTTCTAAATTCGTGAATTCTTTCCTGGGCGGGTTCTATAGTCCTAAAATTCATTGGTCTCTAGAGCCAAGTACTCGTATTGAAACATCACTACAAATAGGAAGTACATCCAAAATGTAGGTATTTTCAATAGAGTCACACTCCAGACAAGATTTTCGCAATAACCAAATAGGAAGTACATCCAACATGATTACCACTAAACCTCTAACTAAACTTAAGCTTCGCTCAGGCCCGAGTATAGGGTCTCACTCATAAGTGTGTGTGTGAGTGAACGTGTAGTGTGTGAAGAGAATCACAATCCAATAAACGATGTAAAATACTCAACACACATATATAAATATATATATATATATATATATATATATATATATATATATATATATATATATATATATATAAAGATAATGACTACAAGAAAATAACTAATACACAATAAAGGCATAAAGTAAAGAAAATGAAAGGAGATATAAATATAAAAAAAGTAAAAAAAAAAAATTGCACAATTAATTATGTTAGGCTTGACTCTCTAACAGTCCCCAGTGGAGTCGCCAGCTGTCGCGGCCTAAAATTTTGAGTGTTTCTCGAATTCAATGGAGTCGCCACCAAAGATTATTTTAAAATAGGAAAAATATTGGAAAACCCTTAAAAATAAAAATAAAAGAAAAAATGGTCATTGAAACCAAATTTTGAGTTCGGGAGTCGATTATGCGTAGGGAAGGTATTAGCACCCTACGACATCCGTTAAAAAAAACGGTTACCTATAATTAATTGTGCAAAATTAATATCATCTTAAATATATTTATTTCTCCTTTTTAAAATGCAAATATAATATTTTTACGAAAATAATCTAATGATAAAAGTACATTTAAAATATAGAGAAAAAAAAAGTTTGTTATTATGCTTGACAAGAGTGCGATCTTGCTCCTACGTATCTCCCGGTGCGATGGAGAAATCAAAGCTACGTAGTTCTTGGGTAGAAAATGCGGATGTGTTGATTGCTTTTAAAGAAATTGTGTTCTGTTGTTGATAAAAAAGTTTTGAAACAAAAAATTGGTTTGATTTGAATAATATTTTAAAATGCAAGCTTTAAGACTATCTAGTCGTACGACTCGTGTCTCAAAAAAATTAAGGAGTAAAAAGATGTCACATCTAATTTAATCCTTTTAAGAATATTTTTTATCATTTTTTATTTTGAATATTAAGTTTTAAAATTGTCAAGTAGTACAATTTGTGTACCAAAAAATTTAAGGAGTAAAAAGATGTCACATCTAATTTAATCCTTTTGAAAATATTTTATCATTTCGGTTTTAAATATTAAGTTTTAAAATTGTCAAGTAGTACAATTTGTATATATTAAAAATTTAAGGAGTAAAAAGATGTCACATCTAATTTAATCCTTTTGAAAATATTTTATCATTTTTGGTTTTAAATATTAAGTTTTAAAATTGTCAAGTAATACAAATTGTATATTAAAAATTTAAGGAGTAAAAAGATGTCACATCTAATTTAATCCTTTTGAAAATATTTTATTATTCGGTTTAGATATGAATAAAAAAAAACACCAAATTGTACGGTATGTGTCTTAACAACTCAAAGATAAAAATAATACCACGTCTAATTTGAACAAATTTATAAGTCGATTTTAGATTAATTTACTAAAACATAATAAATGAATAAATAAATAAACAAATGAATAAATAAATAAATAAATAAGCAAATGAATAAATAAATAAATAAAGATAATTTTAGAACTATTAAGTTGTACCACTTGTGTCCTAACAACTCAAAGATTAAAAAGATGTCACATCTAATTAATCTTTAATATAATATTTACTTTTTTTTTAATGAAATTTGATACTTAAGTAATGAAACAAATTAACTATTTTTAAAAATAAAATAAAATAAACTAAATAGTTTTAAATGGGCTGAACAGGTTTTTATTTTTTTTATTAGAACCAAACCCAACTTAACAAATTCTGACCAGAGTCCAAGCCCAACCTGACAAAAAGAAAAGGGTTAAAGCCTAAAACTGAAAACCCTAGTTTCCAATTAAGGGGGCGGCTACCTTACAGCACAAAGGGAGCGGCTGGGCATGGCAAAACGCGGCTGGGCAAAACAAAAAGGGAACACGCGGCTGGGCATGGCAAGATGCGGCTGGGCAAAACAAAAAGGGAACACGCGGCTGGGCATGGCAAGACGTGGCTGGGCAAAACAGAAAGGGAACACGCGGCTGGGCCAAACAGAGAGTGAAAACAAAGAAGAAACAAGGAAATGGCGAAGATGGAGACGGTGAGGACAGCGACGTCGGTGAGGACAGCGGCGACGGCACGGACATCGGTGACGACAAGGACGACGACGGCAAGGACGGTGACGGCGAGGACGACATCCACAGGTTCGATTTTTTGTCTTATTTTCTTTTATTTTTTTATAATGTAATCTTATTTTTACAAATTAAAATTTTATTTTTTTTAACTCATCTTGAATGGTACACTTTGCGTAATCCCTCTTTTTATTTTATCAGAATGCTAAAATTTGCATATCACAATTTTTATCTTTATTTTCACATACAGTAATCCCAAATTTACATCTTTTTTAGAATAACAAAAAGATTAAAAAGAGGAAAAATAAAAAAGTACCTTACTTCTTCTTCTGCTTTCTGCTTGTTCTGCTTGTTAGTGTTTTGATCAGGTTTTTTACTTGAGTTTATTTGTTTTTGTATGGGTTTAGGTTCTCAACAATTTTACTACTTCTCTAACAATTTCACAATTTTTCTGCCTCTTTGAGTTGCTGTCTCCTATTTTTCAAAATCTCCCCCATTTCTTGATTTTTTTTGTCTCAATTTATAAGTAAAATGATGAGTGTTTCTGATAAGTGGACAAATTTGAGTCCTGGATTTTACATTGTTCTACACCAAATTTTAACTGGATTTTGTATTGTTTTTGTAACAAATTTTAAGCAATGTATAATTAAGGAAAAGGGTCTTCTACTTTTTCATTGAGTGGACACAGATGTTACAAGTAATACCTTATTAGGCTAAAAAATAAATCAGATTAGACAAGAAACTAGTTTATAGTATGTTTGTGATTTTGAAAATAAAAGTGTTCTCTTCTTTTTTAGGAAGAAGCAAACAAAGTCTGTTGCTGGGTTGCTGTGGCAGTGAGTTGGCTGGCTAATAGCGGAGGATGATGGGTTGATGGGGCGTCTGTACACACAGGGCATTGTTACAAAAAAAAATAAAAAATTGTTGTAATTTATTTGTTTTATTATTTATTACAAATGATGATTTTTTTTTTAGATTTTTGATAATAATAATTGTAAAATAATTATTGGGCATTTTTAATTAATCTGACAAAATTGAGGTACTACACTTTTTATGAAAGAAAGCTTCAAGAGGTGAGTAATCACACCCTTTAAACTTTCATGGTACATTTGTTTTGGGAATTTGGGATGGAAAAAGAGTTTTTATGATACATTTGTTTTGGGAATTTGGGATGGAAAAAGAGTTAGATGTTTTGAATGGTACTTTCTTCTAAAATTATATTTTTGATGAAAATCTAACTCTATTAAAATTGGAATTTTATGAATTGTAATAATAGATTATGAATTGATTTATTTACTACTGTTTGTTGGATTTCCGTTTTACGGTGGTTTGAATATATATCCTTTAAAAGATTGTTTTATTATATTTTCTTGAATGATTGTTGTTATTATATATTCAAATAAAATATCATATTATAAATATATATATTCTCTAAGAGATTGTTTTATTATATTTTCCGGAATGATTGTTGTTATTATATTCAAATAAAACATCATATTATAAATATATATATATATATATATATATATATATATATATATATATATATATATATTCTTTAATAGATAGTTTTATTATATTTTCTTGAATGATTGCTGTTATTATATATTCAAATGAAATATTATATTGTAGATATATATTCTTTAAAAGATTGTTTTACTATATTTTCCTGAATGATTGTTGTTATTATATTCAAATGAAATATTATATTATAAATATGATCTTACGAATATGATTGTTAAAATTATGAATTACCTTGATTGTGTGTGCTGGAGATGGGTCTTGTACCCCACATATTGATGAGTTTTAAACTTCACAAAGAGATGAGATTTAAACTCCACACGGATGGGTCTCGTACCCCACATATAGATGAGTTTTAAACTTCACAAAGAGATGAGGTTTAAACTCCACATGGATGGGTCTTGTACCCCACATATAGATGAGTTTTAAACTTCACAAAGAGATGAGGTTTAGACTCCACACGGATGGGTCTCGTACCCCACACTGGATGAGCTGGTGCTCCACATGATGAGATAATACTCACTTCGAAGAAGTAGTATATCTCCATATAACGATGAGACATTCTTGGATTGGTTGGTTTATTTCTGCAAAATAAATGTGTATATTGGATTTGTTCGATTATTATAGGTGTGAATTATCGTTAATTTAACTGATGAGTTTTATTAATTATTAGAAGTAATTGGTTATTATAGATAAATCTTAGTTATATCATATATATTTCTAAAGAATATTTTTGGAAGAAGGCGGGTGCCATGATCGATTTTTCCGGTTACCGCGCCGGCTGAGAACAATACTATTTTTAAAAATGTGTGTATTATTCACTGGGATTTAGTATCTCATTAAAGTGTTGTTTTCAGAGACTGAGACTGTCGGGGACGTCGAGAGTTGAGAAGTCATACTTCCTTTGAGAAGAGTAATTTTCTTAGATTAGGTTAGTAGATCAAGAGTTAGTAGACATAGTGTCTACATTGTAGTTTATTTCGGGATTAGTTATTAAATACCCAGATTTGAATATTTTGATTATTAAGGAATTTTCAGCTGTAAAGTTTTATTTTAAGAATTTTACAATATTATTTCTTTCGAGAACTTCATTATTTATTATAGTACCTTTTCTCTTATATAAATATGAAAACTTTTTCGTTATTACCTCAATTTTTATACCCACATAACTAGGCGTTACAGTGACTAAGATATCTATGTAGTGCGTGTCTATATATATATTATAAAATCAAAATTTTATTTATGAAAATATAAAGAATATTCTGATTCTTACATTAAAAAAAAATATAAATCTAATATCATAGTAGGAAATAATTATCTACCTTCTATTCAAGATTATAGACATCCTATCCAATTATTTGCTCGCAAATCGGACAACAAAGAAAATAAATAAGCTGAGTACAGTAGCAACATTACAATCGACCAACAAAATACAATCCTTCAAACACCTGGACTAAGCTAATGCTACATAATCCTATATAATTAAAGGATGATATTCTTGCATAACAAGCCAAACGATACAAAATATCTTCAATCATCATACGCCAATCAACCATTGCCTCATGAATTTAGTAGTACTACTTGCGAAGATCCTGTTACTTGCTCGAAATACACATCGATACAAAATATCTCATGTCAAATTTGACTTTTTTATTCACTTGCTAATGTACCACATCCAACAATTTAATTTAATACTGTTCACAATATTATGTAAGTCTTTGGAGCCCCATTAAAAATAATAGCATTTCTCACACCTCATATATTCCATGTCATAGCAAGTGAAATTTGTTGGAGTATAGTGCAAATTTGACTAGAAAGAAGATGAAACTAAATAACAAATGATGATTGCACAAATAAATTCTAAAGTGTGTGTATCACACTAAATTTTAGATTCGATTCACCCAAATAGATTTATATATATTGAATGCAAATGAGTTAACCGATAAATCTTCTTCATGATACTTTGGAATCCTTGAAGTGAATTGCATATTCACATCAAATCTATGGATCAATGATAGTTTACAAAATAAAATTCTTTCATTTACTTTCGTGTACTAGAGAATAGAAAAAATGACTCAGAAATATTTTTGATAAAATTTTGACTCATGTAACATGAAATTTTGTGTTTTTAATTCTGCTTCTAAAGTGTTTTTATTTATAGAAAAACTCATATCAATCGGTGAAAGAAAACAACTCCTGCAAAAATTTGTAATCCTTATAACTTAACAAATACATTAGTTTAATTGCTAAAGGATGCATTAAATTCAAACATTACAACCACTTAGTCAGATAACATATTAAATTATTTAATTTTACTATATTAATATAATTATTAGAAAATTCTAAATATATTTTAAAAATTTCTCAAACAAAATTGACCCTTCTTACTGCATTTTTATCTATTGAAAACATCACACAAGGCAAAAAAATGTTTTTGTAATAATATTATTATTATCAGCTGTCAAATAACAAAACTTCTTTCAACCACACTCCATGTGTCATCTTATAATAAATGCGCTCTCCTACCCAATTTTTAATTCTTACAATTTCAGGTACAACTTTCATATGGACCAACTCTTTTATTTAATTTTTATATTTAAAAAAATACAAAAGCCCACATTGAGAATAAGAAACGCAGTTTTCTTGCAGCCCATTAATTGCAACAAAGCTTAAAATGTGTACATTTCCATTGTCGCTTCATTCCCCAGATCAAACAATCTGTCTCCTTACCATTTTATTCTTCCAATCAAATTAGTTGTCCTTCCATATGTTACAACTAGATATCTTTAATAATGGTTATGTCATTCTCAATGTATAGAAGATAGCCCATTTCCTCGTTGCCTTTTTCACTCAACTTATTGTTTTAACATATTTTTTACCGAAGATATTTACATCCAAATTAATCTAAAAAAAATGCAAAATCGTTAAAAAAAAATTAAAAATCACTCAAAACTGAATATTATTGAATGATTTTAGATTTTTTTTTTGTAATAATCGTTCGGATCGAATTTCGAATTCATTTTTAAAGACAAAACTAAACCAAAGTACATTTATAAATTTTAATACTGATTTATTTTTTTATTAGTATGAGATATTGAATTAAACTATTATTTGTTAATTTCAATTAATTTTTAATAATACTTATTTGTTAAAGTTGATATATTTTTATTAGTATTTCATATAAATCAAACATAATCGATTTATGTTATTCCATAATATTAATTTGTAGTATATTATATAAATATTTTACTTCAAATTTGTTATGTTAATGTAATTTTATAATATTATTATTAAAATAATATATTACAAATTGTAATTTAGATTTAAAGCATATTAATTTGGATTGGATCAGATTTTTTTTTGAGTAATCATCTAAATCGAACCGAATCGCGAATATTTTAATTTTTAGACCGCTTGAATTTTTCTCTCAAAATTGATTCAAACCGCACCGCAAACACCCCCTAATCTCAACCCTTCTTTTGTGATTTGTAATTGGAATTAAGATATATTATGTGACTATAATTAAAATCTCTTATCTTTGACCCTTCTTTTGATTGATGTTTTTCAATTTAAGGGGTTAAATTTCTTTTTTCATAATTGAGGAACTACATTGATCTATTTTACAATTTGAAGGACTAAAATATGTATTTACTCGTGTTTCATACACACAAAAATCGCAATTTGCTTGGGAGTTGAGGCTAAAGGTAATTTATAAACAACACTCAGATTCCTCTATCCCATTGATGCATCTTATATTAAGGACCAAATCGCGAAGACTTGCAGACAATACTCAAGAAAGAGAATACCTCAAAAATATGGTTTGAGTTAGGAACAATAATATTATGTGTGAAAAACAAGAGTCTAAGCTCCGCACGAGGACTGACAAACCTTTAAGCCCCTTAGCTTCAAGGAAGCTCTTCCGCTAGTTATGATTCACACAAAAAAATATCATTATTTAAAAATCAAAGTTAAAATAGTTTATATACAACACTTTGCCCTTTATCCCTGAGACAAATTTCACCATAGATAAAAGCGTGAAATGGTACACACAAGATTCCAAAACATACGATGTCCCTTAAATGTGACTTGAGTTGGGAATTCAAAATAACTCTCCAAAATCACAAGTTTTATAAGAAATCTGTACAAAAACTTATTTACTAAATATACCTCATAGTTTTTATTGAATTATCAAAATATGAATTTACATTGTTAGGTACAAGCTTATATAGTGATAAGATAGAATTGGTATTAACTGAGGAATAAAACAATTACAACCAATAACTAACTCTATTGACTAGTGGATAACTAACAGGGACAAGTTAACTGCCTTAGCCTAATTGCATTGGGAGGTTGAGTGACTAGGTAGGATGAGGGTCTGGTGGCAGGTGACTGGCTGACATGGTCTGGTGGCAGATGACTGGCTGACTGGCTCGAGGCTAGCATGACTGACTGACTGATTCGAGGCTGGCATAGAGGGTGCTAGCTTACAAGCTGGTGATTAGCAAACTCATATATAGGACCACTGGTTTGTAGGCTGATGGAGGCTTGTATCCTAGATTGACTGATAGGAAGCTGGCTGGCATATGCAAGCCCATGGCTGGCTGGCCGACCTGGCACTGGCCTATGGCTGGATAGTTGTACTAATGCAGGCCCATGTGAGGATGATGGAACTAACTCACCCTTATCTTCTAATAAGTTTAGTTTCATAAGCTATAGGCAAGAAAATCCGACTACATTTATGTAAAAAAATTTGTTTGACACATTTGAGTTTACAATTTTGCATCCATTGTCCACAGTTACACATTCTCGCTCATCTCACTTATGAATCTCATTTCTCATTCGCGACATAGCTCCACCCAACAACTCACTGCACACAGCTCTCATCTCTCTCTAAGCATAAACCACCAGACAACCACAAAGCTTCGACCTGCGATCACTATGTCTGCTCCCACCATAACACAACTCTCATCTATGCTGATATGTTAGACCCCTATGGTTATCAAAAAAATTTGACGGTGTCGTCATTTTTTTCCATAATCATTACCATAATTTCTTTGGCTTGCTCAAAACAACATAATAATAAAACTACAAGGAACAACAAACTAAAATATTATAAACCTAGAAAAGCATTCCGTAAATTAGAATGTCTTTCAATCAAAATAGGAAGAATTAACAACTTTCTTTCAAAGGGGAATACATTATACAAAATTGATATAGGTAAGCAAATCCAATAATGAAACTTAAGACAATATAATCCCAAAAGAGAGAACGAAAAACATTTTCCTGCATCCGAAAGTATCAAATTGCCCCTGCACAACCAAGTGCAATTAAAATGATAACGGAAACACTTACAAGAAAATGAAAACAAATTTGGGTAATACTAAAAAGTGCTCTGAGTCACTTGTAAAAAATCAAAATAAATAAATAAATTTAAGCAGAAAAAAATCGTTTTTTAAAATTTTAAAACATATTTCTGAAATTTTATTTTTCTTTTTGAATCTTTAACTAATGTCTGGAACATTTGTTAGCATTTTAAAACAAATTTTAGCCTTTTCAAAAAAATTAAAATAAAAAAGAAAATGTAAACAAAATTAGCTTGTTAACTTTTTTTCATTAAAACTATGTTTAGTATCACGCTGAATTTATCAGCAAAAGCTCCATCGTGATACCAAACACTAACACTAATACCCATTCTTCTTTGTATTTTGTTTTTCCAAAAAACTAATACCCATTCTTCGAAAATGGAGAATTGCAATCACCGGTTCTAAGGCTATTTTCAATGGAGGGTTAAGCAAAGGCGTAATTGTTAATTTAGTGGATTATCGTGTGATTTTTGCTTTATGAGGTGGAGCATTGCAATCACTGGTTCTTCACTTGCCCTTTTTCTTACTTGGTGTGTGTGACAAAAGTATGTATGGATGAGGTTTTAAGAAAGCTCGGAGAGAAGTGGTAAACTTAGGGGTATAACTGGAAGCTTTTGAGAGGAAGAATGAAAGAAGTCGCATGGAGGATGCATCAATGGTCGAACAAGAGGAATCCATCAATTATTTAAGAGTACGATGCTAGGAAGTCGGAGATTGAAGAGTTACCTTCAAAGATGGTTATCATAGAATTACGATGCTTCCTCTTGCGCCTCCTTGCATTCCTCAAAATTCGCTCCGTTTCTTCCTCTTCTTCCTTTGTCAAATTTCCGAACAAGTCTTCTCCATGAAAATACATATTTAATTAGAGTAGATCAATGAATTATATATACCGTGCTTTGATAAATCAATTAAGTATGTGATAACTCTAGACAGCGTACATAATCAGTATCACTTTTAAGCATGATTGATTATACTGGATTGTTGTCATAATCTCCTTTAAATAGAAGAAAATGTTAACTAAATGTAACAGACACATCACACTCCCAAGTAGAATCTCTGTATTCAACTTAATTTGATAATAATTACAGAAATCTGCAGAATGCAGTTCTATTATGTATCTTATGAACTAAGTTGCTGGAAAATAAATGCTAACAATGAACTATTAGAAAGCTCAAAGAGAATAAGTTTGTCCAAATCACGGTGAGCCAATGTGATTTTAGTAAAATCACGGCGGTTCACTCTAATCATGCATGCAGAGAAAATGACTTTTTACAAATCAACCATGCCCTTTTCTCTCCGATTCCCTTTCTTATATCCCTTACACACAAAATCACCCATCATTCGGTTAGGGAGCCTCTTCCTTGCACTCCTCCTCATTGCTACCAGTCCATCTGTTGTAACCAACTTAGCTCTCTCCATTTGGTTGACGTGACTTGCCTCATTCGTAATTTTTGCTTTCTTGTTCCATTCCCCCTTCGCTGCTACTGGTGTCATATAACACTAAATAGCTAATGTTTTTCATAACCCAAAACAGTATCTAGAAATTGAATTCATCCCTTATACTGCCTTGCTCACTAGTCACTACCACCACAACAATCCAATTTCAAACTATTTTGAAAAAGCATATAAAAAGATGAAAACGCTATGTTTCAGCGTTGCTATCGAATGAGTTTAAAAATAACCAATCTCAATTTGTTTTTCTTGCATAGGAGACAATATAAGCAATAAGACTCCATCAAAAAATATGTATATCTATATAAGAAATGAGAAACCAAAAGGAAGTCTTGTTAAAGTTGTGCCAATTACCTGCATTTACTTCGCCCAAGCAGAAAAAACTTCCATCAGTCTCCTCATCAGATTCAATGACGATTGCGTAGTCTCTTCCTCCCCTTATAACCTGTCATGCAAACAGTATTTGACATTTACAACGGATAAAACACGTATAAGATTTGTCAAATTGATAAGCACATGTCTTTTGCATGAAAATAAAATGAGAAATGTCACTGGCAAGTGCATATCATATAATAGAGCATATCATACCATAAGAAGGAAGAACAACACAATTAACTTGATTTAGAAGGCACGTAAATCATGAACAGGAAGAGACCAAAATTTTGAAAATACCTTCTCCGCGTGTGGTTGTTTTTGCTTTTGCACCTTCTCAGATATTCTATCTGAAAAAGTGACTCTCTCTCTTTTTACTGGCATCCAGCCTCCAGTTTCTACTTTTGAAGCTACAGTAGCTTGTGTATTCATCTTCGCTTCACTAAAGTCAAGACAAAAATACTTGTGACCCTTGGTCATAAATGCTTTTGCAAGTGAAGACTAATGTAACTAGTTGTAAATAAAAGGATTGATAACATACTAAATTGATCAGACTAATGGATGTAACTTTCCTAGTTGATCAGAAATCTTAGAGTTAGGAAAAGTTGGGAGATACACTTACTTAGCAGGATGCTGACGCATTTTCGGCGCTGGCGCGATAACTTGTTTGCCAACATTCTGCAGTATATCAGGAAATAACTATGTTTTTCACCACAGGAAGTAATCCGAAGCAAGATGGGTGTGTGCATGTGTCTCTGTGTGTGGAACAAAGTAATATCTTTCACCATAAGAATAATATCAGCAAAGTATGTTAATGGTTTATTATTAGAGACAAAGCACCTTTGAAGATGGAATAAGCTGCGCCAGATCCTTTTGGTTGGTATGTTTTAAACTGCAAGAGATTTCCTGCAAATACAAGGGCATAAAGCATCAGTTTGTTGACAGCCATCTAGGAGACTAAGATATGAATGACAAGGAAAAGAAAGAAAGCTAAATGGAAAATTCAAAGGCATTGTACATGTAGCGAAAAAATTGAAGAGGGGTTTTAAGCAATCTTACATTGAATATCTGTAACCTTAAAAAAAATTGAAATCTATTATGTGTGCTGTGTGCATACTTTAATTATTATGCATTGCCATATCTTACGTGCCTTCATTTCCTTGGTGGTCTTCTGGAGATCATTTTGCACATTTCGAAGAGAAGATTCAATTAACTGCGGCATGGCTGAAACCATCGTATATACTTCCTGTAACTTTTCTATGTTTGTAACGTGGCTCATTTGTTCAGATAAAGATGCCAAGGTCCCATTAATGCTTGCTTTAATTTCTTCTTGTCCTTTGGTCTGATTTAAAACCACTGTCTCTCAGTCTATCGAACTTCAATATTCATTGATGTAAGAGAAATCATGCAAGTCAAGATAAAAATCGGGTAGTTACCATTAACTGAAGTGAGTTATCCTGAGCAATCAACTTCTGTCTTATGTACTCCACTGAAATGAAATGAAATGAAAAGCTAGGAGTTAAAGTTGTATACTAGCGTAAAAAAAGTAAATTCATTAAGAACAAAGCCATAAAATATGTTCAGAACTTCAGATCATCATAAATTTAGAAATGGATGCAATGTAGAGCCATATGTAAGTTTGCATCAATCACGTCATGAACAGAAAATTGAGCTAAATGTCATAATTATAAGTACAGAAAAGAGCCAGCTATCGGTAATGTTTCAGAGAATAAACAATATTTCAGAAATTCCATCATGGGTAGAGAATCAAAGGAGGAGACAGCCATACAAAATTTAGTAGAATGTTCTGAGAAAAGTGAACGACATGAATTCAAACTTATAGTAAAAAAGGACTAATGCAATCACTAGATTTTTTTTCCAGAGGCAGTTACTTCCAAATATAAGTACACTTATATTGATTCATATATAAATACAACTAGCATAAATTTTTTCAGAATATTGTCAATACTTAGAATGTTAGTCGCTTACTCTCCAAAATAATTTCCTTAGTTCCTTTGTTTACTTGCATTATGTCACTTTGAACAGAATCCATGATCATTGCAAACCTGCTCAATGAGGTTTCCATTATGCCAATTCGGTGTTCGAGTCCTTCACTCAACTGATCTGTGGAACAAACAGTAGGTTTGTTATCATCAGTAAATAACGTGCAAAAATAAAAGGACTTAATTGATTGACTTCCTATTTTTGCATAGGTTAAAGAAAGACAGTTTATCCTTGGATACATCTAATGTGGATGCTAAAATTTTAAGCTATTGAAGCAACACTCGCACGTTCATTAAATATACTCACTTTTATTATCTGCAGAATTCCATTTAACCAAGAGATTGGATGAAGATCTTGAGTTGAGTGGTTGACTCTCGTCCTTTGAATAAGTAAGTCGGGGCAAACAAGAAAACCTCCTTGAAGAGTTCTCATGTTCTTGAGAACCAACTCTCTGTAAGGATTAAAAGATCAAATGGAATCGTGAATTGCATGTATTCATGTTAGCTACTAACAAAAAGGGAATGAACATTTCAACCAAAATATGTTAATTAAAACTTTCATAATTGATTGAAGGTTCTTAGAATACGTTATCTATTTACTAGGAACGTAGCTGTTGACAAACTATTCATTTATCTTCCATTTCTAAAGTCTAGAGATTCAAGCAGGGTATATATGAGCTTTATCCTTTAAAAAAATTTAGATTTAAATCCCACACAAGATAGTGCACCATGCAATTCTCACCCATTTCCAATAGAGGATTGGAAGTAAATTGGTTAAAAGTTTAAGTCCACTCAAATGGTGAACACTGGACAGCTGCGTAAGAGGTATTGGAGTTATACATTGTATTATTTTGTTAATTTGTGTCCCTGGTTATGTGGCCTTTCCTTGTTGTATTTCTGTTAGTTTTTTTTTTCCCTTTAATCCTTTTTCATATTAAGAGGTAAGCATTTAAAGCCTAATATTCAACATATTTCTAAAATAAGCAAACATGGTGTTCCTTAAGCAATACAAAGAGTGACAATATAGCACTTGATTTGTTAAGGGAATGCCAAATTAACAATAACTTGATATTACTATTAGAGTATGTTCAGAATCACGGTCAACTTGACGAAAATATGGAGGCACCTTAATTTAATTGAAGTAACAAAATGTAGCTTTTGAAAAAAATCACTTTAGTTTACCGTGATTCTAATAACCTCATTGCAAATCCAAACATCCACTTAATCATGCTTTTATTTCATCTTTGCCTAACGGTAGGCTCTTCGAAAGCCACAAATAATTTACAAAATAATTGCAATGCAAATGTCAAACTTATTAAGGCCTAATTCTGATTACAATTAGTTTCTAGCTCATAGAAGCATCTCATTTAAACTAAGTTAACTATTGTTCAATTACGAAAAAATCCTTCTCAACATATATAGATGTCAGACAAAGTTAAACAAGAGGCATTGTGCAAAAACTTATATGCAGGAGCTAATTTCAAGTTACTTAAAATAATCATAGTAATGTTTTCGTGATAATTCATTTATCACATACTTCTTGAGAAGTTCATCGAAACTGAATCTACAAGATTTTTCAACTATATTAAACTAATGCGATTGGAATATGACATTCTTCTATACGAGAAATTGAAATTCCAGCATCAGGATCGTATAGGTTTAACCTGATCATTTGCTGTGATAGCTTCATCGAGAGAGCTTTGAGATAAATGAGACAAAATTCCTTGCTGAGATGAAAGTCCCTGAGAAAACGACTGCTGAGACTGTTGTGATCGATGTTGCGACACTTGTAATCCGCTCGATACATTGTTCGGCCTCCTATCATATTTTCCACAATAAACACCAAAATCCACAACAACAACAAAAATCAATAACAGGAGTATTCATCTAGATACACAATGCTAAAACTGCAAAAACTCAAAAGAAACATGAATTTGCACCGAGACATAATAATTTGCCTAAATCACAGTTACTTTACTCCGTTTCTAGATCCTGTAATTTCACATGATCTAAACATAGCGTTCTAAGTAGTTAACAAACCAGAAAAATCATCATCAAACGATAGCATATATGGACAAACTTCAGATCTAGAATATCTTATTTAAAAAGAAAACAATCAAATAAACTTTCTCTCTCTCTCTCTCTCTCTCTTGATCTATAAAAGTAGTTAACCTTGCATAACCGTGAGGAGGAGGGAAAACAGAAATGGAGGAGAGATCGCAGGCCTTGTTAATTTTCATTTTCATTTCGGATCCGTTTTGTAATTTCGTCGTTGTTAGAATATGCAGAAACGGTGAGGTTTGAGAGTGGGAGAGAGGAACTCTGTGATAGCGCTCTATTTGGGAAGAAGAGATGGAACTAGCGAGTTAGTTGTAAACTGGCGGGAATGGAACGGGAATTTAAACGTTGGACTGGAGAATATAGGCCGTTTTCTTGTGGGTTTAACGGTTTTAAGCAGCACATGGGCCGGATCTCGGGTCCACTGTTTCTTTTCACAATTTCTTTTGGGTCAAAAGAAAAGGAATTAAATTTAATTATACATATAGTATAAAGTAATTGAGAATTTCCACTATACATAAGTCAAATTCGATATCAATTGATATATTTGGTCTTTAAATTAATAATTAAATAAGTTTTTTTTTTTGAAAAGAATTATTTTCTATCACTTATATAATTATATTAATTAAATACTGTTTACTAAAAATATCAACGAAATAAAATTTAATTTTTTTTGAATTATTATTATTCATAATAGTGAATAATTAATATTGTAATGATAAAATGTAAAAAATTAGTATTATGTTTATAAATAACAAAATGATATTTTTTTCTTATGAAATAATCTTTTTTAAAAGACAAAAATAAATAAATAACTATTTAATTCATAAAATTGTTCGTTAATTTATTAGTTTATTGAAAAGATGAAGCAAAATCTTTTTAATATGTAAATGTAACTTGTAAACTTCCAAAATGATTTTATATATACATCAAATTAAATCTCACTATTAAGAAATTTATAATGATGTTTAAGAAACATTATGATATTTTAAATAGTAAGATTTGATTCAATGTTATGCAATTTTTACTTTTTTGATAAAAGAGACTAGAGCCAAAGAACAATTAAAACTCAAAAGGGATACAAGTTAAGATGACATCCACCCTTATACACAGCTAAAATTAAAGGAATTTTATTAAAAGAAATTAGACTTAAATATACATTTAGTTTTGGTAAAATACAAGAAATTTAATTGTAGTTTATGTAAAAAAGAAATAGTTGAAGTCCTTGCAAAATCAAAACATTTTTGTTTTAATCCCTAATACTTAATACCGTTAATTTTTTAACGGTTGAATAATTAATGACTTTAAATTTAGTATCTGGAAAATCCATAAAATTTGGTTTTAATTCCTATAAAATATAACAACAAAAAATTGATTTTAGTCCCTATATAATAAAAGAATCGTTTTACTTTTGGG
This sequence comes from Cicer yamashitae, assembly GCA_037974755.1. Taxonomy (NCBI): domain Eukaryota; kingdom Viridiplantae; phylum Streptophyta; class Magnoliopsida; order Fabales; family Fabaceae; genus Cicer; species Cicer yamashitae. The sequence goes on from JBBPBQ010000002.1 coordinate 47,854,851, forward strand.
TAGAGTTTTTATAATAAATTATAATTAGTATATTATAATTATTATCATTTTAATTTAGAATATACAAAAAAATTAATTTTGACTAATTAATTAATAAAAAATATTTATCATGTGTATGGTTATATGTTTTACTAGCTTCTTTAGTGACTCATTATCAAACAAACAACATAAAGAAAATTACAATTAGTATATTATAATTGTTAATATTTTTTTTTATGTTGATGATATTAAAAAAACACTCATTTTAACTAATTTTTTATTGTAAAAAATTTGTCGGACCATGGCTTTATAAAACAATTGTAATTAGTATATTATAATTATTCTCATTTTTATTTAAAAGACATAAATTTTTTTTAACTAATTGATTAAAACACTTGTTCCGTATATGAATTATACGTCTCAACAACTTCTTTTGCGACTCTATTTCAAAAGAAAAAAGGAATGAAGAATTGAAGTGTAAAAAAATTATAGTTATTGTGTTATAATTGTTTGTTGTTGATGATATTAATAAAATACCAATTTTAACTAATTTTGTTGTGAACGAAATTTCTCGTATATGATTTTGATAATTAAAAAATTGATAAATATTTTTTTAGTACTTATAAAATTTTAATATTTAGTCTCATTAAAATAAAAATACAACTTTTAGTCTATATAAAGTTATCCAACAAACAATTTTAATCTTTGATGAAATAAAATATGTTTAACTATCGTTCAACTTTAAATGATTTTTGGTAAAAATGTTCAAAACATTATAAAAACTTCATTCACAAAAACTTTGAATTTTTAATTAAATATGAATATTTTAAATTTAAAAAACTAAAGATAAAAATAACAAAAATATAGACATAGAAAACAAATTTTGAATTTATTTTTTGTAGAATAATTTTTTATATTGTTCTTAATATGCTTATAAAAATTATTTCACACGTATGTATTGACTTAACAACGATGACTAAAACTATATGTATTTTGTAGACACAAAAAGTTGTATTTTTTTATTTTAAATGACTAAAATTGAAATGCTAACATTTTACAAGGACTAAAATAAATTTTCTTGCATTTCACATGGACTAAAACAACAAAAATCATTTTGCAGGGACTAAAACCAAATTACTTGAATTTTGCGGAGACTAAATTTAAAGTTATTAATGACTTAACCGTTAAAAAACTAACAGTGTTAAGCATTAGAAACTAAAACAAAAATATTTGCATTTTACACATACTAAAATCAATTTTTTTGTATTTTACGGGGACTAAATGTATATTTAACTCAAAAAACTATTCCCACCATTGAGAGACAAAATTGACAAGTGATTAACAATTTGACACGCCTGCCACTGATCAGGTGTAGGATTTGCATAAGGTACAATAGCACCCACAATTTAAAAAAAATACTCATATCAAGACTCATATTTATATGGGTATCAATCTTAATCCTCGTATCTTTATTATTTATGTACATAGTACTTATGCGCGTACCCATTATCAACGTTTTAATTAAAATAAATTATATTGTTAAATAATAAAACATCATGTTATTTTAACACAATTAAAAAAATATTCATCGTTCCTTAATATTAAATTGTAAAAATAATAAATTAAAGAATTTAAATTATCTAAAATTATATTAATTTTTATGTAACTATTTATTTGATTTAATGATATTAATAGAAATAAAACAAAACAAAAATTAATTACTAGACTAAACTTAAAATTATTTGAAAGAATACAAAATAAAATTTAGAATACTGGATCTTTTAAAAATTAATTACTAACTTTATATAGGTATATAGGTTTTAGTTATGGAACTTTTTTATTCCACCCGAAAAATTAAAAATAATTAACTTAATTAATTTAATTAATTTTTGTTGAACATTTATTTGTATAATTTAATCAGTAGTATAAATATTATTAGTGATGATAAAATGTATATTTTTATTGATACTTTTGTGTTGTATATAAATATATATATACAAATATTTTTATATAATAATAATAAAAATAATATGTTATTCGCGCGGGTGTTATGGGTATTTTTTGCAAGTAAATTATGCGTTGAATTGCGACCCTACCAGCCGCCCCAAAAACCCGAGTCCAATAAAAAAAAAAGAAGCTTCTTTGATGAGTAAGTTTTCGGATCTTAAAAATCAAAGGAAAAAAAAAAAATGCTTATAGAAAAAAAGGAGAAAAAATAGGAGAGGATGACATCTCTCGCGAAGTAACGATAAAAATTGTCAAATCAAAGTCAACACTCAACAGCTAGTTTTATATAACTTCTCTCCGGCGAGACTTTGGTCTTAGACCTACCTGCTCTTTATTATTTTATCCACAAAATACTTTTATACTTTTTAACTTAATTTTAATAATAATTTATTTATTTTAATTAATTATTTATTTAGTTTTAAGTAATATTTGATCTTTTATGTCTTAAAATATTAATAATATTTTTTTATAAAAAATACAAATGTTTCACATATACAAATGTATTTGTATTTTTCCAAGATGTGTATCACATTAATCATTTAAACTACTTCGTTAATTATAATACAACTGACAAATGCTGATATTATTAAGTTGAATATTATATCTTAGATTTGATCTCGAGATATCACAGTTGTTGTGAGTTTATGATGATTATTATATTACCTCATTTATAGACAAAAAAAAATACAAATCATTTACTACTTATTTAACTTGTTATCATTTGAATGAAGTACTAATATTTCATTGACCATATAAAGTATTTTATTAAATATTATAATAGAAGTCGTTAACGTAGTTAATAATCACATAATACTTCGTTGACCACGTAACGAACCGAGTTAACCAGATATTTGTATGCCAAGTTTTAGTGGGTTGGGAAAAAAGAAATTAATTAATTCTATAAAAATATTGACAACCTATGAGCTGGGTCATTCAATTATTAAACGTGTCTTTTATAAATTAATTTGATAGTTGAACATATATTTCATTTGTGAGTTTAATTCATAAAATTAATGATATAAGATTCTCTTAGAATTGTTAATTTTCGCAATCGCATAACATTCCGGGACCATAGTAATATCACATCGCACAGTTGGAAATCAAAATCTCAATTTTCTCCAAAATTAGAATACTCCAATTTCTTGACAAAAGAAAATTAAGCAAGGATATTCTCAAAAATGATTCTCACATTCATTATCTTTGACTCACTTATTTTGCATATTTCTTCGAAACTTCATGTGAAGGAGCTGTCAAGGGGCCACAAGTCGTGAGAAGAAGAAAGGAGTAATTAAGAAGAAATACTAGTCTCACATAATTTTGTAAAAATGAGTCCCACGGAACCACGAGGTTGTTCATGTAATTTCCTAGAATCCTTTATTTCTTAATCATTATGTTGTGTCTCTTCTATTTGTAGCCTTTCCTCCATTATCTAATAGAGGATAAAAAAAACCCTTTATACAAACACATGCTCAATACTAAAAAAATGCTTATCCTTTTCACTTCTTCACTTTTCATCACCATGAAAAAAGGACATGTTGTATTTTTGTTTTTGTGAAGTTAGTTAGAGAGAGACATTTTTCAGTTCCCATGTTTGTTTTTTATGTAGCTCCAAATTCTAGATTTAGAAAAGCTTAATTTTTGTTATTTTTTAATTTTTTTAATTGAGTTTGAATTCCCTTTCACATAGAGTTTAGATATATTTTGGCTATCAATTATCTTAATCTTTTGTATATTAGATTTTTTTTGTTGAGTTCCCTAATTTTTTTTATTGAGTTCAAGTTTTTTTTTTCCTTTTTTTTATTTTATTTTTGGTTTTGGGTAATTAGGTTTGATACATCATGGTGATTAAGTGTGTGTAATGGAAGGAGAATTCCAAATAGTTAGGAGAAAAAGCTAATTTTTTATTTTTTGGAGGAGGATAATGTTGAGTTTCTATTCTATATAGAAGGTAAAAATCAATGCTTAGAATGAAAAAAAGAATATTTGAAGAGTATTTTAAGAGAGGCTAAAAGGTATAGTTTTCATTGATTAAATTCAACATAATAATTTTGTTTGCATGGCTTTGGTGAGTCATATGGCTACAAATACACAACGAGCGAGATCGATGAACTCAATTCATGATAAGGATATTGGAGTTCATGCAATCATGGCCACAAAAGAAGCAAGTGATACCATTTATGTTGCTGTGGCAAAAGATAGCAAATTAAATGTGATATGGGCAATACAAAATTCTGGAGGAAAGAGGATTTGCATTATTCACGTGCACGTGCCAACTCATATGATCCCCATGAGTAAGTACATGTTTTTTTATTTCTTATTGGAAAATAAATCTTAAACATAAAATGGACACACACCTCTATTTCATTATTTGATTATTTTGTCGTTAATTAATTTGGTTGTGTACAGTGGGAGGTAAATTTCCAGCAAGTGCATTATCAGAGCATCAAGTTCAAGCACATAGGAAAATTGAAATTCAAGACATGCATAAGACTCTTGATGCTTATCTTGATATCTGTCAAAGGAGGGGGGTAATTGTTTGGTGTCATAACTATTTCCATGTTATTAATTGCAGCAATATTCAATATTCATTTCAAAACTTTATATTTTGTGATACAGGTGAGAGCACAGAAACTGCACATTGAAATGGATTGCATTGAAAAAGGGATTGTAGAACTCATCTCCAGATATAACATACAAAACTTTGTAATGGGAGCAGCTTCTGATAAGTACCATAATAGGTAAGAAATCTCCACACAACACCAAAACTTATGCTAATATATAATTCAACATTATGGTGTCGTCTCATTCATGTAATTGTTAACAATATTGATAAAGATACTAGATAGTGGATACGACACTGACAAGTCAATACTAAATTAATTTTGAAAAATAAATTAATTGAATCATTTGAATGTAATCAAGGTGTCAGTGTCCAACACCAATACATGTCAGACACCGAAATATACCTTCAATAAGAGGTGTTAGTACTTGTTATCACAACTCTAAGAAATTTGTATATCCATTGGTCATGTTGGTGAAGTTTGCTTTATTTTTTAAATTCTTATGTGTAGCATGAATATTTTCCAAACTCTTTCAAATTTGAATGAGTTATTGTGATGCAGGAGAATGACAAATCTCAGATCTAAGAAAGCCATATATGTACGTGAACAAGCTCCAGGTTCTTGTCATATACAGTTTATCTGCAAAGGATATCTTATACAAACAAGGTATATATGTGGCAATCAACAAAGGGATTGCAATTTGGCTAAATTTAAAGTAGAGGACACATCTCCTTTGGTGCAACAAATGCAAAATAATGAAGTTGATAACTCACCTCACTTGAGATCTAGATCAATTTCAAGTAATCAAAGTAGTGATGGCAGTGAGAGTTTGAATTTGAGTTGCCTATCTAGTATTAAAGAGGAGGATCTTTATCATTCATCATCTCCTACTGTGCTGGTACACATATAATATACTACTTCTTTATTTTTTTTTCTCTTTCTCTTGTGGTGCATGTGCATGTTAATTTTTTTGGCTGTTAGTTTTTTTCTCTTTTGTTATTGAGAAATTCTACTGAACAGGCGTTATTTCGATATGTATCTGTACAATTAATTTTTAAATTAATAGTAAAATGAATATTAATATTTTTTACGATAAAATATATAAAAAATTAGTATATTGTTTATAAATAATGAAACGATATTTTTTTTATAAAATGATCTTTCGTAAAATACAAAATTCAATAAATGTTTATATAAGAAACGTTGAAAACAATTTTTTTTTGTCTGTTATCAGTGTTTTTCTATACAAATATTTGAAAATAAATGCGATAGTTTTATAATTGAAGTAAAACCACAAAATAAAAACAAAAATGTTCTTACAAATTACAAAATACTAGTATATTATATATATATATAGATGACATTAACATTAAGATTTTGTACATTAATTGTGATTGAACACTATGGCAGGATGGAGGAATGGATGATAATAATGTGTATGAGCAACTTGAGGAGGCTATGGCTGAGGCTGAGAAAGCTAGGTGGAATGCATATCAAGAATCTGTTAGGCGTCGGAAAGCTGAAAAAGATGTCATTGACGCTACACGAAAGGTAACTCTTGCTAATGATTATAACTTGTGAAATATTGCTTTATTTATTCATTTAAATATAATTAACCATATATTTTAACTGTTGGAATTTTAATGTCAAATTTATGTGTCAAAATAACATTTTTTTTAATAATTATAAATGTCATAATATATTTTAGGCTTAAATGCAGTTTTAGTCCCTCTATTTTAACTGATTTACAATTTTGGTCCTCCTATTTCTAATTTCACAATTTCGGTCCCTCTATTTTAACTGATGCGTAATTTTGGTCCCTCTATTTCTAATTTGGCAATTTTGGTCCCCCTATTTTAACTGATTCTTAATTTTGGTCCCTCTATTTTTAATTTCTCAATTTTGGTCCCTCTATTTCTTAAAATTGAGACATTTTGTAAATATAATGGATCACAAAATTCTTTTTTAATAAAATTTAATGAATTACATTTAAAAAAATATATAACATTAAAAAAAACATTAGATATTTATTTAAAAAATATTTTTTATTATAAAAAAATACTTAAAAAATAGTTTTTAATTATTTTAAAACTAAATAAATCTAAAAATGGTTTATTTATTATTTTTTTAAAACTGATTTCAAAATTTATTATTTCAAAAACTGTTTTTAAAAGAATTTTTAATTATTATTGTTATTAATTCAAATATGTTTTTAAAATAATGATTAATAACTAATAAATTATGATTTTTTTAAAATAATGAAAAAAATTTAAGTTCTATTTTTTATTTAAAAAAATATGTTTCTTTCTTTAGAAAATGTCTTATTTTTTAGTAAAATTATGTTTTATGATAAAAATAAATTTTTATTTAAATTCTGTTTTCTTTTAAATATGATATCTTA
>JBBPBQ010000002.1:47877503-47964978 GCA_037974755.1 Cicer yamashitae
AAAACTAACATGAAAAAAATTAAAGTGTGAATAATTATAGTTAATGTATTATAATTGTCTTATTTTTATGTTGATGATATTAAAAAAATTCACAAATTTTAACTAATTCCTTATAGACAAACAATTATCCCTCGTACGATTTATATAACAAATTATAATTAGTGTATATTATATTAAGATTATTTTTATTTTTATTTAGAAGATATAAAAAGTATTAATTTTAACTAATTGATGAATAAAATAATATTGTAGTATTTTAAAACAATATGTTTCATTTACAAATATTAACATTGTAGTATTTGCTTTCTAATAAATGAACATTTTAGTATATGTATATGAGCTTGGATTAAGGCTATATTCAAAATTTGTAGTTGACTTTAATGTGGTGTTTTTTATCACATGATTTATGCATATTAAATCGGGTTATCTAATTGGTAATTTCATTTGGGTGCATATTGATCACAAAAATCTATTCCATTTACGTGTTTTAATGCACATTTTTAGAGTAACACATTTTTTTTTTCTGTGAGAAAGTATTCAATGTTATTTTTTTTTTAAATACAAAGTATTCAAATTGTTAGTATATTTGAAAAAAGGTAAAATATGCTTGAAATATGCTATTTTTATTTATTGCATTCGAAAATAAGTATTTTTGGTAGGAGGTTAGTATCATAATAAATGAATAATTTGTTAGATAAGTGTCATGTATTGTTTTAATATTCAAAGCAAAACAATTGTTTATAGTATATATGTAGATATGACAACTATATCTCTTAGTGTTAGACTATAAAGTTAATTTGATTTTTTGATATCTAATAATTACCCAAAAAAATTATTAGTAACTTTATGACCTAATTGAAAGTTTAAATGAGCTTAATTTGTTGTTTAAACGAATAGACAACTATTATGACATCAAAAACTATTTTCAAAAAAATTATGCAATATAAATGCAAACCATTAAAAAATTTACAGTTTATAATTTGAAATACCGATATCAGAATATAGCTTCTAATAGATGACCTAATATTATATTATTTTACAAGAAATTTGTTTGAATAACGGATTTACTTTTACAATGTTTAAGTATGTAGTATATCAATATACTCATTTCAACATTTACCCACAATTTGAAGTGATTTGTAGTCGTATTTTTTATTTTACTTTACAGTTTAGCAGTTACAAATTTACAGATACAAGTCAAAAGTTTTTTTTTTGAAGAAAAATGAATGTTATACAAATGCAACAGGTTGTGTTGCGAGGCTTATGATTTAGCTAATTAAATGACATGAAATACCGTTTTAAAAAAAATTATGCAGTATAAATGCAAACCATTAAAAAAAAATTAGAATTTGAAATACTGATATTAAAAAATTGAAGGTTCTAATAGAGAAAAATAAGTTTAAACAAATAAATTAATATAGAAAAATAAGTTTGGACAAATAAATTAAACACATTTATTTGAATAACGGATTTACTTTTACAATGTTTAATTATGTAGTAAATCAATATACTCATTTCAACATTTACCCTCAATTTTACATGATTTGTAGTCGAACTAACAAATTTCATATGCGTTATTTATATTTATTTGTGAAGGAAGAACTAAATTAGGAGCTATAGTAGCATTCTATTATTTTTTGAAAACCCTAAATATTCCACTATAACTACTTTCAATACATGATATTATTAAATTATTAAACAAAACAAGAATGTCCATAAAGGTTTGTATGTAAAACCCAATAAAAAATTTTATGATAAATTTTTACATATATAATATTTAATTATATATAACATTTTTATTTATTTGATAACGTGATAATAACGGACATTATTTTTTATATTTAAATTTAATTTGATGTATTTACTCGGATCATTTATTATTTTTCTCCTGCACCGCTTTGGTGCAAGGATGTCTTACTAGTCGTGACATGTTCAATTTTTATTATAATATATCAAGTTTGTATACAGTATAGATGTTATATCACATAGTATGACTCTTTATATTAATATTTGAGTCCAAAGAAAATATAAAAGAAAAATATCCTAGTATGCAAGGGTTTTGATTTGAACTACAGTTATTTTATCAAAAATATAAATGTGCTGCATGTAAATGAATAAAATTAAATTAGATACAAAAGTTGTCATAAGAAGCTCGTGAAAAACAATGACTTCTCCAATGCTCAAAACTTTGATAGCTATGCTCCTTGCCACCCTATGTTTTCAAGCATATGGTAAAATCAGCATTATACCCCAGTTAATCACTTTCACCAAGAGAGTTTACAAATTAGCATTGTTTTAAAATGTGTTAAATCAAAAGAATACGTTTCATTAATGTGCTTTATTAGAATCCATATACTATTGCAATATTTTATTTGATCAATATGAGTTTATTGGAAAATTTCAGGAGAATTCCGTGAGTGGTGCATAGCTGATAGTCAGGCACCAGAAGATGTGTTGCGGAGAGCCATGGCTTGGGCTTGTTTTCATGGTGCAGATTGCACTCCCATAAAACTGAACCAATCTTGTTACTATCCAAATACTGTGAAGGACCATGCTTCCTATGTTTTCAACAATTACTATCAGAACTTCAAGAACAAATTGCTTTTTCACCTATGCTGCATTTACCACTACTACTGACCCGAGTAATTAAATAATCTCTCATAATTTCAATGCTTGCAATTGTTTCTATTTATCTCATTTTCAAACATTATCAGTGCTAATTAATTATATCTTTTTTCTTTCTTCATTCACAGGTCATGGCTCTTGCAAGTTTGATTATATCTCTTGAGTCAAGTTCCAAGCAATTTATTTTCTCAGTAATGAAGCCAATAAAATGTTATTTAAATTCTTGGTGTTTCATTTACTCTATAAGGCCTAAGAAAATTTAAATTAATTCTCGAATCATCAAATAGTTAATAAGTTTAGTTATTATAATAGTTATAGACTATTTTAACACCAAGTTGTATCTTTTTAGAACTATCATGCTAATAAATTTTATTTTTAGGAGACTATTTTTTATATCCAGGTAAATTTTTCTCTCTTAATAGTACTCTTAAAAAAATTTGGGTCTGCCAGGTCCAATCTACCTCCATCCTTGTATATCAAACCCCAACAAAAAAATGTAATATAATTATATGGAAGTTCGTAAAAAATAATTAATACAATTAAAAAGGTGAAAAAAATCTTATAAAAAGGACAAGAAAAAAATCACAAGAAAGTGATATATTTAAGGATTGTAATATTTTATGTGTGTAACGAGCAACATTGTTTGCAACACATTGTAAAGCAATATATATAACTCCAACAAGGTTTTAAAAACGTAGACCAAGAAAACAACAGCAATGAAAAGGTAAAGGTATATATAGCAGTTATTTTTTACCGTTTTTTCCATTTTAACAACGTGAAGAAAAACCAACAAGCCACGGCGACCAAACACTGTTTTAGTGAGATAAAAAATCCAAGATTCTATTTTTTTTCACCTCATAATGAATAAAAAAACATATTTTGATAATGTATCTAAACACCACTTAAATCTTTTTCTAGTTTAGATATTTCTTATCTCTCAACGAGTAATATATATTATTCCCTCTTAGTCATGAATATAAGAGAGAGTTTGACCAATAAATATTAATGTATTTTCTTTTAAATTTAGATTAAATATATTTATTTTTATTAATATTCATTTTCTCTTATATTTGAGACTGAATGAAGCGTATGATAATACAAATAATTTTAATAAAATTTGTACATCGTTGTGGTTGTCATATAATATAATCCATAGAACAATATTTGTAAAAAGATTTAAGGGTGGAGACTTAAAAATACGAGGAAACAAGAGAAAGAAAAATTGAAAGAATTCATTTTCCAAATAACACTCGCGTGTATTGTAAAAATCGATTTCTACGATACATTTGTAAATTGATATGTATTGATATTATTAAATTAATTCTTCAAAAATTGAATGACATAATTTAATAAATAAGTATGACTAAGATATAAATTTAACACAACCAAAACTTTTAAGTCTCTTTTGATTTGTTATGATTTTTAATTAAATTTTTTAATAATGAAAATAATTTATATAATTGTTGGAAACTAAAATCAATAGACAAATGTATCACTACTATTGATTTAGTCAACATTTAATATGCAATATATTGATTTAGTCGGGTGCGGGGCAAAAATCCGCTTCCGCCCCGCTCCATTGCCATGTATAGTGTAAAGTGGATTCTAAATTTTAACTTCACATAACTAAATTAATATAATTAATGTCATGTAATAATTATTTTTCAATTGATTTAATATTGTTGAGACAATATTAAACTTAGAAAACATTTATATGTTTTAGTTGCCTTACTCTCGGGCTGATAATAGTTGATCTAATCATTTTAGATAGACTTTTTATACCATCAAATTATACGCTACACAATCTCCATAAACTGATTTATAGGATAATGATTACTATCGCTTATAAATATTTTGTCAAACTTTATATTATTTAAAATGACAAGAACATTTAGTAACTTTTTGTAAACGGCTACTAACCATTCTGCAATTGTTACAAACCGTTATCATATATTTATTTTTATTTCTTTAAAAAAGAAAAAGAAAACTGTTTGTGTAAGATGTTTCTAAAATATTTCCTTCCTTGACCCCTTATTTTGTTTGAACTCTCTCACTTCATTCCCTCATTTCATGGCCACTCAAACCCTTGCTCCGCGCAAGATCCACCGCCGCCACCAAATCCTCTCCGGTAATAATTCTTCGCCGCGTTCACCATGCTCATGAATATCGTCTTTTCTTCAAAGCTTTCCGTTGTCGTTTTCGTTTCGTCTTCTCTACCCCTCTTATTTCCTCGCTGAAAATTGTATCTTCAATACCTCCTTCCTTGTTTAGGTTTCTCTTTATTCTTAAATCATTGCTTTTGTTCAATCTTTCATTTCAATAATCGTTTTCAAGTTTTGTTAAATCACGTTCAATCATTAATTTGAACTCCCTTTTTCGCATTATGTGAAAGGTGTATCTAAAATTTGAGATTGATTTCAGTTAGGATAACAGCTCTTTGAATGTGCTGAATCCTCTTAAAACTGATGCCAAGGTATTATTCTTTTTATTAATTATCTAACTTCCCATTACATATTCATATTTCCAATTTGTTATCAATTTAGGGAGACAAAATTCACGTTGTTGTAACTTGTTAGAAGCAATGAAGCAACTAACTGGAAGTCCAAGCTCAAGGAGGAAAAATGTTTATAAAATCATAGTATTTTCATAAATACTAGCTAGGTGCTAAGACTTCTAAATTGCATATGTGGTCTTTAATTTAATTTCAGTTATGTTTTAGTTATTTATCTTTTTTTTTCGATTTAGTCCTTTATTTTAATTTTAAGTGACAATTTGATCTTTTATGTTTTTAAAATGTAAACAATGTTATCTTTTTTTTTTTTTTGCAAAAATTCATCAAAAATTTCATATAAAATCCATAAAATTAATTATTATCCTCAATATAATGCAAATTTCATCAAATTCACAACTTAAATCTTTAAATAAACTAATATTTTCATCTATAACAACATCAAATAAAGAATAAAGGACCAAATCAAAAGCAAAAAAAAAGATAAAGGACTAAAATATTAATTGAAATTAACTTAAGGCACCACAGATCTAATTTAGCTTACTCTGTTTTGTGAAATACAAAATTTGTTTTGTAATAGATATGAGTTTGAAGTTAATAATTGCTATATTGATTTCATGTCTATAAAAAAAATTTCTTGTTTGATTGTTGTAAATATGAAAATGATTTATATTTTGAGAATAATTATTGTTTTGACACACACATTTGGACACACTCACAATAAAAAGAAAAAGTATAAAAAATATTAGTTAAATAATTTATATTTTTAAAATAATTAAACGATATATATTTTTGTGTGTGTTCAATTTTTTTAAAAAATCCGCTTCCGCCCTGCTCGTTTTCATGTTTAGTGTAAAGTGGATTCTAAATTTTAACTTCACATCATTTAATATGACAAGAACATTTAGTAACTTTTTATAAACGGCTACTAACCATTTTGCTATAGTAGAAAGTAAACAGATTTTTGATACCAATGGATCTTGGATAGATTCTCATACCATTTTAGAATTTGGGTTGAGCTTTACACAACCTCATAAAATCGGCTTTTAAGGTGAGGACTACTCACCACTTATAATTATTTTGTAAGACCTTATTCATTCAATGTGGGAGTCTTAACTGTTGAGACAAAATCTCTCTCAATTGATTTTAATGATAACAAAATTACTTAAGAGATTATGATTGTGTTTAAGGACTAATTTGTGCTCTTGAGTGGATTTATAGTAGAGAACAGGTTATTAATCATAAAGACTAAAATGATGAACATATGACTCAAAACCATCATATTTGCAAGCTAGAGGATGGGCTGAACCTACGCGAGGATGGCCTCGTAAAAGCAAAGTATACATCCAGCAACGTAACCATGATTCTTAATCAGGTTAAGATGTCAAAATTGTAACCAAGAATGACCAAATAAAGCATATTATCTAAAGAGGTCATAAAGCACATTTGAACTAGTACAAGGATAGGTTGTTCTAGGTAAAGGACGGCTAGTACTAGGTAAAAGGTTGAACAATTTGTCACATCATTCTTCAAAAGTTGAATTCAAACCTGGTACTACACGAATTCAGACGGCTGTAGCTCACATAGTCAAAGAAATAGCCTTTTCATGTCTTGGAGAAAGAAAAAGAAAAGGCTACAAAGGACCAAGTACCTAGAAGGTTTGAACCTCAAGGCTGAGGATGGACTGGAACTGTTCAAGACAGCTAGATGACAGTTTTGTAATTTCAGCTCAAAGACCATTGGACTATTTGATGTAACCTCCTCAACGGTCATAAAGTGTTTAACATATGAAAGAGCTGTACAAGGACTCTATAAAAGGCAGCAAACTCTTCTTCATTAAACACACGACAATATTGCAGAAAAAGATCAAGAATCTTAAGTTTATCATAAGCAATATTCATCCTCTTTATACTTTCTACAATCATAGATTAGATCTTTGAAATATCTTTTTAGAAAGTGTTTAAGTAAAGAGAGAGAAATCATACACATATCACTCTGTAAATTTTCAAGTAAGGTGTACTTGAAAATATTTGAAACTTGATTGTAAGCTTGGTGAAGCTTGAGAATACACAAAGTGTAATCATCCTCGGTGAGAGGTTGATTTGATTGATCTTTAGTGAAATCTCATAAGAGTGTGAGGACTGGACGTAGCCATCTTTGGGTGAACTAGTATAAAAGTTGTGTGTCTATCTCTTTATACTCTTCTTGCATTTATTCTGTTCTTGATTAACAGTTTGAATTTCCATCCTCCAGTTCGCATCCTCTCATAGAGGATAGAAATTCAAAAACTCGTTAAAATATTTTTAAAACGCCAAAATCCCTATTCAACCCCCTTCTAGTGATATTTAACTCCATCATTAACAAATATCGTACAATTGTCAATAAAAATCAAGCTTCAAAATGAAATTATGTGTACTGATAAATTTAAAATATTGTCTTTGTTGTTTTATTCTATTTCAAAAAAATGATAATGAAATTTAATATCATTGTTTAATTACAAGAATCAATTTTGATGTTTTTTTTGTCTATAAATAACATAATAAATAAATTTGCACACAATTTAAAATATAATACTCAACTTAATAATTTTTTGTATTTGATAATTGAGTTTACGAATGATTTAGATGTCTTTTTAATAGACGTTTAATAATAGTATTGATTTATAATTTCCTTTTTCAGATACGACAGAGTGGATAGTTATAATTTGTAAACGGAAGATAATGCCACACATTATTTTTTGTTAACATATTTCGTAATAATAAATATACATTTTATTTAATCAATAATTATTATTTTAATTAAATAATTAATTTAAATTTCATTAGTTATTAAATTAATTAATTATTATTTTAATTAAATAATTAATTTAAATTTCATTAGTTATTAATTTAATTAATTATTATTTTATTATTAATTGAAGTAATTATTATTTTAATTAAATAAATATATACAATGTTAATTTTTTTATAATAATTATCTAATTAAATTTTACTTTTTATCATTATTAAAAAACTTAAATAAAAGGTCGTCCACAATTTACTCGCATTCATACTGAAATGGATCAACGGGAGAAAAATACACACCCCAAGAGATGTGGTTTGTGTCGGAACGAGGGACATAGCAAGAATAAATGCCCTTATCGTACTGATGCTCCCGATGGAAATTAGTTCATTATAATATAATTAGTTTATTTTGTATTTGTATGTTTAATTATAATATTTAATTAAATTTTGTTATTTTTATGGACTCTACTTTATTTAATTTTTTTTAATAATTATAAAAAGTAAAATTTAATTAGATAATTATTATAAAAAAATTAACATTGTATATATTTATTTAATTAAAATAATAATTACTTCAATTAATAATTAATGAAAGTTAAATTAATTATT
Source organism: Cicer yamashitae (assembly GCA_037974755.1). Classification (NCBI taxonomy): domain Eukaryota; kingdom Viridiplantae; phylum Streptophyta; class Magnoliopsida; order Fabales; family Fabaceae; genus Cicer; species Cicer yamashitae. The sequence goes on from JBBPBQ010000002.1 coordinate 47,886,030, forward strand.
TAATTAAAATAATAATTAATTAAATTAATAACTAATGAAATTTAAATTAATTATTTAATTAAAATAATAATTAATTAAATTAATAATTGATGAAATTTAAATTAATTATTTAATTAAAATAATAATTATTGATTAAATAAAATGTATATTTATTATTACGAAATATGTTGACTCTCTTGTAAGATTGCCACTTGGGAAATCGGTGAGGCTGAAATCGATTTCCCTTTACCCATTTAAAAAAAAAAAATCTCTCTTTTTAATGAGATGTGCTCCCAAACCAATTTCTCACTTTCTTAATTTTTTTTAAAGAAAAGATAATAGAATGGTATTTAATTTCAAAAAGATACTAATATAGTACATAAATTTAGTTTTAGTAGTACAATAAAAAATAAAAAACAAAACCCTACTAGTTAGTGGTGGTGGAATGAAAAGTGGTCCACATGGCTTCCTTCCTTTATTCACAAAAATGCCAAAGCAAGTGGGCAAGTTTAAGGACCACCGTACGACACGTCGACAGCATCATAATTAAGCCTTGATACTCTTGTTTTTTCCTGTCGATTATGCTCATTAATTCTATCTAATCTCTTGTCATTTTTTAATTAAAAAATACATTACATATTTTATTTGTCCAAAATTATACACCTATGATGATAGAATGATAATTTCTAAAGAAATACAAGAAGGAAAAATCTTTGAAAATACAAGAGTGAAGATATGTAGTCTGAAATAATTTTTTACAGAAATACAAGAAGGAAAAATCTTTCAAAGTGTATTTTGAAATGGAATAGAGATGAAGAATATATCTCTCACTAAGGTGTAGGAATAAAATGAGTTTCGCAAGACATGTTTACTTTCAAAATGTTAGATCTAAGTTTCATTTGTTATAAGTCATAGACTCATTTTTAAAAGACTAATATGACTTTTTTGAAAGTCGAAAACAACGTAAAAATTTGTTCAAAAGATTAGTTGGTTGTTTTTTTTTTACTAAAACCTATTTCACTAGTTTGGTGAGTGGCATATGTTTTCGTATATAAAATAACAAACTAATATCACAATGTGATTAAGTTTTATTTTGAGACCTAACAAAACATTTGAGATCTTAGATAATATAACATTAAAGTTCAATTTGGTTATTATTAGTGGATAGTTGATACGCTAGTTTACAGTTGATGAATTTATAGCTAATATATAGCAGATGAAACTAGCTAATAATAGCGGATAAATAATTGAAGTGTTTGATAAAATTAACGATTTAGTGTTTGATAAAATGACATAAAAGAACATTATTAATTAATAAATAAACTTATATCAATTAATGTTTAAAAATTTTAAATTTAGTAATATGATTTTTTTTATAATTTAAAATTTATTAATCTAGTTTGTTTTTGTTTAATATTATCAAATAATTTTTATTTACTAAAGGTTTGTTTTAAAACATATTCAACAATGTATATCAATCCTGTAATAGTGAAATTTAACAGCAAACATACAATAATAAATATATAATAATAACATTAATTAAAATAAAAATTACAACAAAATATAATAACTAAATAAAGATTAAGATAATCTTTAACTACAATGATTGAACATGGTGCATATTTCCAACATAGTTCTACAATTATAATAAATAAATTATAAAGCATAAAAAAATACTATAAATTAGTGGAAAATAATAACTTATAAGTTATAATAACAAAGGTAAAATTGATAAAAGATGATAAGTTATAAGTTCAAATACTTGAAGTAATTAGCTTATAAAAAATGTAATAAATTAGTGTGAAAAAAACTATAGTTCATAACGAAATGGTTGTTATGAGATAGGTCTTTTCTTTTGTCATGAACTTATAAGTCAGCTTAATCACATTTCTGAACAGATTTTATATTTTTAGTTGTTTTTAGTCTAATAACATATTTTGCTTAATACACTTCTAAAAAATTATTTGTCTTATTTATTTAAAAATAGATTTGGTCTAACTTAAATATGACGCATATTGGACCATAGGTCCAAGTTTGACACAAAAGAGAGACAAATGAAGTCGCCGTCTTGGATCTTAAATATTATTTTTAGGCTTCAAATTGATATTATTAATTTTTTTAGTAAAACATCTTTTAGTCTTTATAGTATAAAGTTCACTCTCTAATTTTAGTATTGATTAGTTCAATAAAAAAAATTATTCAATCATGTGAATCTATTTAATATTCATTTATATGTTGTTTAATATTGTATTCGTCGAAAAAAATTATTTAATATTGTAAAAATAATTTAATTTAAAATGCATCCAATTTTATTATTGTTAATTTTTAAAGGGCCTCATTTTAAGTTTTACTTTAGACATATAGATTTATTGGATTTACTTTGCATAAATCTCTAATGTTTGGCCCGACTTATTCATACCCCTATTGTCATGTCATGAGGTCACCTTTCCAAAAATATTACAATAACACCCTTAGCACATATATATTATTATAGACATAATTGCTCATGTGGTCCCTTAACTTAATTTCATGTAACACTTCAGTCTTTTATCTTTTTTTCTTCTTCTCAATTTAGTCTTTTATTTAATTTTAAGAAACAATTTGATCCTTTATATCTTAAAATGTTACCAATATTATCATTTCTTTACAGAAACTTAGAAAATTCATCAAAATCTTAAAAAAAAAAAACCGATAAAATTCAATACCAATTTCAAGAAAACTCATATATTTATCAAATGCATAACTCAAATATTCAGATAAACTCATATTTCCATATCCAACAACATCAAATTCATCAAACAAAGAATAAAAATATGAGTTTATTTGAAGATTTGAGTTATGAATTTGATGAAATGTGCATTATATCAAAAATAATAATTATTTTTATAGATTTTGTTTGAAAATTTTGATAAATTTTTTGAATTTTTGTAAAAAAAAATAATATTGTTGATATTTTAAGACATAAAAGATCAAATTATTTTTTAAAATTAAATAAAAGACTAAATCGAGAAAAAAAAAAACTGAAGTATTACCTAAAATTAAATTAAGGGACCGCGGGAGCAATTATATTTTTATTATAAATACTTCGTCCATTTTTTTGTCTTATTAGTCTTCCTATCTTTTTTACTTTTTAAAACTAATAAAATTCAAAAGAAAATTATGCTAGTTTAAAAATATTATATATCGAGTTTTGTGTTGATTGGCTGATTTGTCATGTATATTAAACAATACATTTCAAATAATATATTTAAAAAATATATTTTAAGAAATTACTTAATCGGTGTCGATATGTATGTATCAAAGTGTTTATTAAGCTGATTAATTGCTCTACTAATGTAGATTAAAAAATTACTTTTTTTACTCAATTAAAATATTACTTAATTAATGTGTATTGTATCACAATGTCATTATTCTAATTTAATTGGCGACTCAAAAGAGGTGAATTAAATGCTTTACAAATGAATAGATTAAAACATTACTTGATAATTAGTAAACAAAAATTACTTAATTGAGTGTATTTTAATACCATTATTATAGCCGAGTTAAATATTTTACATATTGTCATTAAGTCTAAGTTCAATTGAAAAATGTTGATATGATTAGGTTGAACAATATGTCTTTGGTTTAAATTCGGGGATTATGTATATGAATTTCTAGTGGTATTTACCATTATGTCTATAGATAAAAAAAAAAAAATATATGTTACGCATCTATATGTTGAAAAATTACTAATAACATAATACCATGCCTAAAACAACAAAATATCACGTCCTTAAGTCATAGTTCAACTAGCAAAATGCCGATATTGTTAAGTTAGACGTCTTGTCCCGGATTTGAACTCGGGACGTCGTAATTGTTTGAGTTAATTATGGTGGAATTTACTTTCTCTTCTAAGACAAAAAAATAATAATAATTGTGTTCGGCCAATCTCTATTGGTATATGAAGGCAAACTACTCTTAAAAACTTTATCTATGAATATGAAGTATAAGGAAGAAAATGAATTTCACTAATGACTATTAAAAATGTGAAATTCTAAATTAGCAATCATATTAGTTCATTGATTACTTTCTCTAAAAATATGATATAATAAATCTCGTCATTTTAATCGTCTCAAGAAAATTAAACCATCTATTTCTATTAGATCAAAGAACAATACTATGATTCTTGAAACAAATTTGTCAATTGAGAATCAGATTCAATCTATAGAGAATGTCACCCATTCTTTTAGATTATTTCAATAGCAATCATAACTCGAGTAAGCTTAGCATGCAATGCAATTGACTTGGGTAACCTCGACATGCAACGCAGTTCTAATCTACAAATTCATGGCAAAAGAACCTAGAGTAGCAGTACAATTGTCCTCTAATATACCCCCTCCCCCTCCAAGCAGCAGAGTCAGAATAGTAAGAAGCAAATTTATCAGTATTACAGTTAATCTAGTAAATTTTGAGAAGAAATTAAATCATTCCCTTAATAGTAGAAGTCTTAGGAAGATGAATATTAGACTTGAGATTTTGAAATTTCTTAATAAACTTTAATTTGTAATATATAGGGATATAATTGGAAAAAAAATATATATCTTGGATTTATGAAAACCTAAACCTAAAACTTTGAGAGAAAAAATGCTTAAATTGCAAAAGTTTTGGAACCAGACGAGAATTTTTTGGCTAATAGAGTACGGGTGGGTATGAAAATTAAGGTGAGAAACCTTTCTTATACCCCAATTTACATCTCTATTCATATTTTTGGGTTACTATTATAAAGAAAAAGTAACTTCCATGTGTAATAAAAATATAAGACAATATAATAATTTAGACGTCTTATCTTTAATACAAAGGTAATTTTTTTTATTATTATTTGTGAATCTATAAATTAATAAAAATTACGATGATACAAGAACAACACAAAGAACACGTGGCGGTTTCATCCTTAAATTTAGGAGTTATAATATAAAGATAGAAATACAAAAGTAGTCAAATAACATTAATTTTCCGTACATTGTCATTAAAAAAATGATAATTAGTAATTCGTCAAAGACTCAAACCAGAGTAGGAATCACAAATTCACAATACAGACAAAACACGTGGCCGACACAATTAAGTGTGCATTATCAGCATTACATTACACCACTGTGTCCAAATTCTACATTTTTAAGCTCAATATGTAAAATAAATTGAACTATTTAGTATATAGAATTGATTCAATAAAGAAAAGTAGATTGATTACATTGAATATGGAATAAATTTTATCTATTGAAATTCTCTCGGTCTTTTTAATAATTATACTTCAACCATTAATATAAGAGAGATAAAATTATATAAAATAATTTAATTTAATAATTAAAAAGTAACAATTTAAAAAAATAGATAATATTTTAATTGAGATAATCTATTTTTATTAAATATGGTTCCGAATTTCTTAGAACACATTCATGCAATTTTTCGTGGTAATAGATCTCAGATGTAAATCCACAATTCAATTATTTTAATAAAGCAATATTGATTTTGACAGTTTTACCAAGTATTAAATTTTAAGTGTACATTTCATTTTAAACGATCCAAATCAATAAGAATCTAATCCCTATTAAATATATCATACACTTTATGTAATAAATTAAAGTTATAAAGTCCTAACTAATTCGTAGTTAATTTTAACCAAATTAAGACTGTCTATGATGGACTCCTAAGAATATCTAACAAAAAAACAGAACAAAATAATAACTTAGAAACAAAACAATAATAATAATAATAATAATAATAATAATAAATTCTGCTAACCTTTTCCACTCTCTCTCTTCACCGCCACTCCCTTCTCCCTACTTCTGTACCTTCCTTATTTTCTCTCCAAACAAATAAAAAAAAAACACTATTTTTTTGCTTTCTTTCAAGAATCTGAGTTTTTAGCAATGGTTTCATTGGGAGCTATATATACTATAGCTTATGTGTTTCTGTTTACTATCTCTTTGGTTTTGGGTGGTGATATAGTTCACCATGATGATGTTGCCCCCACAAGACCTGGTTGTGAGAACAACTTTGTTCTGGTAAAAATTCTTTATTCTTTCTTCATATCAATTGCATAACTAGTAGTTCAAGTAAAAATGTCTTTTTTTTTGCTGTTTTGATCTTGGCTTAGATTCTTGCTTGCTGTCAAACTGTTAAAAAATTGAGGATGTGGAAAACATTGGAAAAATAGTTTTTTTGGGAAAGAAAAATTGGAGTGATTGGTTGGATTATTATTTTTTTATATTTTTTTTGGTATTTAATTTGAGCTTTTAGTTTTGTAATAAGATGATTTGCACCTTATGTGATGTATGCTCAATTAAATTCTCTTTTTGTTGTTGAAAATGATATGGTTGCTTAAGAAAAAGGAGTTTGACTATTATAACTTAAGTGACTTAGTTTAAATTCAGTCGAGAACCGTCGTAAAATAGTCATTTAAATAATAATAAACCCAAACCAAACTTGCTAATCACCTCGTTGATTGGTTCGGGTTTATAGGAAAAACATAGTATTTTACCTAATCTGAACCAATAAAATTTGATTGGGTCGGATGATGGATTTGGCCAAAATCAACGCAACCCGACCCACAAAATCGACGCAACCCGACCTACTGCTTCTAGTTCAATGCTTAGTTTGTGTACGGTTGGAATTTCTTTTTTTGCATGGTTATTTATTATTGCACATGTGGTGTGTTTCTAGATTTGTTTTTGCAATAAGGTGATCTTCTTTGGTTATGTAGTCCTACTAGTATGCTAAATCGGTAAATTATTTTATATATGATGATGTTTTTTTTATTTCACTATCACTTTTCTTTCTCATATGCCTATGATTGTTATACTTATTGTAAGCTCCTCATTTTAAGCTATTTTTGCAATTTTCACATATATTAAGAAAAGAAAAATATTTAATGTATCTATTTTATTTTATGTGTATATATATTTTCAAAATACCCTTTTCTATATGAATGCGTTGAACTCTAATTTTGCATCTCTTAAGACACTTATGGTATTATTAATTATGGATATATTTGAGAAAAAATTATGAATATATCTAGTAATTTAAAAATGAGAATTATATTTACCGGTTTCGAAAGAGGACTCATATTTAGAGAGAGATTTAGAATCACTTAAACTTGCATCTTTGGCACTTGAGGTTTAAACTTGTGGAGTTGTTCTCTAGATACTACTAAATAACCATATTTTGTTTATATTTCATGTATTGACTCTGATAAGCAACCTTGTTTCAGTAAACAACTTAACTGCGCTTATCATGTAAGCGATTATGTATAACCAATTTCTATAATAAAAAATAAGGTCAAACTATTTTCATATAATCAAAGCTATTTTGGAGAGCTTATGAAAATATGCTGAAAACAACTTATTGACATGTCATAAGTTGTTTTCATAAACTCTTCCAGACAATCTCACAAATGTTTATGCTAGTAGATAAGTTCAAATAAAGCAATTCATACAGACCAATATATTGGATTATGGTTTCTTGATTATGAAGTAAACTTCCATACAATATGGTATGTTGTTGTTTCCTTAAATTGCATATAGCCAAATATACATATCTATTGGTGTTTTTCCTTTACAGATTTGAATGAATTATTCTCGTGTTAGGTCAAAGTCCCGACTTGGATTGATGGTGTGGAAAATGATGAATATGTTGGTGTTGGTGCAAGATTCGGCCCTACATTGGAATCAAAAGAAAAACATGCCAATCATACTAGAGTTGTCATGGCTGATCCTCCTGATTGTTGTAGCAAGCCTAAGAATAAGGTATCTGAGTTCATTTTTAAACTGTAGATAGAATTAACCAAATGCAACTAACTTTACCTGATTGTGAAGCACATAACTGTCGAGATCGAAAGCTTTATTGTTTAAAAGTATTTATTTGCTTCTTTTTTCACTATTGTTAGCTTACCAGTGAGATCATTTTGGTGCACCGAGGAAAATGTAGTTTCACAACCAAAGCAAATATAGCTGATGAAGCAGGTGCTTCAGCCATCATCATTATAAACTATCGTACAGGTGTTTTATGCGCTTTTGTTCTGTTCTGTTATTTTTTAATGCTTTTTTATATCTCATATTCTTTTTTGTTTCTCATTTGTCAATTAGTGATCTTGAGGATCATTATTTGTTTTAAGCAACTATTGTATGTTGTTACTGTACAGAACTTTTCAAGATGGTTTGTGAGGAAAATGAAACTGATGTTGATATTGGAATACCTGCTGTTATGCTTCCACAAGATGCTGGATTAAACTTGGAAAGACATATAAAAAATAACTCCATAGGTATGTTACCATTTTCTCTGAAGTGTCTGTTATGTGTGTAATTAGTTTGGCTTTTCTTTAGCATAGGACAATTTAGGCCTGTTTGTTACGGATTAAAAAAGTGATTTTGACTTTCAATAAACAGAAGCTATGTTGTATTTGTTTATCATTACGAAAATCATTTTTTGTAAAACTCTCATTTTGTGAAAATGCTGTAACTAACGGATGATCAACTCCTTAAAGTATTTTTTTGTAAAAAAAGTGATTTTCTGTAAAAAAGTTGTAACAAATGGACCCTTACTTATTGAAATTACTACTTTATGTTTTGATACTTGATTTGTTCTTTGTCTTACATGATATCCTTTGTTCTAATGCATGTGCAATTTTTGCTCTTAAGTGTCCATACAGTTATACTCTCCGCTGCGTCCGTTGGTTGATGTTGCAGAAGTGTTTTTGTGGCTTATGGCTGTCGGTACGATTTTATGTGCTTCTTATTGGTCTGCTTGGACTGCCAGAGAAGCTGCTATTGAGCAAGAAAAGCTTCTAAAGGTTACTACCTAGTTTCTTTTCATGCCAATTTAGTTTACTCTCTTTTGGATAAAAGGAGAGATACTAAAAGATAGAGTGAAGAAAGAATGAATACAATAATTGGGAGGTAATATATTTTCTTTAGCCAAATAGAGACAAACAAATAAAAATGTTGAAAAGACAATCCAAATGACGGATTGACTTATTTGAGCTTATCTACTGGCATTAACACTTGTGAGACTATTAGAGAGAGAATATGAAAACAACTTATAACATGTTCATTAGTTGTTTTCAACTTATTTCCATAAACTCTAGAATATCGTATGAAAACAGTTTGATTTTAGTTTACCTTTTGTTATAGAAATAGTTTATATATAAACACTTTATGATAAGCCAAAGAGGGCAAAAAGTCATTAAAATGACAAGGCTTTTATATCTTTTGTTACATGTTGGGGTTTTTTAGAAGCAAGAGTTTATTCTCTTTTATTGTCTGCAAGTTTTTTCTTTATGTAGAGAAATATTTTTGCTCATATTTAAAAACTCATTAAATCGATTACTGATATACGGATAACTCTTATGCTTGCAGGATGCTCCAGATGAATATGTTGCAGAAAGTGTTGGTTCTCGAGGTTACGTGGAAATCAGTACTACAGCAGCAATATTATTTGTTGTGCTTGCTTCTTGTTTCTTGGTTATGCTGTACAAATTAATGTCATATTGGTTTGTTGAAGTTCTGGTGGTTCTATTTTGCATTGGTGGGATAGAGGTGAGTTATTCTTGTTTTACGTTTTGTTCGTGTTGATTAGAGTTCGTTCCTCCCTCTAATCTAAATTATAATCTATTCACTAAGTTCCCTTTAATTGTTGGTTAGCGCTTAAATATCTTTTCACTCGTGATTATCAGTTAGTAAGCTTTGCATTGTTAATTACTTGAATGAAGTCATTAGGAGTGCAGCATGACTTTTTTGTCATTCAGAAGCTGAATCTTTACATTTTCATATGATTTCAGGGCCTGCAAACTTGTTTGGTGGCTTTATTATCATGGTAAATCTTCCATCCTTGAAATTTGTTGTTGTAGTCTTGTAGATTACATGGTTTGTTCTATAATATTCCTTTGCATCCATATGGAATTAACAGAAAACTTCTTATAGTTTTAGATGGTTTCGACATCCTGCACAGACATTTGTGAAAATACCCTTCTTTGGAGCTGTTCCATATCTGACACTTGCTGTTACTCCCTTCTGCATAGTGTTTGCGGTGGTTTGGGCGGTTAAACGCCATGCATCATGTGCGTGGATCGGTCAAGACATTCTTGTAAGAATAGTTTTATCAATGTCACTTTATCTTTTGGTTAGAAAACTTCGTAGACTTTTAATACTTTTCTCTTATATAGTACTATAAAAGTTCATTAGTGAATGAAAACCTTTTAAACTTCCAATAATTTAGGATGTGGGTAAGTAGTTAATAACATATTTACATCTCTTTCTACCTCCTATTGCTCAGGGTATCGCGTTGATAATTACAGTTCTTCAGATTGTCCGCATACCAAATCTCAAGGTATGATTCCAAAGTCATCCGTAGGACAATATTTCCTCATTTACTTGTTTGTGATACTTTCGGATTTAAGCACGGGAAATTTATAAACAGTTAGATCGACAACATGTTGAGGAGATAACTTTGCCGGATAGTAATAGATTTTTACTACGAAAGACACTTACATATACTTGTTTCTCTGTATCAGGTTGGGACTGTTCTTCTCAGTTGTTCTTTCCTATATGACATCTTATGGGTGTTCGTCTCGAAATGGTGGTTCCATGAGAGTGTGATGATAGTGGTGAGTGTTCTCAACGAAGTTCTCATTTCTCTTCTGTTCTCTACAATGCTTGTTTTGACCTCATAAACATGATGATGTCTTCCCTTTATTTCTTTTCCTAAAGAAGCAAAGACTTATATTAAAATGGAAATACATGCAAGTCTTGTTAAATAGAGGCTATGGCGCCGTCATGGTGAAATGGTGTGGCAGATTTTTTTACAACTGCCATAGGCAAATTGTGAAGGGATGTTCGCCATGGCGGTGCCATAGGCTGCAATGGTGTGTTTATATGGCGGGCGTTTGGCCTTCATCCATATTCCGTCATCTGCCATCAACAACACTAATTACAAGTGGTATTCTAACCCGAATATATGGTTTTGGCCTCAAAAGCATGATGCTTCCTTCCCCTTAAAATTAGTGTTACATTTTCTCTTCACAGGTAGCTCGAGGTGATAAAAGTGGAGAAGATGGTATCCCGATGCTTCTCAAGATACCGCGAATGTTTGATCCTTGGGGCGGTTACAGCATCATCGGTTTCGGGGACATAATCTTACCTGGACTGCTAGTAGCATTTTCACTAAGGTTGGTCATCTATTGATCATACAATATATCTCCCTCCTACCCACCTTCCTTGCGTTACTAATGTTTTTTGTGATAAAGAGGGTATTTGGGTAAATATATTTAAGTGCTTATCATATATAAGAGCTTATGTATAAGTTTTTACTACAGTCGAAGAGGAAACAAGCTTAAACACCACATAAGCTCTGTAAAAGCTGTTTTGATGAGCTACTTGGCGAGCTTATGAAAATAAGTTGAAAGTAGCTCGTGGGCATGTATTAAGCTATTTTAATAAGTTCTTCCAAACAATATGTTAATAGGAAAAGTAAACTCAAATAAGCTCTTCCAAACACGATAAAATACATGTCCACATAAGATTTCCATGTAAAAATGTTTTAGGTACATGGAGAAAATAGTTGTATTGTATCATGTTAACAGTTTACAAACTTAATTATTCTATTGACATATCTTTACAGGTATGATTGGTTGGCGAAGAAGAACCTTCGGTCCGGATACTTCGTGTGGGCAATGACTGCTTATGGTTTAGGTATGATATGTCTGAGTTTGATCTGGGGATAGCTTTCATGACAAAATGTGAAAGTCTCTGCGCCTATCAACTTTTAGATGAAATACCTCGAATATTTAATACTAGGCCATTCAGTAAATTATTCTATCTACCAACTCATTATATCTATTAAAATTCATTATAATGCATTTATCTAATATGCTTACACTTTATTTTGGCATTAATAAAGAAGCAATACAGAACACTTAAATTTAACAACATTAAGAACTTTACTACAAATCTATTTTTTTCCTTATATTTTTATTTTCACTTAAGTGTTATTCCTTGAAATTGAATCTGCAGGTCTCCTCATCACATATGTGGCTTTAAACTTGATGGATGGACATGGCCAGCCAGCTTTGCTTTATATAGTCCCATTTACACTTGGTAAGTATAACCATCATGATTCATACTTGTTTAGAGACATATGCATAAACTGTGTGTTTCAACTACACCACATAAGTGTCATTATATAGACTGAAAACAAATCACTGTACAATCTACTGCATTATTTACAATGGGATATTTTAGAGATATGTTATATATATACAGAATATATATTATTTACGTTAAATATCAACAATACTCATATAAATTTGAAAGTCTAAACACCTATGGTTGCATAACAGTTTCCAATTTTTAGACTTTACAGTTTCCCTTTCATACATGCTAAAAAACTCTCCAGTGTATTATTTGATTGTGTTCTATTGGTTGATGAAACATGCAAAGCTTAAACCATTGATATCAGTTCACATGTTGGTATAAGCCTGATAAAGAGTTCTGTTGGACAGAAAACAGCCAACATTAAATTTTGTCAGATCATTATGCAAGATGGACCGATATAATGTTGTGCTAATTATAGGTCCTTGCTCATTTACTATGAAATAACACGCTGCAACCTGCATGGTCCGAGGGTTGAATGAGCTAGAGTTATTATTTTCGTATATGGTTTTAAATAATTTAGTTTCCAATAGCTGGCGATAATGTAGAAACGGTCCATGTGAACCTAAAAAGACTGTATTTTGGTCCATGCAGCTGACATCTCTTGGATAAAACTTGATTCTTGTTGTGTTATCATCCCAAGTGACCATGACATTGGACATTTAGTTATTGCATGACATGAAAACTGGTCCAGTTTCTGAAACATTGTATAAATTGCAGGCACCTTTTTGTCGTTGGGAAAGAAGAGAGGTGACCTCAAGATTTTATGGACAAGAGGAGAACCAGAAAGGCCTTGTCCTCATAATCAAGAAGTTAACCAATCAAATTAACCACCATTGATCTCCAACAGACTTGTATCTTAGCTATTAGTATATAAGAGAGTGATGTAGAAACTGTTAGGAGATTGTGTTAACATATGTAACATTATTGTAACTAAATTCCAGCCAAATGATTTCATAACATGGAGGGACTTCAAAATCAGCAGCTGAGAGTTGAAACAGATACCACCTTTTTGTGTGTTGTCACATTATTTTTTCTGAGATAGCAGATTGGAGAGGTGAGAATCCATATTCTGGTTGATGTCTTTGCAGATTCCACGAGTCTTCTCAGAAACCAAGTCTTGCAAAGCAAATGTCAAGAAGTAAAATATCTCACTGAAGACTCCGTTCAAAAAAGGTTTGGATTTGGTACAGTAACTGTGTGACTAAGTTATTGATCTCAACCTTTCGATCACAAATCAACAATCGAGATTGTTTAAAGCAAATTTTATTATTGTATAACCTGAACCATCTAATCTCAAAGTAATGGTCAAGATCATCGTTTACCACGTGAAACTGTAAGGAAGTTCATCTGCAGACAATCCATTCAGAAGAGGGAAGACTAATAAAAGGCAGAAAGACTAATAAAAGGCAGAAAGACTAATAAAAGGCTTGCCTACACTGAGAGGCAGTTGTTTACTATTGAGTCACAATAACTCGTATTGTATTATTATTATGAGTATTTAATTCCATTCGTGTTGTTCTGGTTGTGTAACATAGATTTCAATATGAATTTAGTTAAATTATAATTTTTACAAGCTTTTTGTCTTACGTGTTTGATTTAATAGTATAGACATGGATGTGTGGATCAAGATACAGTCAAGACTGTATCCAGACATGTTGGTGTTTTTTATACCATTCAATCAAAATCGAATGATCTACATTTAAAATTCAGATTATTAAAATAATAAATCTACTTTAAATTTAGATGTATAGTTTGTTGTATCATGTATACTTGTTATTATGTAAAAGCATAATTTTCTTTATTTTTTTCAAAAATTTCATTTTCAGCTTAGGCTGATGAGCATTGTCACCTGACTTGTAACTTAGATCTTTTTTATAAGAATTAAAGAGAATTTAAAGATTAAAATGGAACTAACCCAATAGACCTGATTTGAACCAACTAATTCTTGAATGGGTTGGATTGATTCCAATTACACATCATAAAGGAAAGAACAATACTTTTTTCGCGCTCACTATTAAAAAACCTCATTTTTTAAAAGTGTACTTTCGAAAGTAAAAAATTGTTTGAAAGTATTCTTTTGAATGACACGCAATTAATGATTTTTTTTTAGATGTGTACGTCTGAGTTAATGTAGAGTGGAGAAAGGATATAAGAACCCGACCCAACAAAATTGAAAGCTTTTGATTGATTAAGGTAAAAGATTAAACAAAATCTGATCCAATGATGTCCACAGTGGTCTTGCCCAAAAAAAAAAAATGCAATTTCATACAAATGGATGCCAAATAAAAGGGAAATTACAGTGAAACAAAATTCATGCCGTATCTTAAATCCATATCACATATTCACACAATAACAACTCCAACGATTACATTAAAACTCCTAATTATTGTGCAAATAAATGCAAATGCAGAAAAGAAAAGAAAAAATCCATATACATGATAGAAGCACATAAAAATGAACTACAAAAAACAAAACAAAAGAAACTTGCCAAGGACACTTGTTAATGAATAACAAAATTAAATATTTCACAATATCCAAAAAGAAAACTTGAGGAGCTTTATTTTTCTTGTAATATACTTTATTTCGAATCCTTAACAAGCGTCCTAAGGTTACTCATTAATAATTCGTTAAAACAAAACAAATAAAAAAAGAAAAAGAACTGACATACAACACTTCTCTTGTGCTTGCCAGCATCTCTCAAAATTTTCAAGCCAATGGCCATCTGAGGAGGATTCATTTCCATTCTGAAAGTCCAGTCCTGAACATGAAAAAGAGATGCTTAATAAGCTGTTGTTAGAATATAACATGATGTGTGGTAAAATACTGATGGAAGAAGCATACAAGCATGTCGACTTAGAAAACCAGCCCCGTTGGTGGTAAAAAGCATTGTCTTCCTTTCTTGCGCTGACTTCAAAAAGTCTTGCATTCTCTCCGGCCAGTCAGAATTTAATCTGCGGGCAAAATCTTCCACTTCCCTGCATCACAAAGTAACACAAAATTTTAGCATGCATCATCTTAGAAGCACTTAGTGTAACCAACCTGCAACGCAAACTTCTCTTTATATCAAAGAGAAATCTTTTATTACCTAAATGAACCGGTGAAAAACAACATGCAAGGTAAATAGATAATGTCATGAACATTGCCACTAGGGCTTTAGCTCAAGATTGCAGAAGTCATGTGTTCAACTTCTTGAAAACCAGAAGAAAAATAAGATAAGGGTAGAGTTTTTTCATTCTGGTGCCTTGCCCTTTGCATATGTTAAAGGTCCTGTTTGGATCAACAACTTAGGTACTTATGTAAGAGCTATCTCTATAACAAAAGATACAATAAATTCATTGTTTTCATATAAACTATAAGCTGTTTTCGAAAGCTATCTTGGAGAGCTTATGAAAAGACTTTCTCAAACAGCCGCACGAGTGGTTATATTTTTTTTTGTAGCTAAAAATTTATTAAAAAAAAGGAAAACGACCGGGGGGACATAAACCTAACTCACGAGTGGTTATGCCAAGAGATAAACTCAAATAAGTTAATCCAAAAAGACATTTAGTTCTTAAAAGACTTATTCAGCAATGCTGCAGACCAACGAATACAATTATGCTAAAGACGATAACCAGCTACAATAAAAATACAAAATAGATTAAAAAAATAATACATTGTAAAGCACTGAATCAGAAAATGGCCCCACCTGTCGATTTTTGCCTTTAATGCCGGATCAATCTCATCATCTATATCACCATCATCAAACTCATCCATAGGACTATCGTCTGTATGGTGTAAATTTGAGGGCTCACAGGGTCTATCAGCTTCTGAACTTTGGTGTCTGATGTTATGACCGTTTACCTCCTGCTACGAGAGGGAAAAAAGACAATATACAATCAATATTTCAGTGATAGACCATAGACTAAGTTCATTCATCATTCACATGGTGACCAATGATTTACAGAGTATAAATAAAACAACAGAACAGAATATTTACTACAACCTTATCAAGTGGACCAGATGTTTCCTGCAAAGAAGAATTCTTTTGTTGTTCTTTTTTCCTTCGGTTCTTCTTCTTATTCTTGGAAGTTTTAATCTCCTTCGGATCTGTGACAAAATTCTTCACCTCCAGTTAGGAAGTCAAAAGGGAAGCTGGAGAAAAATGTGACGCTATAGCTTTCGAACAATTCTGACACCAAAGAATCTCAATATTTTCAAAATGCAATTAATAATGCTATAAACATCCGAAAAGTCATACCAAATTTCTTATCCCAAATGATGTGACAATAAAAAATCATATTTATAAATAATTAAGTGTAATCGAGTTTGTGAATAATTTTCTTTATTTACTTTTCTAATTTCTAATTATAATGATCTTAAAAACATTTATTTATTATAATAGCTCACAATACGTAACAACAATTTATTGGTCTTAACCTTCCGGTTTTGGCCCTAATAGAAACATGAAGTAGACAATGATGAGAGCTGAAATGCTCAAAATACCTCCATCATTTCCATTAATAAAAGACAAAAGGTCATCAACTGAACGCTCATCTACATGCTCTTCTTCAACTTCAACATTCTGAAACATGAAAGGGATCCACTTCAAAACTTATCTATAATTTAGAGCATGTAAAATGATGCAAGCATACATGTGTTGTCAATGGTTCAAGTGGTGCATTTATGAGTAGCAAAAGTATTGTAAAATGACATACAATTACCCATCTTTGCTTATTTTAAATCACTGAGCTTGAAATTTTTATGGGGCAATCAGGTCTTTTGATTTAGCTTGTTGCCGAAAAATATCAATTAGATCAGAAAATCCTATCTCATTTTGTCTAATATAATGCACAGAGGCTGCAAAGTTAACCGTTTCAGCTCCATGAACTTGCCATGGAGAGAGCTTTGGGCTGTCCTTTTTAGATGTTATTGTCCAGCTGATTTCTCCAACTAAATTTCAGAATAAAAATCTCCGCGAGTTTTTTGTACCTCAGTTCCAGATATAAAAGCCCAGGCACTCATATCTCAGTTTCCAACAGAGTATGTCCTACATAAACATTGTCAAGCCATTGTTGTATTGGTTCAACACGGTGACACCATGTCATCTGCCAAAAAACTATGGAGGTTGATGCCATACACCATTGACAACACTGATCTTCAAAATTCTCACTGACAATAATTGAAACTGAAATACTATCTCCGTCCCTATATATAAAGACCCCGTTGACTAAATCACAGGAATTAAGAAAATTGATTGTAGTATTAAATTAGTTGGTAGTGTGAATTGTTTTTGTTGAAGAATCAAGGGAAATCAGATTTCATTCTTTTTTATTTTATATTATTCTGTTTATTTTTATTTTATAATTTTGTCATTATTACTACTGTAATTTTTTTTCCTATATAAACAGTTTAGGGCTGTAGTAATAAGATACGAAAGTATTTTGCCTTTTACTTTCTTCATGGTATCTAGAGCTCTTGATTAGGGTTCTATAAAGCTTTCCACAACCTAGTGGGGTTCGGGGCTCCAAACTTAAAGGGGCTTAATTTTTGTATGATCCGTTTTGCGACCCAACCCGTTTTTCTGTCTACCAGATGGCACACAATACCCCATGGAAGGCGGCCGTTATGGGTGGCGACAGCGGAAGCAGCAGCGGCCCTGGTGGTGGCAGCTCAGGCGGCGGCGGCTGGAATGGTTTCTCCAACAATGGTTTTTCCAAATTTTTTGGCCATGAGTGAACTTCTAATGTCCTAAAGGTTGAATCTCAAACTCCTTCTTGTTCTATAGCTCAGAGAGGTGATTTTCTAAAGACTGCTCAACTCAATGTCAATCCTAGTCATACTTGGATTATCGATTTTGGTGATATTGATCATATGACTCGGGAGTCAAGTCTGTTTTCTTCTTACAATCCTTGTGCAGGTAACCACAAAATTAAAATTGCAGATGGCTCTCTTTCAACCATTGCAGGGAAAGGTTCAATTATTCCGTCACCTTTGTTAACCTTACAAAATGTCTTACGTGTTCCTAATTTATCATGTAATGTTATTCATTACTAAATTAACAAAGGATATAAATTGTCAAGCTAACTTCTTTCATTCTCATTGCACTTTTAAGGATTTGAACACGGGGAAGATGATTGGCTATGCTAAGTAGAGTGGAGGACTCTATTATCTTGACAATGGACTCAACCTCAAAGACCAACCTCAAATAAGTATCTGCTTGGAATCTTCTTTTGTTTCTTCTAATAATGATGATATTATGTTATGACATTTACAGTTAGGACATCCTAGTTTTCCGTATTTGAAACATTTGTTTCCTAAATTATTTTCTAAGAAGGATCCGTCTTTATTTAATTGTGAAACTTGCGAATTTGCTAAACATCACTGTTCTTCTTTTTCTACTCAACCATATAAACAATCAAAACTGTTTGCAGTTATTTATAGTGATGTTTGGGTCCTAATAGAATAAACACATTTTCTAATCAAAAATAGTTTATAACTTTTATCGATGATCATACTAGAATTTGTTGGATTCATTTATTGAAAGAAAAATTGAAAGTTGGACAGATTCTAAAAAATTTCTTTAAAATGGTGCAAACTAATTACCAAACAAATATTCAAGTCTTCAAAAGTGAAAATGTTAAAGAATATTTTAATATGCTTTTGTCAAAAAAATTTCTTGAAAATGGGGTTATTCATCAAAGTTCTTGTGTTAATACCCCTCAACAAAATGGAATTGCGGAGAGAAAGAATAGACATCTTCTTGAGGTTGCTAGAGTTTTACTCTTTGCAAATAAGGTTCCAAAATATTTGTGGCGTGAAGTTGTTTTAATTGAATTATATTTAATTAATCGTATGACATCTAAAGTTTTAGATATTCAAACCCCTCTTGATGTTTTTCAATATTGCTTTCCTTTGACTCGTGTCTCTGCTGATTTGCCACTAAAAGTTTTTGGTTGCACTGTTTTTGTTCATGAACATAAACAACTTGGCAAACTCGAGCTACAAGCAACAAAATGTGTTTTTACTGATTACTTTCCAACTCATGAAGGGTTTAAGTGTTTTGAACCAAAATCAAAAAGAATTTTTGTAACCATGGATGTTAATTTTAAGAAAGATTCATCTTTTGCTTTTGAACGCAGTATTACTTTAAGTGATATAATGTGGTCACAAAATTTTGAAACTTATATTGATGCACCAAAAGAAAATTCCCAAGAATACATATTGCAAATCAATCCACTTATGAATGAGATTTTGACAGATTCGAGGGTGACAATTTCAAATCAAATAAAGAGACACAAAACAAGTTTACTATCATTGAACCTACTTGGAAGGAAAATGTCTTTGAAAGAAGAAGCCATAAACAGATAAATGAAGGACCCATTCTCCGGCCTTTCCAAGATTCTAAACCAATATATAATCCACCACATCATCCTGATACAGGTAAGTCTTCTTCTATTCTTAAGAGTCATGTTGAGTATCCTGATATAGACATTCCTATTGCAATTAGGAAATCTATTAGATCATGCACTAAACATCATTTGTCTAATTATGTGTCATACTCAACATTGTCTTCTTCATTAGTTGCGTTTACCTCTAAGTTGTCTGCTGTAGAAATTCCAAAAAATGTACAAGAGACTCTAAAAATTCCAAAGGGGAAGGAAGTTGTTCTTGAGGAGATGTGAGCTCTTGAAAAGAATCAAACTTGGAGAGTCATGACTTTACCTACAGGAAAGAATACCGTTGGTTGCAAATGGGTCTTTACTGTGAAATATAATTCTGATAACATAGTTGACAGATACAAGGCACGCTTGGTTGTTAAAGGGTTTACTCAGACATATGACATTGATTATTCAGAGACTTTAGCTCTTGTTGCCAAATTAAACACTATTAGAGTTCTCATGTCCTTGGCAGCAAATTTAGATTGGCCTTTTAACCAACTTGATAAAAAAAATGATTTTCTGAATGGTGATTTGGAGGAGCAAGTATACATGGATAGCCCACCTGGCTTTGAAGACAAGTTTGGTTCAAATGTGTGCAAACTATAAAAATTCATTTATGATCTCAAGCAATCCCCAAGGGCTTGGTTTGAAAAATTCACTCGATCGGTTAAAAGGCAAGGATATTTGCAAGAACAATCAGACCATACTTTGTTCATGAAGTTCTCTAATGTTGGTAAGATTGCAATTCTAATTGTATATGTAGATGATATTATTCTCACAGGAGATGGCATTGTTGAGATGGAAAGATTGAAGAAAAATTTAGCCAAAGAATTTGAAATCAAAGATTTAGGTGCGCTTAAATATTTTCTTGGTATGGAAGTTGCTCGCTCAAAGAAAGGAATTGTTGTTTCTCAAATAAAATACATCCTAGATCTCTTGGAGGAAACTAGGATGAGTGAATGTAGACCAGCAGATACTCCTATGGAATTAAATGTTAAACTTTGGGAGAAAGGCAATGTTCCTGTTGATATTGGAAGATACCGGAGGTTGGTTGGCAAACTTATTTATCTAGCCAACACTAGACCTGACATCGCTTTCTTTGTGAGTTTGACTGCCACTTCATAAAAAAAAATTGATGTTGGAATTATATGTCTGTCATTTGTGACTTCTAATCAGCAAACTATTGATATCTTAACAAAAAGTTTGGCAAGACCCGATTTTGAGGACTTATAGCCAAGTTAGGCATAACAGATATCTATGCACCAACTTGAAGGGGATGTTGAAAAATCAAGTGAAATCAGATTTGATTCTCTTTTATTTTATATTATTCTGTTTATTTTTATTTTTTGATTATGTCATTTTTCTATTTTAATTTTTCTTCCTATATAAATAGCTTAGGGCTGTAGTAATAAGATATCAAAGTATTTTGCCTTTTACTAATTTAATCTTAAAGAGAGATAATTATTTTATGTTTTATTGTACTATTTATTATAGATTGCAAAAAAAGATATAACATAATTAGGGGTATGTTAGTAAAGAAATAATTAATGTAGTTGACAAATTGAATGCAGTCTTATAAAAAAGGGACAAAGAAAAATCTCAAAAGAGTTCTATATTTAAGGACAGAGGTAGTATATATTTAAGTAATGAGGATTATATTTGACAGAACAATATATAAAACAAGCTGAAAAAAATCCAGTAGCACCTTTATCCTTTCACGTTCTTTAAGTTCTTTCCTCTTCTTGGCATACAAGCGGTTCAAAAGCCTGATCCTTGGGTCGTCAGTTATGTTTCGCAAAGGCTCCAATTTTTCTTCCTGCAACATAATGTGTAAGAAACGAAAATTGAAAATCCAAGAAAACATAATCGGCATACAGAGTTCTCACAAGCACCAGACACCTCTGTAAGATCATCAGGCAAATGAAATATGTCACGTATCTCCTCCGGTGACTTTCCTTCAATTATTCGAGCTAGTGCACGACTAGTAAGATCAACCAATGGCTTTAACTGAAGGCTGTCTGCAGCAGACGTCAACTCACAGAGCTTCCCTGTGTCTATCCTAACAAATTTCTCATCATAAGACTTCCGTTCCTATATAAACAAATAATCACCAAGTCAAATAATCTGTGAAATATTCATTGTTCAGACTTGGGTCATCTTGATTACATCAAGAAAATTAAATGAAGGTAACCACTATCCTTAATTCGTGTGTAGTCAGTTACTTTTGCTTATAAATGATTCCGGAGGGAGTAATCCACAACATAAGAGCTTTGACGAAGACGAACCTTGTTTGAGCGGCCTGGAACTTGATGAAATCGACAATAATCAAGAATTAAGCTCAACATTGCAGGACTGACTTGTTGAGGAAGACATATTGCACAATTCTTGGAAGATCCCGTTCCTTTTTGTATTATTTCTTGACATATAAATGGGCAAAACATCGCAATCTCTTGTTCCACTTGTTGGATTGAATCACCGGATGTTTGAAGCCACACATAAGGCTTCATCATCTAAAAATACAAACAAATACCAATGTAGCGTCAATTTCATTGCCCAAAAATAACCAAAGCAAGGTATTCAGTGATTCGTAAGTTTAAAAGATTAAAAATTACAACTCAAGAATCCAGACAAAACAAGTACACAACCATATACAGCACAGTCAGATAAAATGGAAACCAAAATCTATTAAAGAGACTTAACCAAGTAAACTCAGGGATTCAAACTTCGAAGATAATATAATGTAATGACTTGTATGAACCACAAGGCAAGATGGCTTAGCATGTGTAATATTTTTAAATTTTTAAAGTTGAAAATGTGTGCACGTGCAAGAGGGGGGTTTGCCGCTAAAACTCCATTGATTTAATTGACGGATCATGCATGGATAACTGTGAATTTTGAATCCATGATTCCTCCCTACAATCACCGTCCTTAAATAGATTAAGGTGAAAACTAGACCAGAGTCATTTCAGCACTAAATCAGTTCCTTTAAAACAAAACACAGCAATCTGTATTCACATAGTAATAGTAATATCTAATAAACACAAGTTTCAAATGTCAACAACAAACACGTAAGACATAGAATACAAACTTATTCATCCACAGTTTCAAAATCTATGTAATTTTTGAAAGGGGGATTGGAATTCAATTTTGTAGGAGAAAAAAAAATGACACTGAACCTTTAAACAAGCACAAATGCATTCTGGTTCATGGCAAAACGAAACTATTGAAATTATTGTATATATAGAGTAAATCCAATTATGTATCAAATATTACTGGAACCGAATCATATGAAATGGAATAAATTGTTTATAGTTAAAAGACAAAGGAATAAGTTATCATACCTCAGGTTTAATAATTGCCATGTCAGTTTCTGACATCTGAGAACAATTTGACTAGCGAAATATGCAGATATCGGAAGTTTGTTTCTGAGACAAGGAATATAACCTCTGTTCAAAATCTAAACTTCCAGACAACCACTTACAATGTCCACCCGTCAAATGACTTCTGCGATCAGGATTATGTTACTCAAGCAACATTACTCACATATACAATGTCCCTGAGAGAATTCAGTGTCACATGAAACTGTGTCATAATATATCATACAGCAAGTTAAATATGTATGAACTTGCCATATATAAGAATGAAGAATTATTTGGTACCTGGCTAAGAAGTCAATAAGCACAATGAATGCAATAGGGAAATGACGAGCATGCTAATATATACTGCTGCTCTTAAATTATGGCCACAACAAAGTGGTACAATAATGCAACATGCCAACATTGCATAATTATTCCTAAGTAAATCCTACATTGTTGTTTGATAGACATTGGGATTTGGGACAGAACTGTCGTCGTGTTTCCTCCACAATTCTAAGTTTTCCACCATACACTGGCATAGTATATCAATTGGTTTCTTTCTTTGTGTGTTTTGTTCTATGATGGCAAAAAATTGATTTAAAATAGTTTGATTATGTGAAATTGATTTTGGTTAAAACTTAAAATGAATTATGTTTAGATATATTCATGTAAAAGTGAGATGAACAATAAATTTCAAGCTATAAATCACGATTGGAGAGGAAAAAAAAACTCTAAATCACAACTTCAAATCCATCTGCAAAAGAAATTCTATTTGAGAAAAGAACAGTCAAGCATGTCAAAATCAATTTTGTGCTTCTACAATCACTTTTGCCTCTCACAAAAGTGAAACCAAATGTGCACTAAAAATGGTATAGCTTCTTACTCCCTCCAAAATGAAATATAAGCAAAAAATAGTAGTTGAAAAGTTAATGTATCTGGTTAAAAATGAAGACCAGATACATCAACTTTTCAGTTGTCCTTTTTGCTTATATTTCATTCCAAGAGTAGTGTCTCTCTTACATTGACCTAAATTATTTATTTACAATTTAATAAATCATACCAAGCATATAGCCATATACAATTGCTAAACCTATAAATTAATATTGCTCAAATTTGGAGTGAAGAATCTCCCACAATGCAACTCGGTACCATAATCCTGGTAATAACAGCCATAATCTTTTTATCAAAATAATTCTGAAAAACCAACCAAATATTAAATAAAAAACTGTATATATCTATCTTCAATTCTTCATAATCAGAACTTTGACTCTTTGAACAGCATTAACTAACATAGTAGCAACTAGCAAGGTTCAATGCAGCACCTCAAATAAGGTTTTCAATTTTTTCAGAAAAAAAACCCTATCAAAATTGTTAAAATTAAATTCCTATTCCTTGCTTCAACAATCAAGCAAATACATCATATTAACAATACAAAACTTTTTTTCCCCTGTCAATAATCTTACTTCACTTCTACTCACAAGTATCAAATTACATTTATTTAAAAATCATCCCAAAAACAAAAAGTTAAGCATCAAAATATACAAATCAAGTTGTATTTTAATCACAATTCCAAAATCAAATTAAAAAAAAAAAACACATTACTAAACTAAAAATCAAGTCTTTAAATCATTCTATTAAAATCAGAAAATAAACATTTCAAATCAGCTTTTCTTTCTTTCAAGTGAATAATAATAATTAAACTGTATGATTTCTTAGCCTCGTAATTATCACACAGATTACCATCTAGCTAAACAAAACAAAATACAGAAAATTTAAAAAGAGGGAAAAAAACTAGGAAACAAAAAAAAAATCCCATTTTGAAAAAAAACCCACAATTCTTCAACACGAACATAGGTAAATTAAATTAAAGAGAGAGAGTAACAAAACATAACATAAGAAATGAAGAATTAAAATCAAATGCAAGAATAAATCGGAGTGTGTTGATGTACACGTGTACCTTGAAGTGAAGAGAAATGGATTTGCAGAGTGAGAAAACTGAGGAGAGAGAAAATGAGAGTTGGCAATTTTTTGTGACTGAAGAAAAAAAAAATATCATTGTATTGGGTTGGATTGTATAGCTGCAATCATTTTCAATGACAACAATTGTGAAGGGGATGATGAAATGAGGTGCGTTAAACGACGCCGTATACAATGAACCCAATTAGGTTGTTTGGTTAGGCCCGAAAGATTGGGCAAGCCTTCGGGTCGAGATGGGCTTTTGTCTGAAATTAACAACGTGATGGTATAGATAATTTGAACATGAACATAGAGATAATTTCAAGGGTGTTACTTTTCACGTTGCTCTCGCAAATAAAAAATCTCGAATAAATCATTAATTTGGTTTTTAAATTATTACTCTATTTTCAAATTTGTCTATGAATTATAAAAATATATAAATAGTTTATAAATAATTTTTAGTTAATCAATTTAGCTCCTCGGTGGCTTTAAAGATAAGAAAATGATGGTTCATAATTAATTTGATGGATTTAAAATGGTTTAAAAACTATTTAATATATTTTTATATTTATAGTTAAGGAACTAATATAGACTAAATTGATTGTTTATTTTTAAAAAAATCCCTCATGTTACTTGAAGATCATTTTGAATTGTACAAACAATTTTGCTACCTATATCCCCTCCTTTTCTATCCACACCCCATAAATTTTTTATAAAATTAAAATATCTAAAATGTCCCTTCACTATTTGCCTCATTCTTAAACCTTATTTTTTTACATTACTCTCTTCATCTTCATCGCTCACCTCATAATATTTCACACTTATATCACATACTCATAACTCACATCTCATTATTCAGACTCATTCATAGCTTACACTTCATAAGTCTCCTCTTTATATTGTGATTAAAGCCACTAACTAGGTACGTAAATTTAAATAATGTATCCTTATGTGATTGTGTTCACGTACGTAATGCAATTTAAGAAATTACAAGTGATACGCAAATACAGTTCACGTACACCTACGTGAATTGAATTCACGTATGACTTGAAATTTAAGGATTTATAGGCGCTACGTGAATACAATTCACGTAAATGTATGTAAACTTAGTTCACGTACATGGAAAATTTTATAGTGATCAGAGGCAATACTTACACGGAAAATTTTATAGTGATCAGAGGCAATACTTACACGTAAGTGGTTTGAGTTCACGTAGTTTGCATAAATGCAATTCACGTAATTAACTTAGATCACGTAAACAATATTTCTGAATTTTTTATATGTTCTTATTGGATGCAGATAAATGGACCAAGGGGAAGACAACAGTGATAAAATGTATGATGGTTTTGAACTTGATTGTGACGCAGTGAATGATGTTGTTGAACCCAAAATTGACGATGCAATGAATGATGGTGTTGAACCTCGTATGGTAGATTTGACTAATGTGCTTACCACTAGAATGATATTTGATACACAAGATGATTTATTGAGATGAGCTAGAAATGTTAGAAGGGAAAATGCAACTTTCGTTGTTATCTTTAGATCTGAAACTGCCACAACACGACCAGGAACAAAGACAAAATTAATTCTTGGTTGTAAAAGAATGAATTTGTAGTGATTGGTCTATGTTTTATGATTATGTACACGAATAGTGGTTAATTCTTCAGAAAGAAAGATTTGTTGTGGTGTTGACAAATAGAATTATGCACTTTGGGAACACGACAACGCAAATAGCTGAGTTTGTGCATTAGAGTTTGAAAATGATATTACAAGACTGTATGGGGGATCTATCTAGTGTTTGGGAAACTATTTCTAGAATGATTGTATTACAACACAATGAGATAATAATATCATTTGAAAAGAGCGTCATTCAAAATATGCTTCGACACAGTAACAGATTGTACGATCATTTGTGTGGTGTTGTGTCTAAAAATAAAATAGATCACATTGTGGCTGAGTATGATTGCGTGAAGTATATGGGTATTGATAAGTCTGAGTGTCATTTCACTAATATGACAACACATGGTCTACCTTGTGCATGTGAAATAGTCAGATATAGTATGATCCAATGTCCCATTATGTTAGATGTTATTCATGTTTGGTGAAGTAAAATAAATTTTCAAGATGACGGATTGGATAAACCTTCAGAGTAATTGTGAAACATGAAACAGATGTCATAGTGAAAAGGTTTGACGAGCTTGATTTACCTGGCAAAATTGCAATTAAGAGTAAATTGTGCGAGATCACTTAACCATCCACAACATCGATGTGTCCACATGTTGATAAGGTTAAAGCAAATGGTATATGTTGCAATTATGGATAATTGGATGACACTTCCAAAAATGAGACATGTGGTTGCTTCGAAGTTTAACCTGATTGTCGTCTCATTGTCACATAAAAGTCCACCGCCAACATCTATGTCAGATCATCTTATAGTTGTTATTGCATTTATGAAGAATTGTCACTTCGTGCAGGTACCAATTGTGTGATTTAACTTGATTTTATCAATCTCTTTTTATTGTTTAATAACTTATTGGTTTTAAAAGATTTACTTGAAGCCAGATTCCCCTATACCACTTGCAACTAATTTGTGAAAAAAAATATTGCAGTGAAGAAGTACGACAATAGGAGATTACATACAATTCTTGCATGCAAGATCGGTTGCAAATATTTCCACGCACTAGAAGTGAACCTATTGTAAACTGAATGATTGATATTTCTTAATTGTTGACATTTAATATTATACAATCAGTAGTATTCAAAATAGTGACATTCAATATTCCTAGAATATTTCTTAAACATATCCAAAATATTTTACTAACACATGTTGAGGAAAAATCCCAAATTAATGTTTTGATGTAAACAAATAAAAGTTAATTAAAGACTTTAATTATGATTCTAAATTATGTGTTAATTTAACATGTGCTTTTGAGTGTAACGATCCAAGATAGGTACAAAGCAAATGCAAGAGAAATCAGTTTAAAAAAAGTGCTAAAAATGAACAAGACTGAACCAAGAATGTTCCTGACATAATCTGGAAAACCAATAATGTTCTTCACGTTTTTGTCATTTTCAGCAAGCAAGATCAAATAAGCTTTTAATGCAAGGAAAGCTCTTGCAAATCGCGAATGCATTTTTCAGTTTATATACTAGGAGTATATAGCTCTCATATGAGCAAGAGAATCACTCAAAAGGATCAAAGATTAAAGAGCACAAATCAAAGCAAAAGTGATAAATGATCATTCTCCAGCAGTGTAACATCAGTCTCTAGATTGATGAACATTCTCCAGCATGTTACACATGATCTTCAGCAGCAAACATCTTTCTCTAGAATGATTAACGACTATCTCTAGTATGATGACATCACTCTAGAATGATACAACATTCTCCAGCTTACTGACCATCATTCTCCAGCTTTGTTACATCATTCTCTAGCCTTATTTCATCATTCTCCAGCCTATTTTGTACGAATCAAAAGGTAGTCTTAATCTGAATCGATTAAGCACATCTCTGAGATGTTTGTATGCATAAACAAAGGATCATCACAGTCAAGAATGAGAACCTACAGATCAGACATTATTAACACAGAAGCAGAAACGCAGAATGTTCAAAACAGTAACATTCAAAGTTTAAAAGTCTGGTCTTTGGTCAAGTCTAACACATGACAGCAAGGCACATTTTTAACGGTCATGATAGCTGTCTGCAACCTCCTTGAAGCCTATAAAAGAAGCCCCAAGCTCAAGGAAAACGTAGAACTTCAAGTGCTAAGAAAACTCATCAATCACATACACTTACATACTTGAAAGCTTCTCATTTGCAAAAAAGAATCAGTTCTTATTTCCTCTTCATATATCCAGATCGTATTACTAAGTTCTTCTTATCAAGAATCTATTCTCAAACACGAGTTGAGCATAATCAGATTCAACCAATCTCTCTAAATCATTATTGTGAAAACTCAAAACTATAAGGGTTGTTTATAGTTTGAGTATTGTTGTAAAAATCCTTTTATGGTTAAAAGGTGAATTGTAAAATCCTCTCAAAATGGATAAGTGACTTGATTGAATCCTTTCTAGGTGGAAAGGAATTGTTGTTACAGATCAAGGTTGATCTTAACAAAAACTGTGTAAAACCAAGAACGTTATCCGTTTGAACACTTAGTGGAAAATCTCACAGTTGTGAGAATTGGACGTAGCCCGAGTTGGGTGAACCATGATATATCTTTGTGTGGTATCTCTTCCTTATCTCTATGTACTTTCAGCCATTTTGATTATCAAGTTAAATAGATAAACTAAAACTGTGATTATAACTAACCAAGAACGTTATCCGTTTTCTGTTTCCAGAACCAAGAACGTTCTCCGTTGTCATAACCAAGATCATTCTTGAGTTATTTTCATAAGATTTTAACAGGAAATTTTAAATAGGTGAATTTACAATTCAAACCCCCTTTCTTGTAAATTGACATTGCTACTTCAACACATCCATAATATTTAATGCCTAAGTTCATCTATAATTTATACAATATGGTACTACATTTGTCCAATATCTACCATCACCCCTCTAAGTATGCAACATCACAATTAACTCATTGACGAGTTCGATACCATTAGATCATTCCAATTGACGAGCAATAAGCTCAACACTGCATTAAAAAAATACAGTAATTAATTTCGATAAGACAATAGATGACTAATTAAATATGTCATAAATTTTAATGCATTTACCGTTATATCAACAATAGATGGACCAACATCAGAAGGTTCTACAACTGAAGATCGACATAAAATAGTTCTCGCCAAATGATGCATGGATGAGAAATCTTGTGAAACCACTCCATGTAACCGTCCACGCAGTCTGTAGGATCATGGGCAACCGCACCAACATCAATTGCATGCACAACATACTGCATAAACATTATGTCAATTTCCTCTAGAGTGGTCATCTGACCTACTATCTCTAATGGTGAAGCAAAAATGATTTGGACATGACCGTATTGGCGCAATACCATGTCTAGTAGATATGCATACTTCTTTAGACCCCACTGCATCCACTCTCGAAACAAAGAAGCCTCATAAAACGGTCATGTCGCTTTATGTTTTTCATACGATGTCCAGCATATTTGATTAATATCAATCTCATCAAGAGCTTTCTTAAATGGAAGAACCAAACCTTTATCCCTCTTTGGCCTCCATCAAAGTGATATGGGTCTGTCCTCAATATATCTAGGAGAAGGTATAGAATAATATATACATAAAGTCAGAAAATGTTCATAGACTCAAGTTTGCACATATTAATAACATATCCTTAGTTTATAATTAATAATATAATTTATCAACATAATAAACAACAATTGAGTTTATCTGTGAACCGTTTTAGTGTGATGCATATTGGCTTCACGGAGATTGTCATATAAGTAAGAAACAGCGGCAACACCCCATGTGTATCCCCTACACGAGTCGAAGTATTTGAAGCACTCTAGGTAGGCAACATTGACTGTGAATGCATTCTTGTCGTTGAAAAGGGTGCAACCAATCAAAAATAGTAGAAACGTAATCTCATCCATCTCTCGTAGCTGGTCACGACAACACTTATTATATACTTCAAGTAGCCAACTATATCGAACTCTGGTTGTCTGCATAACATTAAATTCAGCATGAGCAAAAACCTCAGTAACTCCAAGCAGTTCAACTAGTACATTTGCACCCTCATCTTTGTTAAATACATTGATAATAAAGATTGCTCTAGTGATGGATATATGCAGAAAAGAGGAAACATCATCAAGTGTAATCGTCATCTCCACAATCAGAAGATGGAAGTTGTTGGTGTATCAATGCTACCTCTCTATGAAACTAGATATGATCCACTCGTCGATCATTTCGTAACTGCATTTTAGCAAGTGATATAACCCTGAACTCTTAATCAATTGCTTCACCTATTCATGTTCAACGACAACTTGTTTCAATTTTTTTCATTGCTAAATACCCTTAACTCCCCACGATCCTGAAATAAATGAAGGGAAAAATGTAAGTTAAAATACATTATGACAATGACTATTAAAAATTTAATATGATCGGGAAAATTACTAAGGACAAATGTGTCAACAGGACCACCAGGATATCCATTAACTTGTGGAGGTTGATCCATCTGCTCTGATTGGACCTCTTGTTGTGTTTGCTCTTTATGTTGGGTCTAATTCTCATAATGCTCTTATTGTGCTCGCTGTTACAATTGTAATCGCCATTGTTCCCGTTGTGCCCGCTTTTCCTGTTGTACTTTCTCCTGCTCCTCAAGACGATGAGCCTGTACAGAAGCGGTCAGTCAAACGTGACAACCCTCATTATTATCAGTATCATTAATTATAACTCGATCTCCTCTATCAGTAAACATATTGCACAACATTTCTACATAAACATAATCATAATCAAAAAAATATTATAAAAAATTAGATGTAATATAGACACATTTATTGAGTCGATATATGTACATTTAAATATTTGTAATCTTATTTAAGATAATAAGTCATTGATTTGTATGATTTTAAATGAAGTAACATAATATAAAAAGATAATAAATGAATAACGTGACACTACAAACTTTTGTAGTGAGAAAATGACATAGTGAGAAAATGACATATTGACTTGCATGAGTTTAAAGGATTTGGTGATGGGAAAAGACAATAAGAGAATAACATGAGTCACCAATTAACTAATTTTAAAATATGTAATGTGACAAGATAGATTTTTGTATTGGGATATACATTAGTTGTAGTTACTCAAAGCACTTAGTCACTACACTTGTATCAATCAAATCATCTGTTTTATCGAAATTTTTAATAATTTTTTACTTTTCAAAACGTTAACTAGTTTGGTCTCTCCATCACCTTATGTGAGTTAGCAGAGTCTATTGTGAATATGCGTCACATTAATTACGATGTTATTAAACATATCATTGTCCATGTAGGCTCCACGTTACATATGATTATGATTTATAAGACAAAAAATTTAAAGACAAAATTGAAACACATTTCTGTTGCTCATTTGTTGTATTCTTCTTCGTGGTTTTTTCCATTTTTTTTTTATAAAATATAGATATTGTAGCATGTAATATATTAACTAATTAATGGAGTTGTCTAATATGACCCAAAGATAAACCTCACTATTTTTAGTAAATTTAATAAAATATTATATTTAT
The DNA here is from genome assembly GCA_037974755.1 of Cicer yamashitae. Classification (NCBI taxonomy): domain Eukaryota; kingdom Viridiplantae; phylum Streptophyta; class Magnoliopsida; order Fabales; family Fabaceae; genus Cicer; species Cicer yamashitae. Next base: position 47,918,109 of record JBBPBQ010000002.1, read on the forward strand.
TCTCTATTTTTAATTATTATAAAAAAAATTATCAAAAAGAGTAAAGGTTCACCTTTAAATCATTTTTTGAGAAGTCCATATTATACATATCTTAATCAATTAAGTTTGCTTCCATATATAAATAATCTTAACTAAGGAGTATTAAGTTAAGAATAATGTTAATAACACACTTTTTAACACATTATTTTTTAACACTCTCTTTTATTAGTTAAAGTTTATCTGAATCATAACAAATTTAAAAGGAATACACACATTTTAATAGGACTCATGGGAATTTCAATAAATAATTTTTTTTTTAAATACGTGTGTTAGAAAGTATGATATTAATACTTCTTGTGAAATTAATTAGGACACTAAGCATGTAGGTATTATTATTTTTTTTTTTTTTAATATGTACTAGTACACTCACATTTCAAAGAACCAAGTGAATAAAAGAAAAGAAAAAAAAAAACCAAAATAGCTAGTGTTGCTGCAAGTAAAACTAATGATAATGACTATGATGAGTTCTTGGAGGCTTAACTACTCCAACCAACGATTTTCAATTACATATTTACATGTACTAAATGCTAACGTTACCCACTTTCCAATAACCAAATAAAACATATTTAGAGGGGATCTTTTACGTGGTGGATAGGTGTCACGATCCTTTCAAATATTTATCATTTAAGGAAATACATATATATTAAACATGGTTATGTGATGTAGCGTAAACAATAAGTTTTACTATTTGGAGGATCCAAGATCCATTCCTACTTTACCAATATGTTCTAACTTGTAAAAGTATATGCAATGGTGCAACCACTATAACTAGACTCCACCATACCATATTATTTTAATTAATCGATGGGTTGTTGACGATCGAAAGAAAAAAAAGATTGTGATGGGTCTCGCAATTTACCTCATATGACATTATTTTATTTACATTTTATTTCATTTTAACAAGAATAAATAAATAAAAAGAAGACTTTGAAGGATCGTTGTTTCAGGAGTATAAGAGAGAGTTTTTTCTAAATAAAAACGAAATTAAAAACGAAGTCAACATAAGTCAATATGTATAGTTGTCAAGTACAAGAAGAGAAGAATATAAATATGATCAAAAGATCAACTCATCAATAAGCAAAAACATATTACCTCAATTCCTAAATATAGGATAATCTTGAAATATTCTTTTTCTCTTTTTATAAGACATTTTTTAATTTTTGAAATGCATTAATTATTTTTTTATTAACTTACTTTTAATTATGTTATATATTTTTCTACAATTTGTAATAAATGCTACAATAAAATCATAATTTATTTCGCTTTCTTCAAAGATAAATTTGTAAAACAGTTCAAATTAACAATAAATTTAATATTACAATCAACGTCCTTAATTCTCGTGATTTGGTCAACGAAGTTGATAAGCTAGAATTTATTTGTCTGTATAGCTTTGTTTGATAGGTTAATCTCGTATTTTTGATCTAGTTTTAGTTCTATTTCACTATATTTTTATTTTGTTTTGATTGTTAAGATAAGTGAAGGAATAAGTAAAGATTTTTGGTGCAAAGAGTCATGAAGTCAAGCAGTGCAATCATAGTCCATTATGATCAAGAAGATAAAAGAAAAAAAAGAAAGTTTAGGCCGTAATGGCCAATACGGTCGTAATCTGCTCAACTTTTGTTGTTTGACTTTTTTTATCTATGAAATTCTGATAGTTTCCTGTAATTAAGGCCCATGAAGGTATCTAGGGCTATAAAAAAGGGACGAAAATATTTGGTTTGACACACATTCCTACTCACAAACTCTTGTTACTCTTGCTTTTGTTTATGCAATTCTCTTAGCAAATTTGTAGTTTCAATAATATTCCGTTTTTCTCTTTTATTTTGTTCTTTTACAATTTCAATATTTTTATATTTAAGCTTTGATTCAACTATGGTCATGTGTGAGTAGATCTCCCTTATCTTGGGATTGTAGGATTTCCAATGATGGATCTCTAACAATTTTTCTTTCTTTCTTTTTGTCATGGATATTGATATTTTAATCCATTCTTAGTAAGAAACACGTTCGTATTTGGATATCAAAATGAAGTACTAAAAGTGAATTTCATATCTCACTCGTAAGGTTGGACAAGAGAATCAGGTCATGAAAATAGATTGCGGTTCTCTTGAAATCAAGAAAGATATCACATCTTAATTGATTTTGCTAATACATCAATCATGAAAATAAGTTGGTTATTAGTTTAAAAGACACATTTACTCTTTGAAATAAGACATTAGTTTTAATTGTTTATCTGATTTTTTAAAATTTAACACCCATGACTTAAAGAAGATTAGTTTTATTGTATCTATCATTGTGAAAAACTACAATCTCAAAACTTTATTTTTATTATAAAATTTAATAAATAAATCATTTTATAAACAATCTTCGTTTTAACTAATCATCATATTAAAGATAGATTGATACTCATAACAAAGTCTATGTAGGAACAATAATTTTTACTATGCGATAATATTGTCCATTTGCAAACTTATCAAGAGTCTTATATATAAGAACATAGATAGTTATAATAAGCAAACTGCAGATTAATAAAACGGAATGGTGAAGCTAATTATAGTTTAACAACCCTTCATAAACACAAATAGATGTTCAACATTCCTAGTAAGCTAATTATAGTTTAACAACCCTCCATAAACACGAATTGATGTTCAATATTCCTAGTTTGGACTCGATGCTGGTAAAGAGACCAAGGTGTAAAGGCTTGGTAAAAATATATGCTTATTGATCCTTTCTATGAGCAGGCTGAAGGTGAATTACACCTGTTTTATCTTGTCATGCACAACATGACCGTTCATGTCAACGTGCTTTGTACGTTGGTAAAAAAACTAAATTTGTGAAAATGTGTATCGCAGATTTATTGTTACAAAATATAGCTACAGCAGCGTCATTTTAGATGAGTTAGTAGAGGGACGGTTCAAATTAGGACATGTTCATTGGGTTGGACGAGGGAATCTAATTTTGTTAGGATAATTCAAACTCTTTAATATAAATTACTTTGTTTAGATTATAAATTTGGACAAATTTTAAAATATAAAGATTTTGTGAGATATTTTGTGAGATATTTTAGGTGGTATTTGAAATTGAAAGAATTTCAAATACCACCTAAAATCTAAAAATTTAAAATTTTGTTTTTGCATTATAAAACATGAATCTTAAAATTATCTTTGTACATTTTTTCCCTAAAATTTACAAATTTGTTTCCATAAGTTTCAAAATTTGTACTTTAATCTCTATAACTTTTCAAATTGGTTTCCATAAGTTTTAAGATTTTGCATATTCATCTCTATAATTTTTTAAACCTTGCAAATTGGTCTATCAATTCTGTCTCAAATATTTTAATTTTTATTTTGAACGACATTTCTTTTTATATTTATATTTTTTACTACAAAATTTTAAATTTTGCAAATATGACTCAACTTTAAATATTATCTTTATCCCTTTGTATAAGTATATTTTACTCTTTTTTTTCACACATATAAAGAAAAATAGAAAATGAATTTAATGTGTCTATTTTATGTGTTGATATTTCTAAAATATCATTTATACAATACGTAGTCAATTTCTCTTTTCACATTTCAAGGTAAAGTGGTAGAATTAATATCGGGTGTGTTTATGAAAATAACAATGAATGTATCTAGTAAATTGAACAGTAACTTATATTTAGGGTCAAATTTTGTTCTCAATGGATGCTTATAATTTAGGATAAGGATAGTAAGCAGTTATTCTATGAGTAAATATTCAATTTCGTCTCTGAATTTGTTAATTTGTGTCAACCTAGTCCATCACTTCGTCAAAATTCTAAAATAGTCCCCAACTTTTTTCACCGTTAATCAAGTTAGTCCTTCCATCAATATCAGTTAACTAACCATTTTAAAAATTGGTTAGTTAACTCCCATATAAGCAAATCTTTGGGACCAATTTGATACGTTGAAACGTTGTCACGTTTCCTCAACAATATTGGGGACTAAATTGACATATTTTAAATTAGTTATACACTAAGTTATCAAAAAACAGAGTCTTTAAAAACAAAATCACATAGTCTTCTTCTTCTTCACACCTTTAAAAGAAACCTTTTGCATTCTCTCAAACTCATTCTTGCAAATATTATTAGCCCTAAACCACAATGTTGTCGCTCCATTTTTGCTTTCGTCTTCTTCCTTCGTTAAAGGTCAGTTGCAAATCATTTATCCATACTGCAATGTGTAGTAACTAGTCTAGTAACAAAAAAATGAATGGGGTTAGGGTTTATATTGTTTAATTGTTTCTATTTTTGTTGTCCGAGTTAGGTTTTTTTTATGTTAATGTGATATAGGTTGTTATAGTATATGATCAATTACTATTTTTATTGAATATTTCTTGATTTTGATATGTTCCCTGAGTAGTTTGTTTCTAAATCAATAATTTGTTGCTTCTATTTTATGTTAATGGGTAATTTTTTTATTTTATTTTTTTGCAAAATGAGAACTGGAATGTCAGTAATTATTCTCCATAGAGGTACTTTTTTAGGAATGATGAAGGTGTATTGGAGTATGTGGTGGAAAAAAGGAAGTTTGGAAATAGTTGAATGTGGATACACTTAATGTCTTTGTCATTCAAGAAATGGTGAAAAAGTGTAAGTGCGACTATAGGCTCCTTGAAATAATGTGGAGGATACCTGAGTTAGATTTGAATGACATGAGATTATTGGAGACTGGCAGAGATATAGTGGAAATGGCAAGGAGGGCAATGAAGCATGAGAACGAGATTGATATTTATTGTGATCATATTAATAAGGATCATACGCCTATTTTGTCACTACCTTGTAGTCAAGAGAATAATGCAGTTGGAGAAGAACAAATGGCTGAAAAGGAACAAGTGGTTGGGGAGTAAGAATTGGTTGATTTGTTTGATGAAGTTTCTTATTCCACAGTTGATGAAAGTGCTGTAGATAGTAACTATAAGCTTCCTCATTGTGTTAGTTCTAATGAGAGTGTTGTAATACCAAAAAGAAGGGTGCAATGAAAGAAGAAGGTTACGACTCCAAGCAATGGAAAAAAAATAAGTAAAGGGAATAGGAAGGTTGGGACTCCAAGTAATGATTCAAGTGATCATATCTCAATACATGGTGATGGGTTCCATGAAAAGGTAGTTGGTTTTCATGTTGGACATGAAGAAAGTAGTCAACATCAACAATAAGTCAGTGATCATGTTTACAAATCTAAAGAGCTGAATGATCCAAATAACACAAATTAAGAAGATGTTGACAACAACAATTTCCCTCAATTTAATGATGTTAAGTTTGGTAATGTCAACTTGGAGTTGGGAATGAAGTTTAATAACTTGGAAAGATTCAAGTCAGCAGTGAAGGAGTACACTATCATTTTAGGAAGACCTTTAAAATGGGTGAAAAATGATGTTGATAGAGCAAGGGAAATATATGTGTTGAAAATGAATGTGGATGGAAAATTCATTGCAGTGAGAACAAGTTTAGGGGATGTTTCCAAATTAAGATATTCAACAATGAACACAGTTGCAGTAGAAACTTCAAGAACAATTAAGCTAACAGAAAATGGGTGGTGCAAAAACTACAAGATATACTTTGCATCCAACCTACTATTACAACTGTTGAAGTTTTTGATTTTATGAAATGCGATTTTAATGTGATCATTGATTGGTCAATGATTTTTAGAGCAATGAATGAGGCTAGAGAGATAATGGAAGGAAGTGACAGAGAGAAGTATAGTCGGATGCATGATTATGCATTTCAGTTGTGGAGGAGTAATTCAGTGTCATGCATTAAGCTTAGTACACTACCACAACTAGAATCCAGACCACATTTTCCTAGGTTTTTTTGTTTGTTTGGATGCTTATAAGAGGGGACTTTAGTCTGGTTGTAGACCTTTTCATAGAGTTAGATGGTTGTTTTTTAAAGGACTACTTTGGAGGGTAATTATTGTTAGTTGTGGAAACAAATGCAAATAATGGAATTTTGTATTGGCCTATACAATTTTAGATGTTCAAAACAATAACAATTGGAAATGGTTTTTGATATTGTTGCACGAGGAAATTGGTGACAATTTGCAACACAGTTGGAACTTTATGTCAAACATGCAAAAGGTAATGTTTACGTGAATCAATTTTATGTTTGTTTAAGTTATCATATATTAAAAGTTAAAGACTAATTTGAGAATAAGTTAATAATGTTAATGATAAGGACCTCAAGAGGCCTATATTAGGCTTACATAATATTTTTCTAAAATAAACTAAATGTAAGGAACCAAAGTATCTTTACTTACACATGATATCAATTATATCTAAATTAAAACTATTACAATTTCAAATTAAAGCAAACTAATAATTACTAAAAATCAAAGTACAATAAATAAAGTTCATACTAATTTATTAAAATATGGATCATCTTCATGTTCTTGATGTCTTTATCAGTTAGGGACTAATTTGAGTATAAGTCATTAATATTAAGGACTAATCTGATGTGGTATACTTGGTCATGTTTCAGGGTCTCATTCCAGCCATGCACCATGCATTTGTGGAGAAGTTTTACAAAATAGTGGAAGGTTAAGGAACTTAGGGGATTGGTTTGGGAATGTTCCAAATCAACAATAATGACATAATTTAATCAAAACATGTAGAAAGTGAAGTTTTTGAATGTCAAAGCATGGGAATATCTAAACAAATGGCAAAAGGAGGCTTGGACAAAGGCGTATTTTAACGAAAACTACAAAGTGGACAAGATCACCAACAATACTTGTGAGATTTTCAACTGCAAAGTGGATAAGATCACCAATAATACTTGTGCAAACTGAAACTGTGCAACCTAAAGCAGGTCAAGATCAACCACGAGTTGAGATTCAATTATCTCAATTTGTACTTGTGCAATCTCAGGATGGTTCCGTAAGTACCTACATAATTAACTTGTATTATATTTCATATTAAATTACAAAATCAATGCTAGTAAGGCACAACTGCATTTAGGATCCATAAGCACCAGTGCAACCAACATGACCATCAACACCAACAAAGATGATAGTGCAAAAGGTATATGTATTAAGTATGTTATTGATATGATGTCTGATGTTATGTCTATTAATGATATGGTATTAATAGGTGTATCATCAACATGTTATTAGCTGGTTTGTTAATGATTTGGTACTATGTATGTTAATGATATGATATTAAGTTGTTTTCTATTGAATATGTTATAGGTTTATGATATAATCAAGTATGTGGTATTAGGTCAGTGGTATAATCTAGTATGTGGTATTAGGTTAGACTAATTTGGTATATGTTACTAATTTCATAGAGGTTTTTGACATTAAGTGATTAATGATAGGGACTGGGTTGATATTTCTTAACAATTTGGTATACCAGCTGGAAAAAAGATATGATATTAGAGTACATGTAATACCAACTCTAGTGAGACCTCAAACTCCAAAAGCAACCTCAATTAGACCTCCCACTCAAAAACCAACTCTAGGGAGAACTCCAACTTCAAAAACAACTATGGTGGAAACTCCAACTTCAGTGATAACTTCAATTACAACTCCAATGACACATTCAGCTCCAACTACTACACTAGTGAAACCTCAAATTCTACCACCACTCGTTATTCCAAATTCACAACTTAAAAAAACAGAAGAACAAACAATTCATGACATTCATTTCTACACTAGGGTTTCGTCTACCACAACCTTAGAGAGATGTTTTAGGATGTTAAATAATGTGTTTTGGATGTATAAGAATATGTATTTTGAATATGTTTTGAGTGTGTTTTGGGTATGTTAATTCATAACAATGTTTTAGTTTATATGCACATCATAGGTGCAATTTTTTGTATGATTTTCTATTTCAAAACGATGTATCTGTTTAGACCATTTTTGTCCAATTTGGACAAATTAGTGTCATTTTAATGTTTCTATTTTATTGTTTGAATATCATTTCAATTTTTAATCAATTTTCTATTTTATTTAAGTGATGCTTATCAACCTGCCATTTTTTAGTTATTGTAAGAGCCAATTTGTAGTCATCATGGAGAAGGTATGCAACAAGCATGCTGATAATTTGTAGTTCATCATTTTTCAATTTTTGTAAGAGCCAATTTGATTAAAATTCAACACAAAAATAGATAAAAATTAAAACATTACATTCATGTTCATAAAAATAACATTCAAAACCATCAACAACTAACTTAAACAATTACATTAATAACCATTACATTCACAACTAACTTAAACAGCTACACTAATAACCAATACATTCACAACCTATGCAATGAGCCTACCAATCTATAATGCAATGAACAACATCATCAAAAACCACATGACAACAAGATAATATTTTTGTTGCTTTTATTCTAACATCGTGCATTAATCTTGTTCATAATTTTCACCAAAGTTTCTCTCGGGCGAGTTTGTTCAGCTTACAACTTCAACCTTGTCCATAAGCTTCAACATAAGCTCATTATGTTCTTCTATAAACTTTGATTGTTGTCTTTGTGCTATTATCAACCTATCAATCTTGGCTATAATTTCACCTTCATTTTTCAATATTTCATTTGTATTTCTAGCAACACCAACACCTTTAGGAACAAATATGTCGAAAGCTTCACCATAGAAGATAAGAACAACAACCATCTTTCTGAAACATAATAACTCAAATCATCAATGGAAAAATAAACTATAATAGATGATAGAAATCATAACAATGGAAGAATCGAAACAAAGTAATTTATATTTTTTTAGTAACACCAACACCTTTAGGAACAAATATGTTGGAAGCTTCATCACACCATAGAAGATAAGAACAACAACCCTCTTTCTAAAACATAATAACCCAAATCATCAATGGAAAAAGAAATTATAATAGATGATAGAAATCATAACAATGGAAGAATTAAAACAAAGTAATTTATGTTTTTTTTTAGGAAAAAAATATTGGAGAAGAAGACTTCTCAACAATGTGTTGTATAAAATACAATTTGTTGTAATTTAGTCTCCAAAATCGTTGAGGAAACGTGGCAACATTTTAACTTCAAAAAGTATCAAATTAGTCCCCAAGATTTATTTATGTGGGAGTTAATGTACTAGTTCATTAGTCTTTAACACTGTTAGTTAACTATTATTGACGGATGAACTAACTTGATTAACGGTGGAAAATATTAAGGACTATTTTATAATTTTGACAAAGTAAAAAACTAGGTTGATACAACTTAACAAAATCAAGAACGAAATTGGATATTTACTCGTTATTCTATCTAAACAAATAAATTTATAAATTAAAGAAATTTATTATTTTGATATTTTCTGAAAGCTTAAATTAATTCATTCAAACAGCACTATACGGTTCTAACAAGTTCCCTAAAACAATATGTTTAGGATTCAAATATAAAAACATTATTTTAGAAACGATGATTGATTCTTTTAAATTTTGAAATTTGTCGTAGAAATGATTTATTCAACCCAAAACTTCTACTCCTTCGGTTCCATAGGTAAAAAAATACCGTTTCAAAATGAATGACAATTTTAATTTTTAATATAATATAATTATTCTTTTCTTAATTGTACCATATATGCATCACTCTTTTATTAATTATTTTACATTTTGTATTAATGATAATATTGGATGTACCAATAGTTGATAAAAATAATTTAATGAAAATAGTATGATATTTTTTTAATATATGTCAAATGATTAAATGACTTATTTTTTATTTGTTTTTGGTCGGTTAAATAACTCATTTTTTGTACGACAAAGTGAGTATTTTGAATTTTTTTAATATGTAATCTAGAGCAGATGTTAACAAGACTATAAGATTACTTATTTTATTACTATTTTCGTCCCTAAATATAAGATTCTCTTATGAATTTTCTGTGTCTCTTTTTATAAAAACCTATTTAAATTTTCAACCACATTAATTATTTATTTACTAACATATCTCTAACTAACTCACATCTTTTTTTTTGCAATTAATAATAAATACTATAATATAAACATTAATTAGTCCTCTCTTCAAAGGTAAACTTGTAAAATAAATATCAATTTTTAATAAATTTAATACAACTAGCCATTTTCTTAATTCCCATGATTTTCTTGAAGGGTCTTATATATAGGGACAGAGATAGTAACTTGTGTTATGTTTGCTAAAATTAACTGATAACTGATAATTGATAGTTGATAAATATTAAGTTAATTGAAGTGTTTGATAAAAATTAACAATTCAATTAACTTAAAAATATAAAATAAAATAAAATGATATTTTTAATTAAAAATAAATCTTATCAATTAATACTTAAAATATATTAAAAGTGGTAATTTAAAATTTATCAATAAGATATATTCTTGATTTATTTATCTATTTTATTTCTTTTAGATCAATAAGATAAATACATTATTTACTTTAATATTCAAGTTATTTTTAAATAATTTAAAGTTATAATAAACAAATTATTTATTAATTTGATATATTTTTTCTTTATTTTAAATTATAATAAATAAATTATATTTTAAATTATTTACTTTAAATTTAATATTATTTAGTAAAATTATTTTTAAATTAAAATTATATAGATTGTTTATTTAAATTATAATAAATACTAATAAATAAGAGTAGAATTAAAAGAAAAAATAATAACCTATAAGTTTATAAACTGTTTAAATTAACTTATCAAAAAAATATTATAAACTATAAATTTATAAATAAATATTTCAAATTATATCTTACGACTTATAAGTATAAACTATAAATTGTTTTTTTTTTCATTGCCAAACATATCCTCTAAAGATACACCAACCTAACTACTCTCATCCTATTTATGGCAGGCGACGAGAACTTCAATATGGTATTAGTACTATATATGTAATAGTTAAATAAATTGAATTTTTTAATGGAAAAAACTTAGAATTGTACACTCATATTAAGTTTATTGGCTTGACAATTCAGACTAGAACATCAATTCTTTTGATTGGTTTTTTTTTAAATATTTTATTCCATTACTTCATAAATGGGACCCAATTAAGAAAAGGACCCACTGCATTATTTTCTGTTGAAAACCAACCAACCAAAAATGGGACGCAATTAAGAATGTGTGGTAACCAAACATCATTAAACCGAAGTAGTAGGAGTAGACTCGGTTTAGCTTATGGGAAACAGCGAATTGTAGCTCAACTCCTCAACCATATTTATGTTGAAAAAATACTACGTTTATTCTACCGTTGACTTAATGCGACGTGAACGGTGGAACCGTGAAAAGATAGATTTGCCGTGAGTAGTGACGGTGAAAAAGGAACGTTTACCGTTTATGAAACCTTATCCAAAATAGGCTAATTAATTCCTCTGCCACCCATCCACCATGCATGTTCTACTTGTGTACTAATACAACTCCCCTAGTAAACTTATTTAACCTATTACTCATAAAAAGAAATTGTCCCATCTGTACTTTTTCCAATGTGTCAAAATAATTTTCATTCAATCAGTATTTGTTATTTATTTTATTAATCCTTGTCTCAAATATTTTAAAAGTTTGTTTTAATTTTAAATATTAAATTTTAATTAAAAAATATTAAAAACTAAAAAAAATATTTTTATATATTTTAATTATAAATAATATCAATGACATAAAAAATACAAAAAAACTTGTAAATAATATCAATAACATTGAAAATTTGATTCTATTTTTCAAAAAAAATATATGGAATTGTTTTATGGTCGTAAAATTTATTTTTGTTTCAGTTTTTTAATTCTATTTTTTTTTATCTATAATACATGTGAACTTTTATCTTTTAGTAGTATTTTTTAGAACTCTTATAATTCTTATAACAAAAAATTTTGGACCATATGCCATGGCCCCGGCCATGCCCTTCGGTTTTATTTATAAAAAAAATCTTAAAGAATTTTTTATATCTAAGAAAATTACAATTTTAAAGTGCATTTATTATTTAAATTATTTTTATACTCTTATTTAATATGTTTGTCTTTTTATCATTTATTAGTGGGTATATAATATCTCACAGTTTTCAATAAAAATATATTTATAAAAATGAAGATTGATTTTTATCTTTTTTTTCTCTTACAATGAGACATTGATTTTAATGTTTTTTTCTTATAAATAAAACAATATATTTTTACTTATTGTATTGCATTCCACTTAACTACTTTACTAACTACAATTAATAAAAAAAAAATTGTATATCATATACTTTACCATTAAAATTAACTTAAATAATCATTTCCTTGATAATCACATACAACTCAAATAATATGAGATTTCTTCACACCCTTTAATAAAATAAATTGATCTCATTTAATTAATTCAACAAAAAAAAATTCATTGTATTCTCTAAATTATCTCTCAAGAGAACTTCTTTCATTAGAATAAAAGAGTTTTAGAAAAAAATGTTAAATAAGTTTTTAGTTTTTAAAATTTTCATGTTTTCATTTTTACTCATTGTTTATAAGTCAACTCATGTGTCACTCTTCTAATTTTTAAATGATTTTTTGCATGACAAAACTTAGGAGCATTTCCTTAGGTGATTTTTGTATAGTTTCCTCAAATTCATAATTTTCTCAAAGTTTTTTAACCACAAAAAATGTATTTGAAGTTAAGAATCATATGAAAAACATCTAAGGAAATGCACCTAAGTTTTTTCTCCTTTTTGACATGTATTTTTAGAATATTATAAGAATCTTTCACACAAAAATTTAGAATTTTTTTAACAAAATATGAAATTTTAAGCGTCAAACATTTAAAAATTTATATTTAATTCATCGTTAGTTAAAATATTTTAAATTTTTGTAAGGGAGGTGTTCACAATGTCCTAAATATTGCTGCATTAAAAAAATCATTCAAAAATTATAGGGACTAGAAAAAATTAAAATTTGTAGGAACTAAAAACTTATTTTATCTTAGAAAAAAAATCTAAATTAATGAAAGGATATTATAGGAATAATAACATTAAATATAGTAGAATCAATTGACTTTTGGTTATATTTAAGATCACAATTTTTTTTTATTGCTAACCTTTGAGATCAGAAAGAGTAAAGAGTTTCATTAGTAAAATTAAAAAATAAATTTGTCCTCGATAATATGAAATTATTTTTGTATAAACTTTATTTCAAATTATTAAATACTCTTTATTATTTTCAGATATATCCTTTATTGATCATCGTTCTAATTCGATACATAAAAAGAAAAAAGAAAATATCAAGACTAAGAAGACTTATATTTAATATTGGCATATGAAGGGTGACAAATCAAAATCTATATAGTTGAGCTCTTGAGTTAAAGGCTTGATCACTAAAGGTATGTCTCTTGCTAATTAATCAAATAAATAAAGAGTTTATGAAACCATAAATTTCGCTAACTCTTGCTTAGAAATCTAACACAAAGGAATGTATCTTGCTAGAAGTGAATTGATAAACAATATATTTGAGTGTAAAAATGTGTTTAGAGTTAAAAACTATAAATTTAAACTTCAAGTTATATATAATCAATTCAGAAGGTAAAATTAATTATTTTTTTCAAAAGAAAATTAATTTTATTTAATACAGTCAAACATGTCAAAATTAATTTTATTTATCTAAAATCAATTTTGATTCCTCCAAAAATGAAATCAAATATTCACTAAGCGTTTATCTGTTATATCTTTGTTGGGCTCGTTTATTATATTCCTATTATATTACTATATCTTTATTGGGCTTTATATATTTTCTCTCGTCTCTACCATATCTTCAACACTAAACCAACTTATATTAAAGCATATAGGAAAAAACCAAACCATATATATTAAATGTTAAGAATACTAAAAAGCATACAAGTCTAGCATATAGTATACAATTTAAAGCATAGTGCATAGCATACAAGTAAAGCATATATATATAGTAAATATAAAGCATATATGATAGTAAAAAGCATACTAGTACAAGTTAAACATAACACACAAACATATACAAGTTAAGGATTGTAAAAAGCTTACTAGTACAAGTTAAGCATAATACACAAACATATAACATAGCAAATTATATTGTAAAAATCAATATGTATTTAACTTAATTGAATCAAATTTATATTGACTTTTATTTATATTTGTGATTAGAAGGAGTATAAATTTGGCTTCTACTTTCGGAATAATAGGGAGAACTATATAAACTCCAATGATATAGAAAATTATTAAATATCTTCTTTATATAACTAAGCATTACATGATATAAAACAGGTAAAGTAATGTTATAACTATTTTCACTTTTCATTATTTGATGTAAGTTTTATGGATTAATGACACATAATAGTTCAAAAGTCACAATTTAAGATTTATAGTAGCAAAAGGATAATCATGTATCACTAAATATATTGTTTGTTGGCCAAACTCAATCCATACACACTAAAGGATAATCATATTGTAATCTATACATACATATCTAAAAATTGAAATGTTTATTTTTTAAAAAATAAACGAGATATCTCTTGTGTGTAATTGGGAAACTTATTCTCTCAAGTCAAATAAGATCTCATGGGTGATAAAAATCTCGCTTAAAAGTCCTAATACTTATGCTGAAAAATTACATGAGTGATATATTTCTTTCCATTAATTTATTTTTAGAATTATTATTTTATCACTTTGAAAAATCACAATGTTAACGTTTCTAGTATTAGAAACTATAAAATGGTGAAGTATAATATATAGTAATCATTTAATGCAACATCAAACTTAGTTGCCACTCTTTGTCCTCTGTCTTCTTCATCCATTGAAGGATGGTGGTTTAAAGTCATTTTTTGACTCAATCTCCCCTCTAAAATGGGTTGTTCTCTTTTTTATCCGAATAAGTGATTTTTACACATATTTAGTTTTCTTTTATGTTTCTTTTGTGATTTCATTGTTTGAGCGCGACATTTTATTCTTCGTCTTAGTGCAACGTTTGTTTGCTTTCTCGTCTTGTTGTGGTTTTTGTTTTGGTTTTAGATTGATAATTCAAGTTTCTGTCCAATGTTAGTGCATATTCAATCAATAATTTTAGCATCTTCAACGTTACAGCTTCAAAGGCATGAATGAGTATTCTAAACACTTTAATTAACATTTTTATTTTTGTAGGTTTTGTGACATTTGTAGATATTTTGTCATTTTATACTATTAACCTAGGTGTTGTGATTTTGTTCGCATTCATTCTTTTCAGTTTTAGTAACTTTGGCTGTGTTGTTCTCAGTCAATGTAATTTCTATCAATTTAAATAAATAACTATCGTTTTTTAGTCAAACAAAAAATTAATCATTTACTATTATAATCCTATAATGCCTTCAAGGTACTTTGACACTAAATCTAAAGATAAGTAATGCTATAATACACCACACTAATCCTACAAGACATTACCAATGACACAACATCAAACAACCTCTAACAATCAATGTATGACATGACTTCAATGAGATGATTTCAAATTTTTTTTTGGTACTACCATATGCAACCATTGCATTTAATGATCTACGTTGTATTATATAAAAGCATACAACTACATGTGAACATATTGATGTCAAAACCCTTACTAACCTACAAAACACTATTGCATGCTACCTCCAACAATCAATGTATATATGCAATCATTGCTTATTGGATTATCAAACTGAACCCTGCAATCCAATTATGATATTCCCTCTGTTATAAAATAATTGAATCATTTAATCATTTCATACATATTAAAAAAAATGTATAGTTGAAAGAGAGAATATTACTTTTACTAAATTATTCTTATTAGATATTGATACATTATCAATACAATAAATGTATAGGAGAAAATGTTGCATTGAAAATGATGCAAATAATATTAATTAAAAGATACAATTAAAAATGGGTGCTTTGAAAATTGAAAAGACCAATTATTTTAGGACAATTTTATTTTGTAAATAGATCATTTATTATAGAACGGGGTAGTTAATTAAGAAAGTTTGATTATCAATATAAAATACATATGGGGATTGCTAATGTATCCCACTTATTTTATAATATGAATATGTTAACAATGTGTAACTATAATGGTTAAATACACTCAAATGTGTAGTTTGCTAATGCACAATTTCCAAACATAAGTGGATATATGTTAATAATTTCTCTAAGCATTAGCATATATAACTCACATATGTTAATATATTGGAATTAATATGTGAAGTAGACTATAACCCAAGTCTTAATCAATTAATCAATGTATACTTTTCTTTTAATCACACCCTGAACATTTAAGTATATAAAAAAATTTCAACACAATAATAATAGGATTTAAAGACGATGTGTAAAATTATTTTACACTAACAACCAATAATAATTTGTTAGTCAATAAAATATTAAATAATTATTTTTGATTTAAAAATTATATAATATAATATAACAAATTGAATTATTTTGATTGAACGACAATATAAAGTGATTGAACGACAATATAAAGTTATTTTATAATGTCATTGTCTTTAAACTCATAATAATATTAAATTTCTTTATAAATCCAATAATTAAAAAAAAAAAAGCTTAAATGATGTCTTACAAAATTGATTAAGACTTTAGTCAAGGAATAATGACATAAAATTATTATACATTATCATTCAATAATCATTAATTTTACTGTCACATAAACATATTTTTTTAAATAACTGTGAAAAACTTAATTATAATTAATTGTTAATGTAAAATTAATTTAAACTATCATTATATACCCTACTTTCTCATTGAGCAACTAGTTTTTTCAGCAATAGTTATTATTAATCAAGTCATAAATCTAGTTGGTGCAACTACATGAGATAATGCCAACGAATTATAAGGGCAAGAAAACAACAATTTTATGATAAAGGGTAATGACAATCAAAAATCGCGAGAATATCGAAGGTTAAAACCGTAATTCACCCTTTCTGAAACAACATTTAAAACGATCGTTCCCCCACCTTCCCCTCTCGCGCTCTCAATTGAATGGTACAAAGAAAGAAAGTTAAAAAACAGAATCCAGCTGTCACCGCCGTAACAGAAAATGCCGACGGCGAAACTGAAACGCAACTTCCCACCGATAACGGAATTCAAAGAAAAGACGTCATCTACTTCGCCGCGTGAGTCCGTTGCCGCTGATCTCGATGGAACTCTTCTCATTTCTCGAAGCTCTTTTCCTTACTTCATGCTTATCGCCGTTGAAGCTGGAAGCCTCCTCCGTGGCTTCATCCTTCTTCTTTCCGTTCCTATCATCATCTTCGCTTATCTTTTCGTATCTGAATCACTCGGTATTCAGATCCTCATCTTCATCTCCTTCGCTGGACTCAAAATTCGCGACATCGAACTCGCTTCACGCGCTGTTCTCCCAAGGTATCGTACTGTAGTTACTGTACTGTTTTTTCGAAATAACTTCTTTTCTGATTCCGTCGGGTTCGGTCATGTTAGATTTACTTTACTGATTTGTGTTTGTGCAGGTTTTATGCTGCGGATGTGAGGAGAGAGAGCTTTGAAGTGTTTGATCGGTGCAAGAGGAAGGTAGTGGTGACGGCGAATCCGACGGTGATGGTGGATGCGTTTGTGAAGGACTATCTCGGCGGGGATAAGGTTTTAGGAACGGAAATTGAGGTGAACCCTAAGACAAAGAAGGCTACTGGATTTGTGAAGAAACCTGGTGTGCTTGTTGGAGACTTGAAGCGTTTGTCGATTATGAAAGAGTTCGGTGATGAATTGCCTGATATTGGGCTTGGAGATCGGAAAACTGATCACGATTTCATGTCTATTTGCAAGGTTTGGCTTCTACTACTACTAATCACGTACTAATTATAAATCAAGTTTTGTTTATTGGATTTTGGTGTGCATTGCATGGATCAATTTTTTTTGACAGATGCATCGATCAATTATTGTATACATACAATATATATCTCTTTGCAGACTTAAACATTTTTTAGAATGAGAAAATAGTTTACAATTAGATCAAGTTTTTTATGGTTATTATTTAAAAAAAATAGTTTTCTAGTGTGTTTATGTAGCAATAAGATAAAAATGAATGATTATTAGACGAATTTTATACTGTCACTGTAACTCCGTTAAACTCAATATTTTTATTCTTTCTGTACCAATTAATTGTGTGAAAAGAATACCAATGAGGTTGTATTAAGTGAAAATGACACTTTTCTATAAAAGGCAAATCACAATTTAAATTTTAGTTATGAGATGTGTATATTACTCTTTTTATATTATAATAATTGATTTACTCGATTATTTCATATATATATTAAAAAAATATATAAAATATTATTGTTATCGAATTATTTTTATTAGGTATTGATTTATCATCAATGTCATATATATATATATATATAGGAGAATATTTTATATTAGAAATAATGCAACTATTATTAATTAAAAGGTGTAATTAAAAAAGTGAATTGAAAATTCAAAGAGTCATTTATTTTGAGGGATATTTTTTTTAAATGGTTCAATTATTGTGAAATAGGGTGAGTTAATTATTATGAAATAGATAAATTACTTTATTAGTATCTTTTAGTTCCAAAATAATTGTCGCATTTCACCATATAACACATATTAAAAAAATATGATAAACGAAATAGAGAAAAATAATTTTACTAAATTATCCTTATTAATTATTGATTGATTCAAATTATCATAAATGCAAAATAGAGAAATAATAAATTAATAGTAGTACATATATTATTAATTAGAGAGTATCAAAATTAGAAACCATAAATTAGTTTACAAAATTATGATGACAGTGTTGTTGAATAGAGTCAAAGTTGTTGAGTCATAAGTGGTTTGGACATAATTAAATAAAATTAAAAGTAATTAAACAGAGGGTCGATCATTACATCTTATCCAAAAACTTTAAGGTAAGTTGGTTCAATACAAGGGAATACGCTATTTAAACACTCTTAGTTTGAAAGACTTTCTATACAAGTAATCATTGACCAACTATAATACCACTGGTGGGTCGTGAAAGTATTCGAGAAAAACACATTGGAACAAGAACAACCACACAAATAGATTGAAAACCACATCTTAGCAACAAATTTGAGTTTACTAATACTCCCACTTCTATAGTATTCAATCTCTATTTTTTTTTTATTAGATATGAGGTTTTTTACTCAATATACCAATAAAAAATAAACTATGTTTGTTTATATTTAAAATAAAAAAAAGTATTTTATTTATTTATAATTTTTTGTTAATTTGTGTGAAATAATAATAGAGCACGGTGAGTATTACATCAGGAAGTTAAAAAGAAGATTGTGTTTAACTTAGACAAATTGGAGTCCTTCCGAATCATCAATATTTTAACTATGTTAAACTATGGAGCCGGTGGCGCATAACCTTGTGAGTGTATGGGATAGGTTCCATGGCGTGTCCGTAGGGCAAGAATCACGATGGATTGAATTGAAAGCAGCTGCATTTACTTATACGGTTGAGTAAAAGGTTTAATTTTAATTTTTGTTTTTTTTCCCAACCTGGAAATTGTAATGTAGTAAACCATAGCCGAATGGGACCTACCGTATTAACCACCCAACCAACTACCAGCATGTTGCTTTCCGTGGTCCATTCATGGTTCATACTACTGTTGAATCTAGCACGGTTTAATTTAATTAATGTAGTCATGGTCCATATATAGTACTCCTACTTCTTAAGTAGGAAATTTGCCACCCACAATTTTCTTCTCAATTAATGCAGTCATATGCTGTACTAAAGTAAAAGTAAGCATTTCACTTCCGGTGAAAAGTTAATATAAATTGAAATGGATCCTTTCCACCGTATATAGAAATTTGAAATGAATGAATGAATGACAACCCTTTATCAATCCAATCTTGGTTTGGCTAAAGCAATCTTTTTAGATGACTTCACAGTATCACATTACATTTTTGTTTGTTTCATGCAATTTATCTTTAATTTAACATGGTGCTAACCTAATTTGTTTATCTCACGAGAAAGGACAGATGGTTGTGTTAACACATTAAAAAACTACAGCCAACACAGGAAATTACATTTATATTTAGTATTGTCTTTTGCATCAATGCTCATTCATTTTAATCTCAATATTACTTCCATTAGAAAGAAATGTATTGAGAAATGTTTATTAAAAATGTGTTACCAACACTCATCAAAATCTTATGCAAATCCAAGAAATTGGTTAGAGAAGATACATATATTTTCTTTTCAAATGTACTCGTGCTTATCTTTTTTCAAAAATACAATCATAGACCCCGCTGTTCAAACTCTAGCTATATTATGTATGAAGAAAATTTGATTTGTCTGTTTAATAGATTCTCTAATGAAGATCAGTAAGTGCTAAATAACAGCAGATACTACTTTCACATGACATGACATACTAAAAAAGTTAGTATCATTTTTATATGCTTTTCACTTTCATAATAAAATTGACATTATTTCCCTTTCATGTTACATTACACATGATATATGATGCAACAAAAAAAAAAAAAACTCTAAATTCATCCAATCAATCTCCAATTAACATTGGTGCTAGCTTCAGTAGCTTGTTAATTCATCTGAATGACACTTTCTAGTTTCCACTGCATTTCTGCTTGAGAAATGAGAAGTCACTATGTTTATTGTTACACTATTGATAAGAAATATTAGCAGCAAAACTATGATCTAATTATAAAATTTATGTTGCTGATTAACAGGAAGGGTACATGGTACCTCCCAGCAAAACAGCAAAACCAGTCCCACAAGATCGTCTCAAGAGCCGAATCATCTTTCATGACGGCCGCTTCGTTCAGCGACCAGACCCACTCAACGCCGTCATCACCTTCGCCTGGATCCCCTTCGGCTTCATCTTCTCCATCTTCAGAGTCTACTTCAACCTCCCTCTCCCTGAACGCATAGTTCGCTACACCTACGAAATCCTCGGCATCAAGCTCATAATCCGTGGCAACCGTCCTCCACCACCATCTCCAGGCCACCCCGGCAACCTCTACGTCTGCAACCACCGCACCGCCCTCGACCCCATCATCATCGCCATCGCCCTCGGCCGCAAAGTCTCCTGCGTCACCTACAGCGTCAGTAAACTCTCCCGTTTCCTCTCTCCAATCCCCGCCGTCGCACTCACCCGCGACCGCGCCGCCGACGCCGCCCGTATCACCGAGATTCTCCAAAAGGGTGATCTTGTTGTGTGCCCAGAAGGCACCACGTGTCGCGAACCCTTTTTGCTACGGTTCAGTGCTCTGTTTGCTGAACTGAGTGATAGAATCGTTCCCGTAGCAGTTGATTGCAAACAGAACATGTTCTTTGGGACCACTGTTCGTGGAGTTAAATTCTGGGACCCTTACTTCTTCTTCATGAATCCTAGGCCTATTTATGAGGTTACTTTCCTTGACCGGTTACCGGAAGAGATGTCGGTTAAAACTGGAGGGAAATCTTCGATTGAAGTGGCTAATCATGTGCAGAAGATTTTGGGGGATGTGCTTGGTTTTGAGTCTACTGGGTTGACAAGGAAAGATAAGTATTTGTTGCTCGGAGGAAATGATGGAAAGGTGGAGTCCATGTATGGTACCAAAAAGTGAAGGAAAAAAATACCACAAATCACCTTCTTTTACCAACTATCCCTAAAATTTGGTTATATAGTTAATTAGTAAGTCAGATTTAAGATTAAACCATTCGAATTTCTGAGTTTGGGTTTTGATAGTTGGAATTCGAGTACTACGATTTTCATCCAACAGAATTATTGCATTATTTTTTGCAAGTAATAAATCCAGACCCCTTTTTTGTTTGGTTTTTATGCCTAGCTTATTTTCTCTATTACATCATTCATCTTATCCCCTGTTTCTAGCTTATTTTCTTTTATTACATCATTCATCTTAAGTGCAGAAGGTGGGTTTTCCAGTAAAAAAGAGGAGAATTGATTCTCTCGTTGTTTGGTATAGCTTCTCCTGGATTAGTTGAGTCTTCATGGATCAGAAAAATGTCGGATTATTTAGTTTAAAAATAGCAATGGGTAATTTTTATGAAGCCTTTGAGATAGGATTGTGTAATGGATTACCGATGATTGAAGAATTAAAAATGTTGTAAACTTTCTATATGTAACTAATAATTTTGGTGGTTACTTATCCATTTTATATCGTTGAGCCAATGTTTGCATTATTCCTTTGTGCAACTGAAGTTTACAATTTTGTATGTTTTTTTTTTGTTCTTCTTCTTCTTCAGAATCGAACCTTTTAAATAGCACAAATTAGAGTTGCTATTCTGTTCCAAATATTTTCTGAATCGTATCTATTTGCAAGATCTTCACTAAGAATGAAGGTTATGCGCATATAATCATTTGTATTTATGTACTTAGTTTTGAGGATTTTTTTCCCAATATATCCCTTTTTTCCCCCACTTTTCCAATCTGCCACACTTTGAAAAAAAATTCCTAATATGCCCTACTTTTTGGGCTAAACAGGAGGTCGCCTGGGAGGGGTGCAACCAGCTAAAGGGCTGAAATTTTTGGGCCCAGTGGGAGGTCGCTGGCTGGGGGTGTGACCTCCTACTGGGGGTGTTTTTTTTCTTTTTTTGTCTTTTTGTGGTTTTATGTTATTTTAATTAATTAATTATAATTATAATAATAATAATACATTAATAATAATACATTAAAACTATAAAATTAATTAATTAAATAATTAATTAATAATAGTAAATTAATAAATAATATTATTATATTAATAAATAATGATTATTATTATTATTAATTAATTATAAATGGATAATAATAATAACAATTATTATTATTAATTAATGATAAATGAGAATAATTAATTAATTAATTAATAATATTAAATTAAAAAATAATAATAATAATAATTAATAAATAATAATACATTAATAATAATAATAATAATATATTATTATTATAAATGATGACAATTAAAAATAATTAACAAAAGAAAATTATATTAAAATTTTAAAGAAAATACATTAAAAAAAATACATCACATAAAATGAAACAAAATAAAAAAATACATTAAATTATTGATGTCCACCTAAATGACCTCCAGTTCCACATCTAGGATGTCGTCGAACTCGTCTAGCTCTTTGAACGAGTTGAGGTTCTTCCGGTTCATCCTGATCATTATCCTCCTCAATGTAAGTCGTAGGTGGATTAGAAGCACTACCACCTGCTTCCATGAAATTTTGAGGCTGAGAATTATACATGGAGTCAAACACAGCATAAGCCGACTCAGGAGTTATGCACTGAGTTCCAAACAAATTATAGAAAAGCCCACTTTCTGTCTGATAACCGGGGGTATGCATTTCTGGTACTGGCGGAACATAATATTGAGTCGGTGGTGGATCATAAGATGGAACTTCTGTATGGACATGTAGATGAGGTGATGATAGAGACGGTTGTGTTGTGTTTTGTTGTTGTGGGGTGGATTGGGAGGTTGACGTCACAGAAGGATACGACGGTGGTTGCAAACGGGGATCACGAAGATATTGTTCAACAGATATAAATAATTTGGTGTGGTGTCTAAACCAAATCATATATTCCGTAGTATGACATAAAAGACCTTCCACGATCTTACCTTGCAACACGTAATTGTGACGCTCATTCTAGTGTTTAATTTCTTCCCTCCAAACCCAGTTCCAATTATCATCAACCCCGTGTCTCATGTCGACCTCATGGTACATTTTCATGTCCTCTGGTGGTTGTGGTATTTCTTGATGGAAGCCGAACTGAAGTGTGACTCTATCTATATGATGTTTTTCAACGATATGATAGCAATGCAGATAGGTACATGCAGTCCAAGTGACCACCTCTTCTATCGGAACTTCATGTTGGAACATGAGATAAGGTCTCCAATAAAACTGATATTTAA
Source organism: Cicer yamashitae (assembly GCA_037974755.1). Classification (NCBI taxonomy): domain Eukaryota; kingdom Viridiplantae; phylum Streptophyta; class Magnoliopsida; order Fabales; family Fabaceae; genus Cicer; species Cicer yamashitae. The sequence continues at coordinate 47,941,961 of JBBPBQ010000002.1, forward strand.
AAAACAAAGTAAATTAATTATAACAAGTATAAAAAAAAAACAAAATATTTAAAAAATTTAAATAAAAGGGAATCAAAGTTGAAATGGAAACCATCCCAGCTTATCATGAGAATAGTTTGATAAGTGGGATAACGATCTTTCATAGACTATTTTGGGCTTTCGTTCTGTGCATATCTGCGTTTAAATTCTGCAAACCAATAGTACAAGTTGATGGGACTTGGTTGTACGGCAAGTACAAGGGAACTCTTTTGGTAGCAGTTGCACAAGATGGGAACGACAATGTAATTCCTATTGCTTATGCTCTTGTGGAAGGTGAGACAAAAGAGGGTTGGAGTTTCTTTTTGAGAAATTTGAGAAAATACGTCACTCCACAACCCAACATTTGTTTGATTTCAGATAGACACGAATCCATTAAGAGTGCTTATAATAATCCGAACAATGGGTGGCAAGATCCTCCGTCAAAGCATATGTTCTGCGTCCGACATATTTCACAAAACTTTGCAAGGGAATTTAAGGACAATGCTTTGAAAAAAAAAGTTATTGCTATGGGTAATATTTTCATTTTTAATTGTTATAATTAGTGTAATTTTTGATACATTTCATTCTTAATTTATATAATTACTGTAATAATGCTTTGTCTACTATTTCAATACAGGTTACTCGATCAATGATCCTACATATCGATACTACCGCAGAGAAATCGGCATAGTAAACCTGGAGGCTTTGAAATGGTTAGACAACATACCTCGACAAGATTGGATTCAAGCATACGATGGAGGTAGCCGTTGGGGTCAAATGACAACCAACCTTGTGGAGTCGAACAACGCAGTATTAAAAGGCCCGCGCAACCTTCCCATCACTGCTTTGGTCCAATCAACTTATTTTAAAACGGGGACATTGTTTCCAATCATGGGTAAACGACACGCATCAATTTTAGCTTCTGGTCAGGTATACACAGAAACTTGCATAGATTTTATGAAAAAAGAAATAAGTAAATCCAATAGTCATAGAGTGGATAGTTTTGATCGGAGCAACCATACTTTCATGGTCCACGAGACAGTAGTTCCAAAGGAAGGGCGACCAATTGGTCACTTCAGTGTAAACCTTCCTAACAAGTGGTGCGATTCTGAGAAATATCAAGCTAAACATATGCCTTGTTCACATGTCATAGCAGCATGTTCTAGCATAAAATATGATTATTGGAGCCTTATACCTGATGTGTACAAGGAGAAAACGGTACTAAAAGTCTACGACGAAGCGTTCCCACCCATACCAAACAAAGGATATTGGCCAGAATATAAAGGTGTTAAAGTGTGTCACAATCCATTAATGCGGAGATTTAAGAAAGGTCGCCCAAAGAGCAAACGCATTAGAACAGAAATGGACGCTATAGAAAAAGTACCACGAAAATGCGGATTATGTCGGCTATTAGGAAAAATTGTCCAAACGCTGCAGACACATCTACTCAAATTTGATGTATTTTTTATTTTTAATGTATTTTCTTTAAAATTTTAATATAATTTTCTATTTTTAATTGTCATCATTTATAATAATAATAATTATTATTATTATTATCAATATTATTTGGATTTATTATTTTTATTATTAATGTATTATTTATTACAACTATTATTATTATTATTATTTATAACTAATTAATAATAATAATCATTATTATTATTATTATTATTTATTAATAAAATAATATTATTTATTAATTTACTATTATTAATTAATTAATTATTATAGTTTTAATGTATTATTATTATTATTTATTAATGTATTATTATTTATTAATTAATTAATTTTTATTATTTAATTTTTATTATTATTATTATTTAAATTATTATTATTATTGTTATCATTATTATTAATGTATTATTATTAATTAATTAATTATTATTATTATTATTTATTAATTATTATTATTATTATTATTATTTTTATTATTATTAATGTATTATTATTATTATTATTATTTGTTAATTTATTATTATTATTTATTAATTTTTATTATTATTCTTATTATTTTGTTAAATTATTATTATTATTATTGTTATTATTATTAATGTATTATTATTATTATTATAATTAATTAATTAATTAAAATAACATAAAACCACAAAAAGACCAAAAAAAAAAAAAACACCCCCAGTAGTCGCACCCCCAACCAGCGACCTCCTACTGGGCCCAAAAATTTCAGTCCTTTAGCTAGTCGCACCCCCAGGCGACCTCCTGTTTAGCCCAAAAAGTAGGGCAGATTGGGATTTTTTTTTTCAAAGTGTGGCAGATTGGGAAAGTGAGGGAAAAAAGGAGATATACTGGGAAAAAACTCTAGTTTTGAACCTCAATTAACGGATAAAAAGGGGAAAAGGCAATATCAATATATGAATAAAAAGTTTCTTCAAAAAAATTAGAACTTTTGACTGAAGTTCTTTTGCTTTAAAAAATAAATAAATAATCCACTTTTTTAAAAAAAAAATTAATATACCCCTTTGAAATTTATATACCAATCTACCTACTTTTAGGACTAGGGAAAGGTTGTCATTTACAAAAATACCTATTCAAGGACATCTACATTTAAAATAGTAAAAAATAAATAACTAGAAAACTCAGTAAAAAATACATAAATTTAGAGGCGCTATTAGCTTAATGTAAGATGTGACAAAAAGAAGTACTTCAATCAGAAAAATGGAGGAGAGGGTGAACCTCTTTCAAGAGAGGTTGAAGACTCGGTGGGGTAGACGACACACATTTGACCATGCTAATCAAATGTTTAGAATCGCTTTCAAATATGACATTTTTTAAACCTATATTTCGAGCAATCCGAACACCATGAAGAATAGTAAACTTCAGCAAAAAGAATATTTCCAATGCCTAGGTTGCCATAGTAACTGGTACAATAATTGTCATTCTTATCGAGAATGAGCCCACCAATGGAAGAATTTCGGGTAATAGGTTGAAAGACATCATCAACATTCACCTTATAATATCTAAATGAGGGTGTTTTCCAAGTACTCTTAGTACTATTGTTCTTGTATTCTCAAAACTTGAGGGGGTTTACTAGTCTCTTTAACAGCCAGATGAACATGATGTTGGGTTTTAATCCAGAAACCCGTGTACAAGTTAGAGGAGTTTGAAAACACTAGTTCATTCTTATCATTCTAAAGCCTCAAAATGAAGACTCCAAAGTAGGTAGGCCACGACCAAGAAACACAACCAATATTACTAATAAAGAAATTCCACTTCAACCAAGCATGCATCCCTAAGCTGAAGAAACAACTCCACTGAGTCGGATTTATGATGTTATTCCAAAATTGAAACACCAGTTCACACTTGCAGAGTATATGCATTATAGATTCAAAACAAGAATTGCAATGAGGACATGTATCGTTCAACGTCATGTTGCATCTCTTCTACTCCATATTAGTCAAGATTTTTCCATTAGCTAAGTTCCAAATGAAATACCTGGTGTTATTAGGACCATGCCACTCCCAAGCTTTAATGAACATAGAATCATGTTCGTTCGCATTATCCTTCACCTGATTAGCTAAGATGTCATATGCCGACTTAAGAGAGAGTTGGTCGTTAGGAGTAGGAATCCAATTTGGGAAGTCTGTTTCTGCATTTTGAAGGGGGGGGGGCTAGTAGCTTCAAATTTGGTACAAATATCATTTGGAAGAAGGCGCTCGAGAACATCCATTCTCCAACTGTTATTATTTGCATATCTATATTGAGTTATCTGCTTGACCTATAGAGGTCTCACCCTGCCACTGATCTTGGATGGGGCCACAACCAACGATCCAGTTATCATTTGAAAACTTAGTATCTTGATCGTTATTCACAATCCAAGCTATGTTACATTCCACCTCCAGTCAGGCTTGAGAGATAGCTCGCAAAATGTGAGATGTGTTGCTATGATGAATTATCTTAGGCATGGCTTGAACATCACAACCATATTTCACATAACTCTAACCTAAAGTTTATCTGGACATGCTACAAATTGTCAAACTAACTTCAACATATGAGCTTTATTAAGAACTCTCATGTTTTTGAATCCATGTCCGCCTTCCTTCTTTGAGAGCGCACCTTGTCCCCTAATATCATATGACATTTGCATTGTTTCTTAGTGTTTCCCCAAATAAAATTTCGGCATATCTTCTCAGCTTGGTTACATATGTAAGTATGGATCAAGAAGGTCTGCATCGTATATCCCAGGATGCAAGAGAGGGATGAGTGTGCAAGAGTAATCCTACCTGCTAAAAACAAGTTATTAGTCTTCCAAAAGTAAGTTTCTTTCTCATACGCTATAGGATAAATGAGTAGTTGTCATTTGAAATCCTCTGGTTAAGAAGAAGAACCCAAAAGTTATTGCCAAGATCATTTGTAGCTTCAATCTCCAAAGTTGCGACTGCGATAGTAAGAAACCAAACATTCGACGTCGTTTTGAAATTTTTATATAATGTTTTGGATATAATTATAATGTTGTGCCCGGTCAACTCAACCTAAACCAACACGTTATACATTAGTTTGGATTTTATCCAAAAAAACGTGTAACTTCGAGCCAAACCGACCAGTGAACACCCCTACCTGACGTGTATAAGGTTGTTAACGTATTCAAAATTTACACAGAAGAGTTCCCCCCTATGTCCAATGTAGGATATTAGCCCTAATATGAAGGTGAAACAGTGTACTACTATTCTGAAATATAGAAGTTTAAAAAAAGTTGTCCAAATAGTATTATACATTAGAACTGAAATAGACGGTAGAGAAAAAAAGTAAAAAAAATACGGTTTATGTTTGGATAACTGATTATTATACTCAAAACATTATCTGAATGTTATTTACAACTCTAGTCGACCTCTATAATATTTTGTTTATAATTTTTGTTTCTTTAGCAATTTTATTGAATTATATTATTATTATTAATTTTTTATTGGTTAAATTAGTCTTTTGGTCCCTTAACTTATTTTATAGTTTCATTTTGGTTCCTTAAGTAATATTCGTTCCGTTTTGGTCCCTTAAGTTTTCTATCGTTTGCTAGGTTAGTCATTTCTTTTAGTTTTTTGAAAAAACGTTAACATTGTCCATGTAAGCTGTTATCTGACTATTAGGGTTAGTGATTAGGAACATGACATGTCATAGTCTTCATTTCCATTTTAGGGTTCATAATGTGAATTAGAGTAACAAAAAGAGAGAAGACGGTCAGACTATGTGAGAACACAAAGAGAGAAGACGAACACGGAGACAAATGTATGAAAATTTAATCTTTCTGTTATCTAGTGGGTTTGGTGGGATTTTTAACATATTTATGTTAGGGTTTTTTGTATTTTTGTTATCTATTTTGGATTAGTGTTTTATGTTATGTTTTTCATATATGGTGGTCCTGTTTTGGTTACTTCGTTAATCTATTATCGTCTATTGTCATGTTTTTTTGTTTGTGTTCCCTATTTTAGGTTAGGATTTTTAGTTTTGTATTCCCTTTGTGATTGTCCTATTTTGATTGTTATCTATTCTGTTGCGAGTCTTGTTTATTATGCTATTTGTGATTTGTTTAGAGGCGAACAATGAAAACAGGGGAGAAGAAGAAGAAGAATCGATAGAAATGAGGAAGACAAGACAACGGACATAAGCGAGGAAGACAACGAGAGGAAGAAAAAGATAGAGCAGTGACATGCAACAATGATGGATAAAACTCTATTTTTGGTCTCTTAGTCCTTTTTATATTGTTGAGTCAGATATGCCTACATGGACAAAGTTAATGTGTTTTTCAAAAAACTAACATAAATGATTAATCTCGCAAACTATAGCAAACTTAAGGGACCAAACTAAAACAAATATTACTTAAGAGACTAAAATGAAAACATAAAATAACTTAAGGAACCAAAAAAATTAATTTAGTCATTTTTATTTTATTATATTTTATTCTTATTATTTTACGTTTTTTCATTTTAAAATAATGTAAAAATTATAGTATGAAGTAAGAAGTCGCAATTTCAAACAATAACCTTCTTATATTTTTTGAAAAAAAAACTAAAAAATACAATGCAACACAAAGTCATCCTTTCAAAAATGCATGTGTTATCCAATAGGACACTTTTCTAATAGTAGTTCCAAAAACAATATAAATTGATACATAAATTTTAAAATAATATATTGATACTTCTTTTCTAAAAGAGGATTATTTAAAAAAGAACTCTTTATGGGAGAGGGACTCGAAAGTTTTCGTACTCCCCATTTGTGGTTGTACCCTCCAAATTGATAAAAACCCAAAATTGCCCACACAATTCACCATTCAGTAAAAGGTAAAAAAAATTTACTCCCAAAATTTCATCCACTCCCGGCACGTATTTTTGTCCCCCCAAAAATCCGGTAGTTAAAATGTAACTACCGGAAATTTCAAAAGTTGTGAAATTTCCGGTAGTTAATTTCCTTTACCGGAAATTTCGTCACCAAATTTCCGGTACGTTATTTGTACTACCGGAAATTTGGAAGATCTGAAATTTCCGGTAGTTGTGTTTCACCGGAAATTTCAAATATCCGGTAGTCATTTTGAATTTTTTTTTTTGTTAATTTTTGATTTTTTTTTGTTGACATAGGTATGGAAAAAAGACAACCAGTGTGTATAGATTTGACTGAAGCATTCACAACCGATCAAATTTTTGAATCACGGGAAGCTGTCATATCATGGGCAAGAGAGGTTGGCCATCAAAATCGAGTAGCTGTTATCATAACTCGATCCGACGTAGAGATAGGAAAGAGAGGAAGGAAATCTAAATTAATTCTTGGTTGTGATAGAGGTGGAAAATATCAGTCAAATAAAAGTGAGTTAGGTACTTCAACAAAAAGGTGTGGTTGTCCGTTTAAAATTCGATCGAGACCATTGAAAAATGTTGAGGCTGAGGGATGGATTATTAGTTTAGTGTGTGGACTTCACAACCATGAGTTAGTGGCTACTTTTGAGAATAATGCATTTGTGGGGCGCTTAAACGATGAAGATAAGAATCATGTTGACGAGCTGACAAAGTATCACGTTGCACCAAGGCATATCTTGTCATCTTTGAGGGATCGAGATAAGGAGAATGTGACTAGTATCTCTCAAATTTATAACCGTCGAAGCACGTACAAAAAGAATTTGAAAGGACCTAGAACTGATATGCAACATCTGTTGAAGTTACTTGAAGCTGAGAAGTATGCATGTTGGACTAGGACTCATGGAGACTCCAACGTTGTGAGGGACATGTTTTGGACGCATCCAGATTCTATAACTTTGTTGAACATGTTCCATTTTGTATTGATCATGGATAGCACCTACAAAACCAACAAGTATAGGTTACCATTGTTTGAAATTGTTGGTGTAACTTCAACTGGGTGACATTCAATGTTGCATTTGCTTATATGGACAGTGAGCGTCAAGAAAACTTTTGTTGGGCATTGGAGAAGTTAAAACAGTTGTTTCTTGCAAACACTCCATTTCCTCAGGTGATTGTCACTGATAGAGAACTTGCTTTGATGAATGCAATTGAAGTTGTATTTCCATCTTCAAGCATGACTAGGAGCAACATATAACACTATTAAGTCTAAATAAAATAACACAATAAATATAAAGTATAAGCAAACAACACAATTAAGTCTAAATAAAGCAAATAACACAATTACAAATACAACATAAATACTACTGATAACTCCCTCCTTTAGAGATGTATAAAGCCCTCTCTAATAAAGCATGCATGTCATCATCACCGATAGTCTATCTAAATCTAAACTCTCCTGTATCAGACCACCGATGTGTTGACACCGTGTATACCACTCCCCACGACTATCACTAGGATCGGAAACATCAGTAGGACCTCCAGCATCAGTATGATCTCCAGCATGACTAGGACCAGCAACATCAGTATCACCTCCAGCATGACTAAGAGCAGCATCTGCAGCAACGTGAGGGGTCATCCTAGGATGAGATATCCTATAGTACCACTGGATGTACCCCTCAACAGTCTGGTGTGGATATGTAGCCCGATGCAACACTGCACGAAGGGCTCGAACAGAGTTCCGATACATACTCCATTCGACATCCACATCACGTACTACAAGCATAGGTGGTGTAGGAGGGATATGCTGAGTATATCCGAACTGTCGGATGCACCTCTCTGGTAAATAAGGTACCATAGTGGAACACCAACGAATATGTCCAGTAAACAACGAAACAGACTAAAACCGTGTGGTAGAGTCCTCGTCGTAATTTACTGCCCATATAACCTCAAACTCCCTCAAAGCATCCAACTTAGCTCTGTAGTACGACACGCTCCCGGATGTTTGTTTAGCAGTCCACCGATACATCCGAGGCATGAAAGAAAGCGGCTCATTCAGTTCCCTTTTACAGATATGAGGGAAGTGCTCATATATCCAGGTCTGTAAATAATAAAAACATACAAATAATTAATTAACCATATTCTCAAATAACAATATAATAAGTATGGAAAATAATATAATAGTACCTAAAAGAGAGATAAATATCCACCGATCTGCTTCGTTGCCGGTAGAGTACTATCTCTTAGATAGTCATATAACACAACAAGTGCTGCTGTTCCCAAGCCCATTTGCCACATGTATCAAGATCGTGAAACAGGAACAAATATTTAGCAGATACTAGTGTAAAACTTTTATCTGCTAATATCGTACACCCTACTAAATGTAGTAGGTATGCCCTGACTGCACAATCGTATCGTCCATCACGCAACTGTGTAAAAAATACCGACTTCAACCACTCAAAGCTGTACGATGGACCTCTGTTAATCCTGGTCTCTGCCACTACTTCATCAACAGTAACTCCTAGTAATTCAACGGCAGCAGTAATCGCCAGGTCTTCAGTGAAATTAGCTGGAGGGGTGAAGAACTCACCACAACATGGGATGCTGAGTAGACCCCTGACATCGTCCAGAGTGATAGTCATCTCACCAAATGGCAGGTGAAATGAGCTCGTCTTTGCGTGCCATCTCTCGGCAAAAGCTGATATTAGATTACCGTCAATCATACTCAGACTACATCGCTGCAGAGGACGTAGTCCAGATATAGTAATCCAATGATCAATCTCCGCAGGTAATACAGCTCTAATGTCAATAAATTTGGCCTGTTTCTTGCCATTTGAGACCACTTTAAGGGCGCGCCTATCCTGTTTAATTACAATAAATAACAAACACACAATAAATTAAAATTTAAATAATGAATATAAAATTTAAATATAACAAATTATACTACAAATATATTAAAATAAATAAATAAATAAATAAAATAATAAATAATTATAATAACAAATAATTATAATAATAAATAATAAAAATAATAAATATTATTAACTAACCTCCCCATTCCAGATTTTTACAGTTATGTGATCCTCATAATTCTTCAGATAAATCGTACGGACCACCAGGAAATAATGGAGCATCAGGCAGCTCCTGCTCCTGCTCCTGATCCTGCTGCTCCTGCTGCTGATCATCAATATAATCATCCTGATGCTGATCATCAATATAATCATGCTGATGATGATCCTGCTGATGGTGATCCTGCTGCTGCTGATCCTGCTGGTGAACATCTATTTCTTCATTTCGCCTTCTACGTTTCTCAACTGTCGCTCTCCTATTTGACTGCGTAGGCGGCCGAACTCTAGAATGTTCACCGCTGGTTTTAGCTCCTTTGATCTTCACCGTAAACAATAGAATGAAAAAAATTAATCAAACAATAGATAAAAAATAACAAAATATTAAAAAATAAATAAATAAATAAAAAACTCAACTACCGGAAATTTCATTGACATTGAAATTTCCGGTGTACAAAATACGTACCGGAAATTTCATTTTTGAAATTTCCGGGAGTTGTTCCCGGAAATTTGAAATTTCCGGTATTGAAAGTAAACTACCGGATTTTTCAAATTTCCGAAACAATTTCCGGAAATTTCAAAAACGAAATTTCTGGTACGTATTTTGTGTACCGGAAATTTCAATGAATTTGAAATTTCCGGGAAAAAACTTAAAAAATCAATACTCACTTTTTTCGGAAATTTCAGAATGAGGGGGTACGAAGAATTTTTCTGAATTTTACTAAATTTTTAGAGATATTTTGATAATTTCACTCAAAAAATTTTAAAATGTGGGGTACAACAATAATTGGGGTGGTACGAAAACCAATTTTCTGAGATTCTATAATGGACCCAATGCTTTTCAAAAACTATAATGGGCCTAATGCTCTTCAAAAAATAAAAAAATTTGTCAAATAACTAAATTAACAAAGTACACTATAAATTTTAGTAAGAAAACAATCTTCGTATGTTTCAAAGAAAAAGAAAACTGTTATATTATATTGATTGATAATAATTTATCTAAAATCTAATTAATGAAAAGCTAAAATATATTTTAAAGTTATTTTGAAAAATAATTAAATAATACCAAACAAACTCCAAAGAAATATTCAAGGGATGATTTTTGTCACTCTAATTAAAACATCTCTCTCCATCTAATAAACAAAATGACAAAGCACTTTTGACGCTCCACAATAGCCATGGTCCAGAACCAGAATATTCCAAGCATGAATATGAAAATACCACCACTTCCTAAAGATTTTTCAAGAAACAAAAATCACGAATAGTAATATAACAATAATAACGACAACAAATTTTTTTTTTCAATATGCACTTTATAGTGACGTAGACAACACAAATTTTAATTAAAAAAAAAAACTAAAGGAATTTTTCAAGCAACTTCCACGTCTGGGGGAAGGGCATATCAGCAATTTATGAATTAAATATTTTGTCGAGGATGATGTTCCACGTGTCGTTCTCTAAACCCTACCTATCTCACGTCTCTTGTTTATAACGCCACTCGCATTCCATTCTTTTTTTTTTTTTTTAATGTGGTTCGCATAATAAGTTTAAATTATAATATTTCCTATAAAATAAAATTAAAAAGTATTTTTATTTAAAAGGATAGAATTATTATTATGTAACTGCACTATGTAATGAAATTGAACTTTGTCTTATAAATATATAATATCAAATTCTTATACTCGAGAATGAATTAAATTAAAAAGTAGTTGTAAAATATAATAAAATAAAATTTAAACAAAAGTAAAATTATGTCTTAGAAATTTTAAATGTATTTTTAATCTCTTTTCTTTTTTATCTAAAATATGATTTAATTTCCTTGATTTTTAATTTTAGAATATTAATCTTCATACTTTTACGATTTTCAACTTTTATTCTCTATTATCTAATTCAAGAGATTTATTATTATTGTGTGACACATTTATTAATAACAAAGACATACATTTTAATTATTTAAACCAAAAGCAATGGATTATAAATTTTGATTATTTTTTATTTATTTAGAAACATAATGTCTAAATTTTTAAAATGTTAAAAAAAAATTACATTTAAAAAATTAATATCCATCTTGAAACTCGTTGGAACACATATTAGTTTTTTCTATTAATAAAATATAAACCATTCTTCAGAAAAAGAACATTATTTCTAGTCTAAAATAATAATTATACATCATTAAATGTAATTCCTGATTATTAATTAATAAATATATATGACCGTCATAACAAGTACTCCCCTGTTTAGTTGTGAAGAAAAATCTGAAAAAACCAAAAAAAAATTTAATTAATTTAGGGACCAAAAAGTGCATTTAGTTTAATAAAAAAGAAATGGGAAAATAGTTTTCGTTGGGAAATACCGAACAAAATAGAGAGTTTTCTGTGCTTTCTTTACTTATCCTCTTCCTTCCTTCATTCCTTCTCTTGAGAGAAGAGAAGAGAAAAACAGAGTAGTTACAGTTTTGCTAAGACGACGTCGTCTTGCGCACTTTTAACACACAATTCTCTCTCTACATTATCACCACAGTTCCGATGGCTATGAGCGGTTTAATTTCCAACCGCAACTTCGCTTCTTTCGTTCCCTCAGGTTCACACTCAATTCTTTTGTTTTTAATTCCTATATCTACTTACTTGCATTTTCTGAATTATGCTTATTTTACAAAATTATGAATATTTGGTTTGTTGTTAGTCATCATCTTTTTATATTGTTTAAATTTTTCTAGTCTTCTATAGTTGTACTATTTATGTATAGAACCAACTCTTAGGATTATAGATTATTATGTAGGTTAAAATAATTAATTATCTAACAAGTTTTTTTATTGCAATTGGATTTATGTTTCAATTTATGCTCACAAATATAGTAACTGTATATATTATATATACTCGTTTAATTATTTTTCTGTATTTTGTCACAATGTACACAAATTATAAAAAGTAATATTATAATGTGGCAAGATAGGAAAATATGATTAGACGGTTATGTTAGTTATTTTAGTTATTATAGTTATTAAACTAAAATACATATCTTTTGTGACTGTAATCAGTCAAACTATTTACTGAAAATGTTTTTTTTGGTTATATCAGTCCCTGAAAAATGAAAGTTACTACATATATGTCCATAAAATATGCATTCTGTAAGTCAATTTAGTTCCTGAGTACTAATTTGGAAAATAAAACACCATGAATTTAGGAACCTACACTGTAATTTCTATCATAATTATTATATAACCAACAGTATATTTTTAGCCGTTTTCATACAATTATGTGGTAGGATAAGCTTAGGTTTTAGCCGTTTTTATTTTACAATTTGGATGAAGTTTACTTAATTGAGTAACAGTAAATGGTGATTTTGGTAATAATTTATTTTTGACATATTTGGTTATTTTGGTAATATACTAATTTGAAAGCCTTTAAGCTTGGATTATGTTGATCAATGATGACTATTGTAAAGTAAGAAAATTTAAGTCATTGTTTGGTATTATTGGCAGGGTATTCGTATAAATTACAAAAGGATCGGTCACTTCAAAGAGGGGGAATTTCTGTTTCTGGTGTATCGGTAACACAGTATGGTGGCCGGATCGGAAAGGAACCTCTTTCGAGATGTCAGAATGCAATGCAATCTCATATTGATTCCACTTTGGAAGAGAAAGTTTCAAAGCAAATACAAACATTTTATAGCAAAAGGGAGCATTTTTTTCCGGTATCACGACAATTCAGCCGCTGCTCGGACTTCAAATTAAAGGCTTGCAAAAAAAGTCAGTCTTCTTACCTTTCTTCAGCTCCCTTTAGCAGTAGCAATGTTGAACAGTTTGGTTTGAGCAAAAGAAAGCATCCACAACGGGAGGTTGGTAAAGCAAATAAGTTTCGTGTTCGTTACAAGTCTGAGGAGTATGACATTGCAAAACCGAAGATAGATAGACTGCAATCTTCTGAAGGGACTGGTGAAGCCATTCTTCTTGAAGGAAATCTGCATCAAATATCTCCTTGGTGGCAGCAGTTTCCTAAGCGCTGGGTTATTGTACTGCTATGTTTTACAGCGTTTCTGCTTTGTAATATGGATCGTGTGAGTAACGTTCTCTTGTGTTCATGGTTTCAGTAATTATTCTACTTAGATATTTGTGTTTATCTTTGACATAACTCAATAGGTACATTTCTTTCATCATATTCAATTGATTATAACTGTAGGGTGTCAATTGATTTCTGTCAAGATAGAAATATGATTTTCAAAATTCTACCTTTGTCTTACATAAGTTATTATATAGTTTTTTTCTCAAACTATACTTGGCATTTGTTTATATTTAATTAAATTTTTCTAAATATTCACAATCGTACTAACCTTACATTACTGATGTTCCTTACTGATATGTTTTACATTTTTATTTTTATTTTATTTTATAGGTAAATATGAGCATAGCAATACTTCCAATGTCTCAAGAGTTCAACTGGAACAGTGCAACAGTTGGCCTCATTCAGTCCTCTTTTTTCTGGGGTTATCTACTTACTCAGGTGTAACTGATATACATAAAAACCAGTTAGCTTATTTACAAATCGGTTTCATACTTCCATAACAATCTTCTAGTATTGTAAGTGTTATTGTATTAATGCTGATTGAACCTTCCATAGCATGTACAGTACTATTCTTAGTTGTATATTCTAGTAATCTAGCAAGTTTTAATGTTCAAAGTGTCTTTTTATTTCGCTAATGTACATAAAATGTTCTGATTATATTGCTTGTAAACTGACTGAATGATTTTTGATTTTAGATTGTTGGTGGCATTTGGGCAGACAAAGTTGGTGGGAAGCTAGTACTAGGTTTTGGAGTTGTATGGTGGTCAATTGCTACCATTTTAACTCCTATTGCCGCAAAACTTGGACTGCCGTATCTGCTTGTTATGCGTGCCTTTATGGGAATTGGTGAGGTTAGTCCATTCTATTGCTGTACAAATAATTCAATCAAATGAAAGATATTTTCTTGTTGGAGTGGTCTTATGTTAATATGTTCAAAGTTCATGCCAAAGATAGAAATGATTTTTGCTCTTATAATTAGGCAACATTTTCTGATTCTTTGTTTTCAGGGGGTTGCCATGCCTGCAATGAATAATATACTTTCCAAGTGGGTTCCAGTATCGGAGAGAAGCAGATCACTTGCGCTAGTATACAGTGGAATGTACCTCGGTTCTGTAACAGGCTTGGCATTCTCACCTTTTCTAATCCACAAATTTGGGTGGCCATCTGTGTTTTACTCATTTGGATCACTTGGAAGTATCTGGTTTGCCCTGTGGTTGAGAAAGGTAAGCCAGCTTTAGAATTTTCAATGATATCCACTAATGTATCTATTTCTGATTGGAAAAATGCTTTAATAAGAAATCAATCATTTCTACTTTGCCAACCATATGAAGTATATTTATGTGTTTTGTGCTCGTTTAGGGGCCGTCTCGTGAAGTGTTTCATAACATATGATTAATTTATAAAATTTATGTTTATGCAAGTCAGTGTTCCTTTGATTGGATGTATGAGTAAATAGTTATCGTGTGCAATATGTTTGCCATTTTACCATAGAATGTATAAATGTGAAATCCGTGTCCAGGCATACAGCACGCCAAAAGAAGATCCAGATCTTGGGGTGGAGGAGAAAAGGCTTATACTCGGAGGCAGCGTATCAAAAGAACCTGTGTCAGTTATTCCTTGGAAATTGATTTTATCAAAAGCACCTGTTTGGGCTTTAATAATCTCTCACTTCTGCCACAATTGGGGGACATTTATTCTATTAACCTGGATGCCTACATACTACAATCAGGTACTTACCTGTTCATATTTTTGCATGGTATTGATAAATGCATTTTAGAATATGAATGTTCTTGACGATTCTTCTATAACATCTCAAACCTTTTCAAGTAGGAAAGAAAAGAAACCACATTGCTTACATCCATAATATAAACACTATGTTTGGATTCACGTTTTCCTAGCTTGGCTCACATCCCAAAGTCAGTGTGTGAGAAGCAGGAAATTGGAGCTTCATTTTGGATGTGGTTTTGGTTACATTTGAACGCAAAAACAAAACATATATATTATACATTTTTTTTTTCTACTTGTGGGGGTGTGGCATACGCATCCAACTGTCTATATAGTTCTGCTTCTATTTGCATGATACTGATAGAATTTTGTACATTACATTCCCCATTGTTTTCAATCAAGCTGACCTTCAATTGGCTGCACATTTTTGTCCATTGGTAAAAGTGTTGTTTGTTATTTTGAACTCCTTGAATGTTGAGTTACATCTTAATACTTGCTCTCAATTCTGTTAAAGTTGATCAGACAACTATTTATATTACTTGGTAATTTCTCTAATGATAAGTGAAGCAAATTTACTTCACTTTATATTATCAAATTAGATATGTTCAGACTAGAATGTGATCAATGTCTTAATCTTACTTGAATGGTTAGTTGATTTAATCAGATAAATTCGACGAATGAACTTTGTGGGTTATTTTCTCAGGTTTTGAAGTTCAACCTCACGGAGTCTGGGCTTTTATGTGTCCTTCCATGGTTAACCATGGCCATTTTTGCAAATATAGGAGGTTGGATTGCTGACACACTTGTGAGCAAAGGTCTTTCCATAACAACTGTTCGGAAGGCAAGAAAATCATACTATTGTTTCGTAATTTTTTCATACATTGCCAACTCATATACAACTATAACATTTGTGCTCAATAAATTTTTTTGGTCGAAGACTACAACTAACTGCCTAATGTGGAAGCTAGTATTTATTAATATGACACTGTACAGGGGCATTGAGTTTCCTTTTCCACCTTTTAAAATAATTTTTCTTTAACTGTTCCTTTATTTGGCAGATCATGCAATCGATCGGGTTTCTGGGTCCTGCATTTTTTCTAACACAACTAAGCCATGTCAGAACACCCGCCATGGCAGTACTGTGCATGTCTTGCAGTCAGGTTTGAATTTTTTATTTATTTTTCTAATTCATTCTGATATAAAACATATATGCCTATAAAGCATGTTTGCAGAAGTTTTGAGTGTTGCAGAGTTACCTAATATAAACCACAATCTTTTAATTCCTTTACAGGGATGTGATGCATTCTCACAATCTGGTCTATATTCCAATCACCAAGACATTGGACCACGATATGCTGTGAGTTTCTATTTTAATATTTGTCAAAGTTCTGTACTTTTAAAAGAAAGCAAAAGATGTCAGAAAACCAGAAATAAAGTGATTGATCATCCTAAATACTAAGGTGTTGTTATGGTCTTCTTGCTCAAGTTGTATGTATATAGTGACCTTTTCTTGCGAATTGCCAAAAGACTGATGCCAATTGCCAAAATCACTTAACTATGTATCTGTCACAGTCAATCACTTAAACATCTATTTCCCCTCTTATTTGTTTCGTGATTAATGAAGTCATCAGTCTGTATCACCCCATAAGTCACTAGTACCATTAGCATCTTGATCATCTATATCAAGTAGATTTATCCATTCATTCAACATGTCTATCCGAGTACATGAAATCTTGAGACAAAAGTTTTCAATTATACAAGTTTGTTCTGGTTTTATTTTTTATTTTATCCATTATATTTGTATGTGAGTTCTAATTATTTTAAAATACCAGGGAGTGTTGCTGGGCCTATCGAATACCGCAGGAGTGCTTGCTGGCGTCTTTGGTACCGCCGCGACTGGATACATACTCCAACGAGGTGAGAATTCTTCCACTTTCAATCAAAACCTTTTTTCTTGTTGAGAGGCTGTTTGTTTAAAATTGATTTGTTGTTGCAGGTTCATGGAATGATGTATTCAAAGTCTCTGTTGTATTGTACATAATTGGCACTTTGGTCTGGAATATCTTTTCAACTGGTGAGAAAATTCTAGACTAAAGAATTTTATGATGTCAAGGAAGGTATAAGGCTATACATGCTGTAGAGAAATTACAAAGAGGGAAACGAAAAGATGGAACAAAAATCAGATGCCAAATATGTTAAGCACTTCGAAACATAAAAGCACCTTGCAGAAATAGAAGAGAACCACTATCAATTTTTTTGATCCACTAGCTAGGCCTTTATATTTTTACTAGAAATCTTGGACTAACATGCCTTGTCCCATGATCTAAATTAAATGCTTTTTGTATAGATAGTTTGTGGGTAGTTTCTGCCCTTATAACTTCATTCAAGCATATTTATTTATATTTATACTTAGAATACTACATGTTATTTGACTTACTAACTCTGCCTCATCACCGTATCCAACTGAGAAAATATACTTTCTCCAACTTAAATATAAGCAAAAAAAGTACATATTTTTGTCCAAATTTGAATCAAAATACATGTATATTTTTGTTTATATTTAAGTCTGAGGTAATAGGTTGCAGTTTCTTTCTGATTCAATGTCCCCTTATTATTGGTTCTTGTTGTTCTGCATTCCAACTTCCATTGTCAGTCATAGGTTAGGATCCTAGAACCAGAGTTTCATGAATTCATATTTGCTGCAGTTGACTGCAGTGCACTTAATACATCTGGACCGTTCTATCTGGATTGGACGATCCAGATGTGCTTGACCCCACTGCAGTCGGGGGCTGCTGACTTGCAGCCAATCTGGATCCAAATTTAACTAAGAACTGTGATTTCTAAACTAGCCCTTATATGTGAAATATAGACGAATTATATTGTTGAACTATAGTGATTTCATAAAAAAAAATACTACCATGATATAGCAGTCATGATATGAACATGACAAACTTGTTAACATACTATTAGGAATGAACCAGCCAGGACATTCTAACCCAATCACTAAAACTTTCATAGAGAAAAAAGAGCAAGGCATTCTGTTATGAACATCAACATTGTTAAATGTGAGTTTAGCTCTTACATAATAATAATGTCTTCTGAAAGCAGTAAAATTAAAACCGAAAACATGAAAATGGAGAAGAAATAAAGAATTACAATTGAATATTTGCAAGGATTCTACAAGATGGATTGAGAGAAAGCATACATCCACCCTACAACCCCATAAAAAGAAATCAATCCACCGACAATTCTTATATGAATTATAAATTTATATAACATACCATGAATAAAATATACCCTGTTATTTTTTATTGTTTTTCTCTTTTTTTTCCCACCCTGTTCTCTCTTGTTCTATAAATTAATTAAAGCTCCAATGGCTGAATTCTAAATTCTCCTCTTTTGAAAAACCAGACTAACTTCCATTGCATTTCAAATCATTGGACACTTTCCCCTGAATCTCCCCCTCCTTTTCTTTTTGAATATTTGCCAAAACACCCTTCAAATCCCTGTTGTAAACATTAACCCTGAGACCATTTTTCATGAACAAGGTGAGCGACATCTTTTGCTCCACTTGGTGGCCAGGAACCACCGCAAGACGATGGCGGAGCAGCACAGCTGCAGCAATAGACTTCATCTGAAGGTATGCCAAATCCTTCCCTAAACATATTCTAGGACCAGCATTGAAAGCAACAAACTTGAAAGAGTCATGCATGATGAACTTTGTCCCATCCAATGATAACCACCTCTCTGGTCTAAACTCCATGCAATCCTCACCCCACGTAGACTTCAACCTCCCAGCCGAATATATCGAATATGTCACCGACGATCCTGCCGGAACAAAAGTTCCATCTGGCAACACATCGTCGTTCACCACATGCTTTGAATCCTCCGGCACTGAAGGATACAACCTCAGTGTCTCTGACAACGCAGCTTTAAGATAAACCAAACGATCAACTTCTTCAAACCCCAACGGCTCATCCGTCCACTTTTCCATGTCAGCGCCACGTGTCTCCATCAAGACCATGCAGATCTCGCTTAGGATCTTCTCTTCCACATTCGGATTCTGAATCACCAGCCAGAAAAACCAGCTCAATGCAACCGATGACGTGTCACGTCCAGCTAGGATGAAGTTCAATGCCACTTGTTGGAGAAACTTGTCCGAATAAGATTCTTTCTTCCTCATAAACCTAGTCAGCAAATCATCGTGAAGTGTCCCATCTTTCTGCTGACTCATCAATTCCACTTTGCGCTTCTCAATCACACTTGACAAATGCTCGTCCACAAAGGCTAGACTTCGGCTCAAGCCGACTTCCATTCCAAGCCCAAGCCATTTCTTCACCTTCCACATCACCTCAGGAAATATAAACCGCTGAAGCGTGGCTTCAGTGGCTCGGTCGAAAGCCGAAGCAAAACAATTTTCAGGAAGACCCGTTGCACAAGTCTGCGGGTCTCTCCCAAATGCCAAGCCACAAATATTATCAAAAGTGAGCCGAAGCATCACGTCTTGTAGATCGACCGGCTCACCATGCACCTCAGCTTTCTTCAAAATCGTGCAAAGCCGATCCTTGATGGCTCGGCTCACCCATCGAGCCATGGCTTGGCGCAATGTCCGGGTGGTGAATTCCAGCGCAGCTGTCTTACGCTGGAACAGCCACGTGTTACCATCAGAGTTAAAGATCCCATCACCCAACAAATCATGAAACACAGCTTGCCATGTTGGTCCTTTCGGGTAATTATCAAACCGGGTCTTTAATATATGCTCTAAGTTCCTCGGGTCGCACGTGACAGTCACGAGACCTTGCTTCTTAGCTAGAAAAGGGATAGCACAGATGCAGGTCTGGTACGTGCCACCACACGCGCGGAGGTTGTCGCTGATCCAGTCATGCATACGTTCACAATTCTCAATTAAGCCTGGAAGACTGCCCAATAGTGGCCAGACACGTGGACCTCTCAATGACCGTGAGATGAACGTGAACCATAGTAAGTATGCTGTAATCGCCGTTAAAAGCAATAGAGCCGTGCAAGTTTCCATTTTAGTGGTCACAACCAACCAAACACTGTCTTAAACTTTTTGAACTTGTAGTATAATGTTGTCACTTGTCACCCCAAGAATCAAAAGCTCAACCCTACAACAAAATTCAATCAAAAGTTTAATATTTTTTCCATAAATAAAAAATGGGGCAGTATTAATGTTGTCGCAACACAAGCATTAAAAGTTCAACCGTATTAGAAAATTCAATCAAAGTTTAATATTTTCACATAAATTAAAAAAATGGTAGTATTAATGTTGTCACGACATAAGAATCAAAAGCTCAAGCCAACTAGAACATTCAGTCAAAAGTTTAATATTTTTACATAAATAAAAAATGGGGTACTATTAATGTTGTCACAACCCAAGAATTGTAAGCTCAAGCCAACTACAAAATTCAATCAAAAGTTGAAAGTTTTTACATAATATAAAAAATGGGGTATATTATTAATGTTGTCAACCCAAAAATCAAAAGCACAAGCCTACAAGAAAATTCAATGAAAGGTTTAATCTTTTTTCATAATTAAAACATGGGGTAGTATTAGTAGTAATGATGTCAACCCAAAAACCAAAAGCTCAATTCTACTACAAAATTCAATGAAAAGTTTAATCTTTTTACAAAATTAAAACAAGTTGTCAACCCAAGAATCAAACGGTCAAGCATATTAAAAAATTCAATGACAAATATAATTTAGTTTTTTACATTCACACAAAATGGGGGGTGCTTGGAAGAATGAGAAACTATATAAGTATTTACCTTAAAGAATGATTCAATATTATTGGTTGTGAATGAAGAGCATTTTTGAGAGGGTTGAGCTATAAGTTCTAAAGTTAAAAATTGGAAGAATCAAAGAAGAAGAAGAAAAATTGAGAGAAAGTGAGGAAGAAAGAGAGAGTGAAGTGTGTATTATTATGCAATGTGAAGTGTGTAATGGAGAAGAGATTTATAGGTGAAAAAGTTAATAAGGCCAGACTGGTTTTCTTCACATTACACCGTCTATTTTTAATCTCATAAGATGTATCACTATAAATGCTCTGAGAAGTTGTTGAAAGACTTTAAAGGTGAATACACCCACCTATCTCTTTTCTCTCTCTCTCTCTAGAACTTGAAAGCATATACACGTAATAGTAATACACTATTATCTAGTATACTTCTTTCTTTGTAATTTCCTTTTTCTAATTTCTTACAAGAAATTATAATGGAATTGAAACAGGGTGTTTAAGTCAGGCAAGCAATCAATGACGAGAAATAAATGAGAGTGGTTGAGAAACATGGTGAGGGGATGAGCTAGGGAAAAATATAACCATAAAGTTTTGGGGTACATACTCAAATACTAACTTTTTTTAGAGCAAGAGAGTGTTTCGTTTACCAGTATTATTACGTACTAGTAATATTCACATTATTATATATATTGTTGAAAACAGAAAGTACAATAAAATAAAATAAAGGGTTTTGCTATGTGTGGTTTAGTTATGGTTTCGGTGAGCAACCTACCAACAATTTATAACATTTATGTGGGTGAACTGTTTTCTTATCTCTATGTCATGTAAATGTATATCAAAAGAATAAATATATGAAAATGCAAAAGAGACAATGTATTATAGAGTTTGATCAATTGTATCTAAATCTATTACGTCATGATAGTTTTTAATATTAAAGTCGTAGTACTAAATTTGTATTTATATACTATGTCTAAATTACAACATCATCTTTGAACGTATTATATATTAGTAAATATATTCAACAGAATAAATATATAAAAAATATAAAAGAAAAAACGCATGACATTTGATCATATAGTTTGATCAATTGTGTCTATGTCGCTGACTACAAAATATTTATAATATCTTTCCATTATAATTTAAAATTATATAATTTATAGTATTAAATTTATATTTAAATACTACGATCCAAATTACAATATTATCTCTAAATCCACTCCAACAAATTACCCTTTCACAGCTAACTATGAGCCATATCCAACCTGGCAAAAAAAAAAAAAAAAGTGAGCCATACCCAACCGTATCCATTCCATTTAGAACGAACAATAACAACAATTCTAGGATTCATCACAGTCGCAGAGTTGACCTACCATGATCATTTATGGTGAGATTTCAATGACCATATAGCTATATGGTTGGTTTGAGAGCAAAAGTCAAACTTAAGTTCACAGAATAATTCAATAAAAAACATTGGCTTGAGCCTTTGCTCATTCCAATGTAGTATTCTTCACGAGAAATTTAAATTTTCTTTTATCTTTGTGTTTTTTTTAGATATTGTTTATCTTTATTTCTTTTTGGCTTATCTTCACACTCTTAATCTCAAAGAGAATGAGCTTTGACAAATTCAAACACTAAGAGAGTGAGACAAGATAAATATAGTAGTATGTGAAAATAACACGCTAGCTAGCTAGAAAGAAAAAAATTAGTATAGGCTATAGATAAGTTTTTGTTCTATAAGTTATATATGTTTGTTCATATATAGTAATTCATACTATATATTAATACCATTGGTTAGTATTATGATTACTCCATTATTCGAGAAATAACCTTGATAACGTAAAAAAACGAATTTATATATAATTTATATAAGATCTATTTGATAATAATCATTTTTGAAATTATAACTAATAGCGTTATTTGATAAATTAATTCAAATATTTTATGAATTTATATTTTATATTTTTGTTTAAATTTTATTTTTATTATTGTAATTAAAGGTATTTTTATCTTTATAATTTATTTATTATAATTTAAAATAAATAATTTAAAAAATTTAAATAAATAATTTACATAATTTAAAATTTAAAATAATTTTAATAAATAA
>JBBPBQ010000002.1:47974373-48013378 GCA_037974755.1 Cicer yamashitae
CTTATTTTCTTCTCTAGCAATACGTAGTTTTTTTTTTTTTTCAAAATTTTTCCTTCTCTTACTTTTTCAAAAACCTCACAATTTCTGATTTTTTTTCTTTTAATTTTAGTCATCTTCGGATTAATCAAACTAGACGAGATTTGTGCATAATAAACTCAGAGATGTAAACATTAACTTATAGTTTTTCTGAATTTTTATATAGTAAATTGGTCAATTAGGAGACATAAAATGTATTTAATTTTTTTTTACACCTTTAAACTAATTTGAAGTATAAAAAGTTTGAAAATTTTAAGTTAATATTTACATCTTAGAATTGATGTATTAAAATAAATCATGTCCAAATTAATTAGTTGGAAAAGGGTTAAAATCGAAAGGAAAAACTATATAGATTTTAGAGAATTTTTAAAAATGTATGGAAATGAGAGGAAATATTTTTATATTAAACGAGCCCAAGCCCAAGCTATGCATAGTTATTAGACTCACTGTTTTTTTACAAGGGACTAGATTCGCTTAATAAGGTGTAGATATAGATTTGACACACACGAAAAGTGTAGATACAGTAATTTGATAAAAAAAAGTTGTAGATACACTGACAACGTAAAAAAACATTATATTATCAAAATTATAGCTAGATCTAAAATCATTTTTATAAATCATTTTATTGATAGTGTAATTTTTTTATTGGATGAAAATTAAACTCAAATAAAATAAATATGCAAATCTAAGCAAGTATATATATATATTTTAAATTTAAAGCGGTTTTACATCTAATTATTTTCGAAAAGTAAAATTACAAAGCAAATTGATTATAATATTTTTTTAAGGAGTTCAATGGTTATGCATTAACGTGTAAAATAATTTTACACCTTTATCCAATCTCAACCATTCATTTTATCTTATAATCGTATTTTGTAACTATTTTTTAAAATTAATCACCACATTCTTTAATTTTATCATATATCCGTGTAAAATTAGTTTACACTGACTGTGCATTTTCCATTTTCTCTTTTTTAAAAATGATTTTAGTAACTTTTCACCTCCGAATGCAACATTAGTTATTAGCAATCAATAAATATGTTTTAAATTAGGTTCAACAATGAATATCCACGCAACAAATATGCTTTTAAATGATTCTAGAGGTAATTATGTGATGAATTACTGTGCTTAATAACTAAATATAAACGATAAATTTCACTAATACAATCCTAAAATCAAAAGTTCTTATTGAGTAGATCAAGTCGACAAATTTTTATAAATTTTAAAACTATTTAATACTTTATTAAATAATTACAAATGAACATATACTAATTTTTTTTTTAAATATAAATAAAATATCAATGGCTAAATTACATATATAGAAATTTTGGATTTTTATAAAACTTTGTGTGTTTGACATTAATATATTATGTGAATAGTCAACGGTTGGATTAATAAAATTCATGGTTTATATTGAGTTATTAAAGAGAATAACTTATTTATAGAGTCAATGGATCTCCATCAATTACTATAATTTGGATTTTTATTTATATACACGTGTAAAAAGTTTTTATATTGTCAATCAATCACAACCGTTATATCATTAATAATCTTTGACTTTTATCGTAACTACTTATAAATCACTCACATAATTGATCATGATTTATGGACACTGTAAAACTTTTTACATTGACAGTTAGAGTTGTCAATTTGACAAGCCCACATGTTGGAAGGGCCAAAAAATTTCATAATTAAAAAGGCCCCAAAAAAGAAAGCCCCCAACACTAAAAAGCCCCTAAAATTTTGTTGGCTTAGTGGGCCTATAGACCCACTTTTTCAAAAGAAATTTCAATTTTTTTTAATTTTTCACACAAATTTTTTTGAGAAAAAATGATTTAAAATTTTTCTAAGAAAAAAATATTTTTTTAATTTTTTTCGATATTTTTTCGAGAAAAATAAATTTTGAAAATTTTTCAAGAGAAAAAATCTCAAAATTAACAAAATATTGGGGGCCTATAAGCCCCCTGAGCCCCCTCCTTTAAACCCAGTGAA
The DNA here is from genome assembly GCA_037974755.1 of Cicer yamashitae. Classification (NCBI taxonomy): domain Eukaryota; kingdom Viridiplantae; phylum Streptophyta; class Magnoliopsida; order Fabales; family Fabaceae; genus Cicer; species Cicer yamashitae. The sequence continues at coordinate 47,976,402 of JBBPBQ010000002.1, forward strand.
ATAATGGGCCGAGATTTTAAAAAATTATTTTAATAGGGGGCCTAATATTAGGGGTTTAGTAAGAAATTTTTTAAAGGGGGCCTTGGAGTTTGGGGATTTTTTGACAGCTCTACTAACAGTGCAGGAAAGTTAAACTCTTATAATTTTGGTCATGGGATTTCAACCTGAATTGATCTAATTAAATAGGAGAAAATGGACTACTTACCGTCAATATAAACTAATTTTACACTGACCATGTAGACTCATTAATCTCGTTAAATAGTATTGAAACTCAAAAGTATGTTGGTTTTATTTGGTTACTTGTTTAGTAGGTACCTATTTATTTATTTTATCATGTATTTATGTTGGTGGCGGGATTCATAGGAGCCAACCTATGATGTAGGCATATATATATATATATATATATATATATATATATATATATATATATATATATATATATATAATTTGTATACATTCATCTAACTCTTCAATTTATCCCTATTTCTCTCTTCATATTGTATCATCAACTTATCACATCTATTACATCACTATCTTTTATGCCTATCTATCTCAAATTTTAAATTTTTGAAAGGTCAAAATTTATTCATTTCAATGTAAAGTTTCGACTTTTGTATCTTTAACAAGAGTATTTAATTTAACAAGTGTACACTTGTTAACATGACCCTTGGAAAAACATATGATGTAAACGGCAATGATGGTGCATGTGGTTGGAATTTTTCCCACCCTCAAGCTCGTAAACCTAGAACCCTTGATATATATAGTTATATTCAAAATTATAATACGAATGTCTATTTTGACCGGTGTTTAATTTAGATGTTTGATTGATATGACTTAAGGTCTATTGAGGACAAAGACATTAAGTTTAGAGTATATTGGTTGACATCCACGACATTGTTGGTCCCTGACCGTAAGGGTTGGGTTGGTCGTTGCTCAGTGAGGCTCTTGAGTACCGATTCAGATTAAATTGAGTTGGACATGTGCAGATGTGTTATAACGAACTAGGCCTTAGGCCAATCCAATAATCTAGATAGTGTATCTCATTCTCTAAGAGACTTCTCTTATCTTTTGTGCGATTGAATGCTTCATGTTGGTGGATAGTGAATCTCATTCTCTGAGCATTTCAGTTGTATTCTTGTTAACGATATTATTTTCTTCATTTACAAAGGGTTTATCATGTTTATGATAAGATGAAGAACAAGTTTGGTGTGAAATCTATGATGATAGTAGCAGAAATGAATGAATGGTAGTACTTATCCCTTAGGTACCAGGTTTGATTTCCACAGAAGGCAAACATTCGCTATTTCCACGAGGTGGAAGGGGGGGTGAGGGGCGAGAATGTTGTGATTAACAGTGCCAATAACGGTAAAGACTGAGTTGTTACATCGATGCTGGAGATTGTGAAGTACTGGCTTCGACGAACAACAAATGTATATGCTCGAAATATCTTATGATATCAATTTTTATATACAAGGTCATTTTTAGGGACATGGGGTTATGAATGCCTTTCACAAACTTTGAGAATGACGTGTTTCAACATATTGACTTGTGTCCCTCCCAAATTCATTTGAACTTCTTAGCTTATGTGAAGCTTTTTAGTGGGCTTATGGCTACGTGGATGCGACCACGACAATGGGTTTGTTCTTTTGCTTTTTTGGTCTTCTTTGGAATGAAGACACCACATATCAGAATTGGTTTCCTTTAAACAACCCAAGCGTTTCTTTGCCCCTTATATGGACTCCTTGCGTGATTTTAAGGAGAGATACTACATTGTTCGTCCTCTAACTGAGAGGGCAAAGAGTGGAGTAGTGGTTCGTGAATAGGTTTTCAACAATGACAGTGCTCCTGTTGTTGATGAAGTATGGGATATCGTGGAAACAATTATCCCCTTATTTCTTTTCTTTTGGTCGAATAAGCATTTTCTTTGGAATAGGAAAGACTTGATCACTAAGCTGAACGACTTGAGTGCTCTTGAAGCCTCAGATCGAAGTGCCCTTTGGTGTTTTGTCCTTTCCTTGGAGACAAAAGTTGTTGATCCTAATGGAAACGTTTTTGTCGAGAAAAGATTTATAGGGACTCAGGAGTTGGTATTATGCTGCTCGTAGAGAGAGGCTGATGTTTGCCTTCATACGTTGTTTTTTTGTGTGTGATGTTTTCTTTTCTTTTGTATTGACGATGTTATTCTTACTCGTGTTTCTTTCTTTGTTTTCAAGAAAAATGGTTGCTTTATAGAGAACAATTGCTTATAGAGAGAAGAAGAGGAAAAAGAAGGGTTCATCTTCCTTTTCTGTTTTTTTCCTCCCGATTCAGATAGTTCAGTTGGATAGGTGGTTGTGGTGACCCCAAATTGGACGAGGACATCTCATGAGTACGATGAAATAGAAGAGCTCTTTGCTGACGACCTTAATGCTCGACGAAAGCGTCTAAGGTCGAATGATCGTGATCAAAGGGTCAGCGACTCCTCTCCAGGCTTCCTCCTTGTTGTTTGGTCAAACTCAACCTCTCCAAGAATTTTTGTCCAGTCGTCGGATCTAGTGGTTTTAAGGGATCTCGGATTAGATGGTCAAAGGAAAGCCCTAGTGGGCGATCAAACGATAGCTCTCCAAGTGTTTTTGTTAGCTCACATCGTGGTGTACGACAAGGAAGGCCACACCAAGGAAATATAAGACCTTCGGGAGAAGGTGCACAAAGACCAGGTGAGGACGATTGGTTATGAGACCAAGATCATCGGATTATCTGAGAAAGTGAAGGTGTTCGTAAGGGTGACTTTGAAAAATGATCGACTTAAAGGAGAGGTCGACAAGCTAGCCCGGGATAAGGAAGTGATTTCCCTGATCCAAGAATTCTAGATGCGGTAGAATGGAAACCTCGACGTTGAGTACCGAGATAAGAGAAATGAGGTCTCGTCATTGAGAAAAGAGGTGGAGAGGTTGAAGCTAGCGGGGAAGGACGCCAAGAATTTGATAGACGCTTTGAAAGAGGATGTCTTGAAAGCTAACGAGGAGTCCTTTGACAATGTCATCGCTCAAGTGTGTGATCTAAATCCTCGGGTCGTCCTCAATCTAGAGGGGTTGGATTGGACGCAAACTATGGTTAGCAGAAATATTGCGCAGTCAACTCCGTCCGCCCTTGAGAAAAATTAATTAATTTTTTGTTTTGTAATAGCTATGCGTTGTGAGGGTTGTTTTTGTAATTGTCTTGGTCTCCTAGTGACCGAGCAAGTACAATGCCTATTTAATTTTTATTAGTGGAATTTTGCCTAAGTAATTTCTACTCTTAAATTATTCTTTTCTGTGTAAGAGTGGACCGGTATATGCAGTGGAATTTTCTCCTAGAAGTGGCAGAGACTTGTTGATTATGGCTGAGAAGAGAACAAATGTTATTCCAATAATTGAAGATGCTAGATATCCAAGTAGATACAGAATTTAGGTTGGTATGGTTGATGTCATTTTTTGCTGATGTTGCCTGATCAGGTATATTCCCTACTATTTTCATTTTTCCATTACCTATGGTTTGTTTCTCTATTTTTGGTTATAAAACTATTTTGCTTTGGTTGAAGTGATTATTAGTATATAATTGTTTTTTTCAAATGTATTGATTGAAAAACATGTATGCTAATTATTGACAAAATATATTGATTTATTTGAGTTTATCTGTTTATTTATATAAGAACTTGAGATTCTTTAGAAGAATTTATAGAAATAATTTATAAACATGTTAATAAGTTGTTGTTAATTAATTTCATAAACTTTTCAAGATAATTTATAAAAATAATTTTACTTCATTTTATCTTTTATTATTAAAATAAATATTTAATTAAATTGTTTATCCAACAAAGTTTTAATCCTTTAATATTAGGATGTGTTAAAAAAAACAATAAATTTAAACAAGTATAGGCTATTTTTAGTGTCTCAAAATCTTTTAATAATGCTTTAAACTTCCTACTATCCATCAAGGTTTGTTAATCAAAGAAGTGGACAATAAAATAGTAATACAAAATAATACAGTTTTATGAGTCAACAATAATTTATATATATCAGTAAAAAAAAAAAAAAATTATGTCTTCTATATACTATAATAGGATAGCTACTTTAGTGTAATATTTTTTTTTATCTATTATCTAAACTATTTTATTTATTATTTTATTATTCTTCAGCCAATCAAATCATTTAATTATTTTATTAAGAAAAGCGAAGAATGCTCCTTTCCTCGCTTGTTAAAATTAATTAATGAAAGATTTGTATATTACTCATTCTGTTTTATGATAAATCACTTTAAAAATAAAATTTTGTCTCAAAATAAATGTTATATTCAATATTGATATAATTTTAACTATTTTTTTATTTTAATATGTTTCTAATTCCTGTAAAAAAATGTTATATTTTTTATAAAAAAATTTGTTTGAGTTTAATCACTATAAAATTAGAGACATTTACTTTTGATTTTTCACGTCAAGTGTATGTTACAAAAATGTGAGCCCACAAACACAAGGACAAGTGCACCAATCGTAGTGTGTTCATTGGAATACTAATTTTAATATTATAATAATTTACATACTTATTTTAATTTAAATTATATTTATCACCATCAAAAAAAGAGAAAGTGAATTTCATCATCTTCTTCAACCCAACAATTCATATTTTCCTACACTCAACCAAATCTTACCTTCATCACACATATTTCACCTAATCTAACTTATTCTCTCAACCACTATACCCCAACTTTATCTTTTTCCTCTATTATCTAATCTAAAAAAAATAAAAAATAAAAACAGTGGAGGATCAAAGCTCATCTTTTTCCTCCTCTCTTACCACATCAATTTTCACCCTTCATTTAGACTAAAATCAACCAAAAAATCAAAATCATTCTTCCCTCAACAAAGTTGTTGACTCCGATCATAGGATGACATGAAAAATGAGACTATTAACTAACCACATGATACATACACCTACGAATTCCAACAACAATCCATAAATAATACTTTATATATTACTTTCAAAATATTAATTCTACTTTGCATTTATGATAATGGAAGACACATCAACAATTTAGAAGAAAAATTTCGCAAAGTGACTATTTTCTTTCTTTTATTTACCATTGTATCCTATTATGTGTGAAATGAGCAAACGTCACACTCATTGTGAGACGGAAATAATACTTTTCTTTTTTTTATTGACATGGTAAACCTTTTTGTTTGTTGCACAATTTTCAGGCAAACTACATAGATTCCACAATGTCTGCTGAGAAAGTTTATGCAAGGGAAGTGAGTAAAATAAGGGAAGAGGATTTGAAGGCTAAAGAGATGATACAAATTGATTCTTGTGAGAGGAACCATGCTGTTGTTGTTGGTACCTATAGGAAGCAAAAGAAACAACAACCAGCATCATGAAGATTCTATTATTAGATATACCTTTGACAAAATAACACTAATTGCAACTATTTTATGGTTTTCATTACTAGTTAGGATTCATTTGCTTATTTCTGTTTTTTAGGATTTTTATTTGTGGATTACAAGTTTTGCTTTTTTTTCTTCTACTTTACTAGGATGAATATGGTTTGTTAAAACAACTATCTTTTAAGTTTTAAGTTTTAAATGGTTAATGTTCTTAATTGTTTAAGTTTTATTTGCAAAAAATATTATTTTAAAATAAACTCTTCCATTCTTAAGCCGTTACATATTATTTGGATGCATTAGGGTCATTGTAGGTCATAAGAATTGGTTAAATTTGATATTAGTATATTTGAATCAATTTATAAACTAATTTACATAGATCATGATAGAGGGCTAGTTTGTTTAAGATTTGAACAAAAAAATACTTTTGATGTAATTATGTTTGTGTGAATTTAAAAAATATATATTTTGTTAAAAAGTGATTTTTTATGTTGAAAACTAAATAGCAATTTCGATCGTGAAAAAACAAAAACATTTTTAGTTGAAAAGTGAGAAAAATTAAATCTTTTTCAAAAGTTGAGTGATTAAAATATCTTATTCTTTTGTCAAAAAAATATTTTATCCTTACCCATTTTATTTAATAATTATTAATGAGATATCTCACAAGTTTACAATAAGTAGATATTTCAAATCAATTTTAGAGGTGATCAATCCCATATTTGTACCATAGCTTAGTGTTTTACCTTATTCATTGCAGATTTTTTTCCAAGACACTTTTAAAAATTAGAAAATGACATGTATAATATTTATTGTTGTGATATTTAAGAGTTTGGACCCCTTCAATTACTTGAGAGTAGGTGTGAAAAAGACAGATTAAATTAAGCCTCGTAAGACATGAGTTTGATTTACATTGAAAATTTTAGATATGAGTTTGGTCTATTACTTGTCAAAAGTTCATTGTTAAAATCTAGTTTGTCATTTTCAAAATCTTACAAGCTCTAAAACCCTATTTAAAAACATACTTCACTATTATTTTATGGGTCTACACCAATCACTACTTAAACTTTTCTAAATAGACGACTAGGTTAACATGTCAATAAACTTATGTTCTATTTTGATATCTAACATGATCTTTTAGAATATTTAACATTATATTTCAATTATATTTTATAATAATAACTTTAAATATGTCAAACATTGATGTAAATCAATATACTCCCTAACATCACTAGACTTGTCAGACCCTACCTATATGATGACAAGATATTCTCCCCTCGTTGGTCTAAGATACTTCATTAAGATCATCATATCAAGCACAAGGTGGAATCACCATTATTTCATCAACTATAGGGTTACTTCAATATTCTCATCACAAATTTATAACATTACTATCATCAATCATACATGATCATCATCATATAAAATCATCATAAATTTATAATATCACTATCATCAATCATACATCATCATCGTCACATAAACTTATCACAAATTTATAACATCACATAAACTGGTCTAATCAAACATATGCACAAAATTCATTTGACACCACACATTCAACAAAATTAAATTAATCAACATCTTATAAATGTTTCTATTCCACATTTTAATCTAACAATTTTCATTTTTATACATTAATTAATTTATCCCTCAAAGGGATATTGCCGTATGTAACGAGCTCTAGATGAATCGTTGGGGATACAACTTTCCCATTCCTCTCACAATATTATATTCATGAATTCAAACGGTCTCTCGCCCCTTACCTTATTTCATCGCTTTCACATGCAAATACGAGTCTACCAGCAAAAGGCATTTGTTCTTTAACTCTCTGTCCTCCAATCGATCTAACTCGATAGTTTATAGGGAAACGTCAAAAAACTTATGAGAACACACTCTAAAAGAGTCAATTTCAAAATTGAGTCAAGTAAACTTACCCTAAATTGGTAAATAATCAGTTAATAATATAGTCACTGTTCACACAGTCGTTATGGCGTTGGTTTCACTCAAATCGGACTTACGGTGCAAAATAACGAATTCCATAAAAGGATAAGTTTAGTATTTTATAGAGAAATTGAGATAATTAAAAATCTAAGAAAGTGTGTTTAATTGACTAACTAAAATGAGTAACACAACATACTAAACTTTAGATGAAAACGGAGAAAGTTTTGGGACAGTTATCAATGACTAGTATCAATTTTCTTCCTTTCTCTTAAGGTGGAGGTGTCGCTACCCTGCTCTATTGTGTGTCCCTTACTCTCTATTTCTCATACTTTTCTTTGTTATTCTTTTCAATTAGTTTTTTTGTTTATTATATTAGATTTTACTCTTGCATGTGAGTCTAACCCATAAAACACATTTTACTTGTTTCTTTTATTTTTTAAATAAAACTAACAATTATCAAAACTATTTTTTTTAAAACATAGTTTCATTATAAAACATTACTACTATTTCAAAACTAATATTTTATACAATAAAATAATTAATCTTTTAAGATATATTGATAACCAAAACACTCATATTCAAAATAATAACTATAATTATTACTATAATATTTTTTAAATAACCGCATAAAAATACTATCATCTTTAATTATAGAATAGTCAAAATGATAAAATAAATAAATAAATATAACATCAATAATTTATATTAATTACTAAATCACAATAAAAATATCTAAAATCAGCATTCCATGTGAAGTATATAAAAACAAAGGAAATCAATTACAATATTACTAATATCACATTTATATAAATATGTGCACACTTAACATTATTCAAACATACAAGAAAATATCACATTAATTATGAACGCACATACACACGTAAAATCGCTTAGAATTTTATTCTTTAAAATATGTACACTAAAATAGTATTACGTTTAGAAAAATATATAAAATAATAAAATATAATATTTTTATTTATATCTCATTTAGTCTAATATGTACAAGATTAACACATCATAGAAAACACTCATATAAAGAACATTAATCATAAAATTAATCAACATATATCCTAAATTATTTTAACACCAAATTAATTATTTAAAATCTTATTTCATTAATAAAATAGTTTATTATAAATTTTGGAGTGTTACACGTCGCACGAACTTCATTAAATCATGCATATAACTATATTTACTATCATAGAATAGAATAATGCAGTGTATGAAATGAATATACATGCAACACTTAGAATATTATGCACATATGTGGACACTAACTTTGACACAAGGATGTTACTAACTCCAAGCTGAGATAGGTAGAGAAGCAACCTCCTATCCGAAGAGTCTAGTCAAGGTTAATTAGTATAAAACTAGATTACTCTAGTGATATATGTATATATTTCTTTTTACTTAAGGACTTTCCTATCAATAATTCTCTCAAGATTTCTTCAAGTGTCTAATTTTATTCTATCTCATACAACAATCCCCCGACATAGCCTACTCATGATAACAACTACACATAAGACATTTAATCAATCATCAATAATATACTATTTAACATGACTCCATCCATCTTTTAAAAGATGTATCGTCTTTTTAAACATGTATCATAATCTCTACTTAATGTCTTTCTTAAATTACCACTAATTAATTAATCATCTATAATTAATTAATTACTATTTTTTATCGCTAATTCTTAGTAATTAATTATCAATTTATCATTAATTATTATCAACTTACTTAATTAACAATGAATTTTAATGATCATTAAGTCATTTCGACAATTTCACATAAATTAAGAAATGTAATTAATTTTGCATAGGAAAAATAAATTATTATTCATTAATAATATGAGAAAAATAAATTAATAGAAAGAAGAAGAGAGAGTAATAAATAGAAAAAGAAACATTAATATTTCATGGATATGTAAAACGACATATGATTTGAGGCAATATATTGTTTTCTTCGCAAAGTGACTTATAACTTTGCACGGAGATAATACCTTTTAATCATATAAACTATTGGTCATCAACTAATTGATTAATTACGTAATATAATCGATTATAACAAACTTTTATCTACTTTTTTTTTATTAAAGAAAATGATATTCATTGATTCAAATTGTAGAATATATCGATGTAATACAAACTCAAAGTTGTTAAAAACAAAAAGAATGAATCTACAAACAAACTAACATCATCCAAATTAATAGTGTAAAACAACAACATAGCGCAAAATGGTAATATGCCTACAAATATGAAAAAATTCAAGTGTTTGAAATATCTATGTCTTTGGATTTGTAACATTGACGATGCCATAGTAATTGATTGAAGTATGTAATCGATCAAAGCTACTTTGTCAATCTTAACCAAAACAAACACTGCACTGAGACGAGAAAAAACGGCACATTAAGATAAAAAAAAAATAAAAAAACATCAAACTCACCCAAAATCATAACAACAAAAAATACAGAAGAAAAACTAAACTTATGTGAAAGTCACTTATTTAAATAAAGTGAACAAAAAATGATTTAGATGAATGATTTTAGATCAAACAATAATCCTAAATCATCGTTATGTAATAGAGGAAAAAGAAGATCAATTATAATTTTTTATTTTGGAGAGGCAGCACCAATCCACACATTTTTAAGTATCAACTTGTAGCTACTTTTTAAATTCCAATTATTCCCTAATTGATTAGCTAATCTTTAACTTTGACAATTTTATCAACTACTGATTACTTCTAATCGATTAATTATCCTACCTAATTGTTTAATAATTTGTTTAATCGATTAGTCCATTACTCTAATGCATTAATTATTGTTCTAATCTATTACTTATCAAATTAGCCCATTATTAAAGTTAATCAAAAAAATTAACCCACTAATCATTAACTTAATATATCATAAATTTATCCTCCATAGTGTCATCCTAATCCTTTGGTCATTGTTCTGTCTCGTTGTTTCCTTAATTTTAGCAATTGTTATTTATCCAATTAGTTGACATGTCATCCTAATTGATTAACATTATAAAAACAATCATATTAATTCATTTAGAATCATGATCACAATATAACAATTGCAAATAAATCATTATTTATTAACAAATATGATAAATATTGAGTGAATATGCAAATTGATTTCTAAAATTGTAAACATCGGTCAAATTAGTTTTCGAATTTTGTGAATTTTTAGTCAATACATTTCTGAAATTGTAAAATATCAATTGAAATAGTTCTTATGTAAATTTGCTGATGAAATTTTGTTATCTCAAATAAATTTTTGAGTAATTGTAATTGTGCATAGATTAATTATGAACATAATTAGTCTATGAAAGATTTAAATTTCACCGAAAAATTAGTTTGTAATGACATTAATATGAAATCAACGTGAATAGGTCAAATATTCAATTAACATGTCATATCATATTTTCTAAGGATACAAATTTAAATGTGAACTACTTTGATTACTATTGTACAATTTTATGAATGTATTTACTAATTTACAAAATTCATGAATTAATTTGACTAACGCTTACAATTTAAATGATCGATTTATCTATTGACTCGATAAATATTCATCAAGTCATCATTCAATATCACAAATCATCACTTATCATGCAAGTAAGAATTTAACACCTTAAGGAAAATAGACATTCCCTTACTGCTATGCACAATACTACACACACTATATGCAAGGAAAGGTTATCCCGTACCTAAATAATCTAGCACATGCCATAAATAACCTTGTGGATAAAAAATTCATACTTTTTCCAAAATTTTGTGGAATTCATATTACATATGTGATTAATAAGAAAAAAGGAGTTATTGATCGAATTCGAATTTTAGGTTGAAGGTTATGACTTTTTAATTAAGCAATTTAATTTTATTGGTTTATTTTGATACATACCCTCTATATATTGAGAATGTTTAATTTATGTGAAAATGAGAAGAAAAGAATATGTGTGAACTATTGGATTAAAATTGATGATTGAGATTAATAATTTATTTTAGTTCCTCACTTGCCACAACTTTCCCTTTTCATTAAAAAAATAAAACACTTTGCTCTTTTTGTTTATTTTCTCTTTCACCGTCTTCATAAAAAAAACGGAATTCGAGTCCCTCGTCTTCAACCCTATCATACAAAATGCAGAATCCCATCATAAAATCCTTCAGAAGATTATATTTTCAAAGTTTAATGGACTTCATTTCAAGTATTTATAAATATATAACAAATATTGTTTTTTATTTATTTCGAGAAAACGCACAAAAGCATAAAAAATAAAAAATAAAGTCTTCATGAATCATGAAGCTCCTTAAAAGGGGCAAAGAACAATAATCTTTTGCTGTGAAATAAAAATGAAAGATCAAACATAAACTCGAAGAGAAAAAAAAAAGCAAACATTCTCGTATTTATCCAAAGAACTAAAAAAAAACTAAAATTATGTAGAAAAATACAATATTTGAATCTATTTCAAAACTGCATGCACAAAAATATTGAATTATGTCACTTAACCATTGCAAGACATCTAATGGTGAACCATTACAATGCATAAAAATATTGCATTGAACCTAGCTTGCACTGAACCACTAAATCTGTGTGGTGGCCTAGCTTGCACGGACTATAGGTCGGCCCTAGTAGGACGTTAAGGTTGAGAATTTAAAAAAAAAACTTATGAATCGATAGCAACTATGGTGAATGTTTCAAATTCAAATAATATAGATTTGGAAGAGAAAATAACAAAATAGCTCCTTTCATTTTTGTTGTTGGTGAAAATGGCAAAATAAAAGAAAGAGGAAGAAAACCCAATAAATAGATGAGTTAGCACTAATTGATTCATCCATGGTGGCTGCAGAAGGCCAATAGCCAACAGTAGGAAGGAGAAGAAGCAACAACTTTAAGGTTAGAAAATGGGTTTATAATTTTTTTAGGGAGGAAAATTGCACGTGACTTTTTTATTTTGAGCTTTTGACATTCTTACTAAATATGCTCTATATATGGAGAGAAAGATTAATTTTCGTTAAGAATGTGCATTAGTGACCTAAACTCCTTCTCCTTGATATTGATATACTTTGTCGGCATCCCTCTATTTCTCGTTGGTTGCTTAAAGACTTCTTCGTATGAATCTAACATATCATAGTGCACACCTTCATTTCTTCTATCTAGAAATACTTCATAATTCTATTATCAAAGACATCTTTAATTTGTGTGTCTGTTTTAACCCTTAGAAGAGCAATTTTTACAACATTAGTATATGGATTTTGTAGGCTAATAAAGCCGGTTGATGTGACAACCACTTTCAAATTCATCTATAAAAAGACATTGACATCTAATTAAATTCATGTGGTATGTGAATAAATACTACGTTATCATTGAGAATAATTTACGTTAAGGGAGATAATGCAACAATGGAGACAAGAAAGATGATACGTTATAATAACAAGTAATAAAATAATTTAGACAATCGATATTTATTGATGTTAATCTAACAATTATTTATTTGTTCTGATTTCTCATAATAGTAAAGTGTTCTCACCATAGTTGTTTCTTATATATAGATATTAGGGTTAAGGGTACTAGCTCTATACCAATTGAATAAGTTGAATACTAATGGATACTATTGAATAAGGATTGTAATAGATTCAAATCGTTTTTTAAATCCATTTGCTAACTCGGTTTTAATATCATGAGTTCGAGTCCCATACTATTTAATATTAAGGCCCGTTTAATATTTAATATTAGGATAAAGAGTTATCATGTCCTGTGTTTGATTTGCACATGATAACAAATTTGATAAAATTAGTTTATCCTATTCAGTGTTTGATACACAACAGATAACAAGATGATATGATTTATATTTTGATAAAATGACAAATTTGTCCTTATAATATTTTTAATTTTTTTTCTTTCAAAATAACATCCATATAATTTTTTATAAATAAACAAAAATACTAAAAAATGTAAATAATTTATGAAATAATTTTATATACTTGAAAAAATTGTGATTTCTCTATTCATCACAATTGAAGAATGACTCACTATCATAAAAATAGTGATTTCTCTATCTATCACAATTGAAGAATGACTTACTATAATAAAAATGTAAATAATTTATGAAGTAATTTTATATACTTGAAAAAATTGTGATTTCTCTATCTATCACAGAAGAATGATTTAGAGTTTGTTTGATTCAAATCCCAAAAACTCTATTTTAGTATTTTAAAATTTAAAAACTAAACAATTTGTTTGGATTACTTGTTTTTAAAAACTATTTTGTAAAACTATTTTTAATATTATACTTTTTAAAACTAAAAAAAGCAGAATAAATGGTGTTTTACTTTTTATTTTTCAGTTTTTTTAATTCTCTAATCAAAGACTGTTTTAAAAAATTAAAGTTAGCAAACAAATTTTTTAAAATTTTCTTTTTAAAAACAATTTTTTAAAATTTATTTATAATATATATATATATATATATATATGAAAAAAAAGGAAATCAACCTAAATTCACCAATAAAAAATTAGGACAAATATAAAGAAAAAAAATAGAAGAGTGTCACAGGGTACTCGAACACGCCAAAACAGTTATTACAACTGTACATCTAATCTTTTGTAAATATGATATAGCAGGTGAACTTCAACAAGTATGAGAATTCAGAATTGTAAATCATGAATTTCAATACATAACTAAAATAGTTTATAAAGCATAACTAAAATAGTTTATATATAACAAGCTGCATCATTGCACATTGACCTTGTCTCTCTTCTCAGTTGTATTTTATGCTTCATGTTTTGATAAAAGAAATGATTTACAGAATGGCGGTGATGATGCTGCTACAAATCTTTTAATGTTGAAACATCAGATGAAGGGATTCCAAATTTGAGTTTGTTGTATGACATTAAAAATGTGAGACTTAATGTTTAATTAACATGTATTCTTACGGTAAAAAAGTTTAGATAATTGTAAAAATACTTTAAGATAATAACATAACAAAGTAATATAATAATGATATATATATATATATATATATATATATATATATATATATATATATATATATATATATATATGATTTGTTTCAAAAAAATAATATAATAATGATATATATATATATATAATTTGTTTCAAAAAAATAATGTTATATGATTGAATTAATTTGTAATAAAAAAAGTGCATACGAATTAATTTTTTTAATTATATATTACTATATTTAGAATAAAATATTAGAAAAAAATATTTAAAAAGTTGATATATATATATATCATCTAAATTTTAGATAAATATGTCAATTTTTTATCGAGTTTAATTGTTATATATTATCAGTATAAATTTTTTTACATTATTAATATATTATAACCACTCATATCCGTAAGTTTAAAAGTAATTATAATAAAAATCAAATAATTATGATTAATTAATAGTATAAAATATCTTTATAGGATCATTATATACATAAAATTTTATTTTTTGTATAATTATATTTGATTCCAAATAGAATATATATTATTTATTACTATATTTTGTTTTTTGAGTCAATTTATTAGTGTATTATTACACTATAGTAAGTAATATAACAAAAAAAAATACTATAGTAAGTATATTCATAAATTTCATTAAATTATAATGAAACAATAAAAAGAAATTGCTCATTAATCATGAATGCATGATTTATAAAAGGAATAAGTGAGTAATTTTGTTGAGAAAGTTGGGGCAATCTCAAAGGATACTTCAGTAAATGAGTATTGAATTTTTTGTCATAAAGGCAACAACACAACAAACGCTCTCTTATCACTCTCAACCTTTTCTCTCTCCTCTCTCTAACAAAAAAATCATTTTCATTTTTTTTTAAAAAAAGAAAAAAATCGTTAGGGTTTGACCCAAAATTGCACAATCGCGTGCGACCCACATAGTGGAATTTCCACACCGATTTGGACAACTTCACTCTCTATTACCCTTCTCTTCCCAAGATCCATCTTCTCCCCGAAACTTGCGGTTTTTTAGAGAGAGAAAATCGCTGTATTAAATCTTCACTTAGAGAGAGAAAAAGGGGCAAAAAAGAATAATGTTGTAATAATCAAGCTCAGGAAACCCGAAAAGTTTGGGTTTTTCTTCAATTTTGGAGGGGTTTGAGGTTTTTCTTTTTGTGGGGTTTCTTGATTTTTACGAATTCTGAATTTTTTTTTGAAGTGAGAGTGATCTGAATTGTGGGTTCTTTTATTGTCACGGGTACTTCATTGAAAATTTGGAATAGTTTGTATGCAATCCGGTGGTGGTGGACCTGGCCGGGCGGCGGGGCGGGTGTCGACTTCGTCGGCAGCTGCTTCGCCGTCTTCTTCATCTTCGGCATCACAGTTAGGGTTTGAATCTTTGCAGCAGCAGCAGCAGCATCAGCAGCAGCAACAGTTAGGTTCTAGGCAGGTGTGGAATTTATGGGTTTTAGCTGAATTTCTATAACACTTTGAATTGAACATGTTACTTTCATGAGTTATGGTTTACAGTGAAGTTGGTTAAGTAGTGTTGAATGTTGATGATGCCTAGTGTTGTGTGTGTGCAGGGGTTGCTTTTTTTGGTTTATAGGTTTTGACTTTTGATGACTTGTTAATAAGCTTGTGCTGTTTTGGGAATTGGGCGTGTGTTGGAATTTGGGCTGAGGTGAAATTTTCATTTTTTTTTTGGGTTTTTATTATGACAACCTCGTACATGTGTGTATTCTGTCCTAGATTGTCGGGTTTTGCGGTTTGTATATTTCAAGAACAATTAATTTTTCTGGTGTACAAAGAGGAGTCAAACTAGGCATATGTTAATGTGTTATTTTTTAGTATAAAGTGCAAAACTTACGGTAATCATTGAACTTGAGGTGCAATTGAGTGATGTCGTTGTCAGTTTTTTCCAGTTATGTTTCCTTTCAATCACTACGTTTTATGATTTTTTTATTTATAATTATTTGGTCTTTGTTGCATTTAATATATGTTCATATGTGACTTTTACTTATTTAAAAACATAATTATTCTGTCTTTACTATTTCTTTTCTGAGTTTCCTTTTCGACATTGATGAGCATTATGATGAAATGTCTAATTGATAAAACTTGATGTTTGTGTTTTCATTTAAATTCCTCTCCCCTTCCCCTCTCATTTTCTCTCTTCTGGTGATGTTGCTGTATTTGTCTTGGTTTAATCATGTTGATTGATTAAAAGTGTTAAATTGCTGTTTTGTCAGCTTCTGCATATTGTTGATTTAACCTTTATCTCCCCGCTGCTTATAACTTACTGTTATTACTTAATAGTAGCAAGATCTGAGGGATGTCATTAATTTTAAATTCGTCTGTTTCTTGTTGAATTTGGTTTTGTATATAATGCTATCATAATGGGAAAATCATCATGGTATCGATTTCTTTCTCAAAATGGTGTGATGGCTAATATAGGACTGATTTTCTGCATGCGATGTCATAATGGTGGTTGCGAGTTTGTCACAACTCATTATTTTCCAAGGAGTGCTATTTCGTATTTTTGAATTTTGAAAAGCTGAAATCATCATCATGACTACAGTTGCAAGTCTTGGAACCAAATGATCTTGTTATAATTGACGGCTTGATGCAATTTTTGTAGAATTTTGTCTGTCTTGAAAACAATGAAATTTGCTTTATTATTATTACTATCTTAATATGTCTGTCTTGTTTTTAGTGCAACCTTTCTGCCAAACGATTAGTGTTATGGAACCATGACTTTAACGTAACTGTATTTAAATCCAGTCATTTCAACAGCAACTGCTTAGAAAACCCGAAGGAAATGAAGCATATTTAGCTTATCAAGCAGGGCGTCAAGGTGCATTTGGGAGTAACAATTTCTCACCCCCTAATGCTATGCAACTTCCCCAACAGTCTCGAAAATTCATGGATTTAGCTCAACATGGCTCCAACCAAGATGCACAGCTCAGAGGTCAAGGTAGTGAGCAGCAAATGCTAAACCCTGTCCACCAAGCATACCTTCAATATGCTTTCCAGGCTGCGCAACAAAGGCCGCCTGCTATGGGAATTCATTCACAACAGCAACCTAAGATGGGAATGTTAAACCCTGCATCCGTAAAAGAACATGAAATGCGTATGGGAAATCTGAAAATGCAGGAGATTATGTCTATGCAGGCAGCGAATCAAGCTCAAGGATCGTCTTCTAGGAATTCATCTGAACACATTGCTCGTGGAGAAAAGCAGATGGAGCAAGGACAGCAGATAGCACCTGAACAGAAGAATGAAGGAAAGCCTTCAACTGTGGGACCAGGCAGTGGCCACTTAATACCTGGAAATATGACGAGACCTATTCAAGCACCAGAAGCACAGCAAGGCATTCAAAATGTTATGAACACTCAGATTGCAGTAGCTGCTCAATTGCAGGCAATGCAGGCATGGGCACGTGAAAATAATATCGATTTATCGCATCCTACAAATGCAAACTTAATGGCAAAGCTCATTCCACTGATGCAGTCAAGGATGGTCTTACAACCAAAGGCCAGTGAGAGCAACATCGGTGTACAGTCATCACATGTCCCTGTTTCAAAGCAGCAGGTTAATTCTCCAGCGGTTGCAAGTGAGAGCTCGGCACATGCTAATTCATCGAGCGATGTGTCTGGGCAGTCAGGTTCTTCGAAAGCCAGACAGACAGTTCCCCCCAGCCATCTTGGGTCAACAACTAATGTTGGTACTGCTGGTCACTCTGCTGACATGGCTATGCAACAATTCAGTGTTCATGGTAGAGAGTCTCAAGCTCCTCCAAGGCAACAAGTAAAAGGTGGAAATGGAATTCCATCTATGCATTCTCAGCAATCCTCTGCAACCGTTAACATAGGTGCAGACCATCCTTTGAATGCTAAAAGCTCATCTTCTGGTGCAGAACCTCCTCAAATGCAGTACATCAGGCAGTTAAACCAATCTACACCTCAGGCTGGAGGTCCCACACAAGAAGGGGGTTCGGGAAATTATGCCAAACCTCAAGGAGCACCAGCTCAGATTCCTGATAAGCGAAGTGGATTTACCAAACAACAGCTACATGTTCTTAAAGCACAGATACTAGCATTTAGGCGGTTGAAGGTTCTATCTCTGATTCTTTTCTCATTATTCGGTTCTTTCTAATTCCGTCACCTTATGTATGCCTGTGCAATGTATATGTATATACTCCCCAGCAAAGATGTACTATACGTAATCTTAATCCTACTAATTTTCTTTTTCTGTTGGTTGATAGAAAGGAGAAGGTACTCTGCCACAAGAACTTCTTCAAGCTATCACTCCACCACCTCTTGAGATGCAGGCAAAAAACTCAAACCATCCCGCGGGAGGACAAAATCAAGTCAAATCGGCTGGAAATACTGTGGCAGAACAACCACGGCATGTTGAGGCCAAAGCCAAGGAATCACAATCTACTCCTGCTGTTAATGGACTCAGTTCTTTAAAGCAGGAATCTTTTTCAAGGGATGAGAAACCTGCTCCACCACCAGTTCATATCCAAGCTGTTATGCCCTCTGTATCAAAGGAACCTGCTGTTTCAACATCGTCTGCTGGAAAGGAAGAGCAAAAAACAGTTGGATGCTCTTTTAAGCCAAACCAGGACAGTGAACATGGAAACAACAGTGCTCCTGTTAGAAATGAGTCGGCATTAGATCGGGGAAAGGCTATTGCACCACAAGCCTCTGTACCTGAATCAATGCAAATTACAAAACCTCCACAAGCAAACACTGTTTCTCAGCCAAAGGATGCGGGACCAACCAGAAAATATTACGGACCCCTGTTTGATTTTCCTTTCTTCACTAGAAAACATGATTCCTTTGGATCATCAATGATGGTAAACAACAGCAATAATTTATCACTGGCATATGATGTCAAAGATCTTCTTTTTGAGGAAGGTGTGGAAGTACTTAACAAGAAGCGGAAAGAAAATTTAAAGAAGATTGAAGGTTTGCTGGCTGTAAACTTAGAGAGGAAACGAATTAGGCCCGATCTTGTGTTGAGACTGCAAATTGAAGAGAAAAAGCTTCGCCTTTTAGATCTTCAGGCACGATTGAGGGATGATATTGATCAACAACAACAAGAGATAATGGCAATGCCAGATAGGCCATATCGTAAGTTTGTTAGGCTGTGTGAACGCCAGCGTATGGAACTTGCTAGACAAGTGCAGGCATCTCAGAGAGCTGCAAGAGAGAAGCAACTCAAATCTATATTTCTATGGCGTAAGAAACTTCTTGAGGCACACTGGGCAATTCGTGATGCTCGTACTGCCCGCAACAGGGGGGTGGCCAAATATCATGAGAGGATGTTGCGGGAATTCTCAAAACGTAAAGATGAAGACAGAAACAAAAGGATGGAAGCCTTAAAAAACAATGATGTTGACAGATATAGGGAGATGTTGCTGGAGCAGCAGACTAGCATTCCGGGTGATGCTGCAGAGAGATATGCTGTTCTTTCATCTTTCTTATCCCAGACTGAAGAGTATCTACATAAATTAGGAAGTAAGATAACAGCTGCCAAAAATCAACAGGAAGTGGAGGAGGCATCAAAAGCAGCTGCGGCTGCTGCACGATTGCAGGCATGTTTCATTGACCCTTCCCCTTTACTGATCCAATGTTTTGAGAAAAAGTATTTCTTTATGTTAAATCCCACTTTTTCTATACAAATTGAAATTAGTTTTGAGGATTCTGATGGTTTCTAATGTTCTATGACATCATTTAAATGTTTCTGATTCATTATTTGTTTTTTGACCAAAGGGACTTTCTGAAGAAGAAGTCAGAGCTGCTGCTGCTTGTGCTGGAGAGGAAGTGATGATTAGGAATCGTTTTCTGGAGATGAATGCTCCTAGAGACAATTCATCTGTCAACAAGTGAGTTTTTGTTAATTTAGTTTTAACATGTATGTATGTCTTGAGTTTTGACACAAAAATGCTCGAGCGAAGGTGTAATTGTAATGAAATTATGGGCTCAAAATGTGTTTTATGTATTTTTTAGGGGGGAATTGATATAAATGTCCTGATCATTTTATATAACTGTTTTTTAAACTTAATTTAATTTGCTTTCCAGGTATTACAACCTCGCACATGCTGTGAATGAAATGATCATAAGACAACCGTCTCTATTACGAGCAGGAACATTGAGAGACTATCAGCTTGTAGGTTGCTACGTTATTGAAATAGTTATTCTTTAAGCGATTTCTCTATGTTGTATTCTTGAGCAAGATTTCAAGGCTTTGGCACAATTTTTTTAAGGTTGGATTGCAATGGATGCTTTCTTTGTACAACAACAAATTAAATGGAATTTTGGCCGATGAGATGGGTCTTGGCAAAACTGTACAGGTTAGCCTTATTTTTGTTGCTCTTCTCTTCCTTAGATTAGGAAGGAACATTTATGATAATCTTTTTTGGAAGCTGAGTGACTTCATATTTCATAATTAAGTTTATTATCTCTTACATGGGAGATGTTAAATGTTTATAAGGGTAATATATATAATAATTTACTGTAATAATTGTCTGTTTCATCTATAAACTTAGTTTTTTTTCCTCTCTAGGTTATGGCATTGATTGCATACTTGATGGAATTCAAAGGAAACTATGGCCCACATCTTATAATAGTCCCAAATGCCGTTATGGTTAACTGGAAGGTGAGTTATTAAACTTACTCGAGTTTTTAACTTACTCATTTGATTAATGTTACTACTCTGTGATTTTTTTAACAAGAAAAACAATCTTTTTTATGCAGAGTGAGTTATATAAGTGGTTGCCATCTGTGTCGTGCATTTTTTATGCTGGAGGAAAGGATTATCGTTCAAAATTATTTCATCAAGTAAGTGTGCCTCAGGTTATCACATATAATGTTAATGTAGAAAGTAATGGGAAAAATGCTCTCATGTTTATTACTACGACCTAGGACTGTTTATATAGAAGAAATTACAGTACATGCTGTCCAAATAATTAAAAGTACTAATGGACTGAAAAAATACTAATCAAATCATATTAAAATAAAATAAAGGGGAATAAAATCATATCTCTCCTGATTCTTCTACGGTTAAAGATAAAGAGTATTATTTTGTTAATTACTGCCTCATTTATTTTTCTACATTTCCAATAGGTTTCTGCTCTGAAATTTAATGTCCTGGTGACTACTTATGAGTTCATCATGTATGACCGGTCAAAACTTTCAAAAATTGATTGGAAGTATATCGTGATTGATGAAGCACAAAGAATGAAGGATAGAGATTCAGTTTTAGCACGTGATCTTGATAGGTACCGTTGTCAAAGGCGCCTGCTTTTGACAGGAACACCGTTACAGGTCTGCTTCCTTTTGATACAATATGCTACTTTATTGTAAACAAATAGTGTCTGTGACTGTATATTCTTTTATTTCTTTTGTGCACTATCTGGTTCAAGCAATACCATTTTTTACCATCAAGTATGCAGTTTTTGATCTTGTTAAGCTTGTGTTTCCCTTTATAACAAGTATTTGTTCGTTTGTATGTTAAAATATTTGCGCAGACTCACAGGAAGGCCACAAAAACAACACTAACTTGCTGAGCTGAGTTAAGAATTAGTTTACCTGCATCTGAACATGTACAAATTAGAACTTTTATTTAGATAATCTCAAGATATAATGTATAGCATTCCATATATGAGGATGAGGGGTTGTAATGTGCAGTTTATCATTCTAGGTGACGAGGACAGGTGAGAAGCAAGATATGCAGAACCATTTAAAACCAGTTATAAATGGGGCCAAAAATATAAATATTTAGCCAAATATATATATATATATATTTAACCAAAAATCAAATTTGCTCCAAATGTTTGCTGCCAATAAAGTATGTTACATGATAAGTTTATATCAGTTTAACAGAGCTTGCAGTCCTGGTTGACATGCCTAACTGAAGGACGGTGCTAAGTGTGGTGCTAGGTCAATTAACAGTTATCTGTTGTACACGAAGTTTTTGTTTTCCATCACAAGTTACTATATTAGATAGTATGATATGTTTGCTATTGGCCTGTAATTTAATCACGGATCAAATGCTCAAATGTGTTGTCTCGTTACCATGTCCTTCGGTCAAATATATTTCAGATTATGTTATTTTTGCTTGCTTAATTGTTGCCGACAATGTATTATAAGTTATTTTACAAATAATTCCTAATTAAAATGTAGTTTTCTCTACCAAAATAAATGATTATATGATAAAAGTGAACAGCAACACCACCCACAGGCATAGTCTTTTCCCACTAGGTGAGGTTGGGTACATGGATTAAATGATGCCATACTGTCTTAATGTTAATCATGTCCAATGACAGACGACCATTTAAATCCAAATCCTCTTTAATGGCTTGATCTATGATTTTTCTTGGTTGCTCTCTACCCCAGATTATTGGAATATTCTTGATAGAGCTGGTATCAAGTAAATGCGAATTGATAAGTCATATAGATACTTGATACAATGTTAATTTTGTTGATGGGATTGTCCAATGACAGACGACCATTTAAATCCAAATCCTCTTTAATGGCTTGATCTATGATTTTTCTTGGTTGCTCTCTACCCCAAATTATTGGAATATTCTTGATAGAGCTGGGATCAAGTAAATGCTAATTGATAAGTCATATAGATACTTGATACAATGTTAATTTTGTTGATGGGATTGTTTGTGGTGTGATTTTCTCTGCAGAATGATTTGAAGGAACTCTGGTCACTTTTAAATTTACTTCTTCCTGAGGTTTTTGATAATAAGAAAGCTTTTCACGATTGGTTCTCAAAACCATTTCAAAAGGAAGGTCCTACTCAAAATGCAGAGGATGATTGGCTTGAGACAGAGAAGAAAGTCATCACAATCCATCGACTTCATCAAATTCTTGAACCTTTCATGCTCAGGCGTCGTGTCGAAGATGTTGAAGGCTCACTACCACCAAAGGTTTGTTCATAGTTCCCTAACTTGACCACTTGTGCTATTTCTGGTGTTTCAGTCCTAATATTACTGCTGCATTGCAGGACTCCATAGTTTTAAGGTGTAAAATGTCTTCCGTCCAGAGTGCCATTTACGATTGGGTCAAATCAACTGGCACCCTTCGTCTTGATCCCGAGGACGAGGAACGTAAGATTCAGAAGAATCCTGCCTACCAGGTGAAACAATATAAAACTTTAAACAACAGATGCATGGAGCTTCGGAAAACTTGCAATCATCCGTTGCTTAATTACCCGTTCTTCAGTGACTTATCTAAAGAATTCATTGTAAAATCTTGTGGAAAATTGTGGATCCTGGATAGGATCCTCATAAAACTTCAAAGAACCGGACATCGGGTTCTACTGTTCAGTACCATGACAAAACTTCTTGACATCTTGGAAGAATACCTGCAGTGGCGAAGACTTGTGTACAGAAGAATTGATGGGACAACTAGTTTGGAAGACCGTGAATCAGCTATAAATGACTTTAATAGCCCTGATTCAGATTGTTTCATCTTCTTGCTTAGCATCCGAGCTGCTGGACGAGGCCTTAACCTTCAGTCCGCCGACACAGTTGTTATCTATGATCCTGATCCAAACCCTAAAAACGAGGAGCAGGCTGTTGCCAGAGCTCACCGCATTGGACAGAAAAGACCAGTCAAGGTTATCTACATGGAAGCAGTTGTCGACAAAATCCCTAGTCATCAGAAGGAGGATGAAGTGAGAGGTGGAGGCACTGTCGATCTGGAGGATGAACTTGTAGGCAAGGATCGCTACATAGGATCCATTGAGAGCCTCATAAGGAACAATATTCAGCAATATAAGATAGATATGGCTGATGAAGTCATTAATGCTGGACGTTTCGATCAAAGAACAACACATGAAGAAAGGCGTTTGACTTTGGAGACATTATTACACGATGAAGATAGGTATCAAGAAACTCTCCATGACGTTCCATCACTGCTTGAGGTAAATCGCATGATTGCTAGGAGTGAAGAGGAAGTTGAATTGTTTGATCAAATGGATGATGAACTGGATTGGGTTGAGGAGATGACACGTTATGATCACGTGCCTAAATGGATTCGTGCCAATACAAAAGAAGTTAATGCTGCTATTGCTGCTTTATCAAAAAGACCATCAAAGAACAATTTATTGGGTGGTAGTATTGGTATGGATCCAACTGAACTTGGTTCTGAAAGAAAAAGAGGACGGCCTAAAAAGCATGCTAATTATAAAGAGCTGGAAGATGAACATTTGGAATACTCTGAAGCAAGCTCTGAAGAAAGAAATGGATATGCAAATGAAGAAGGGGAAATAGGGGATTTTGAAGATGATGGGTATAGTGGAGCTGATGGAGCTCAGCCCGTTGATAAACATCAGCTGGAAGATGGTCTGCTTTGTGAAGGTGGATATGAATTTCCTCAATCTGTAGAAATTGCCAGAAATAATCAGGTGGTTCAACTTCAAGAAGCTGGTTCCTCTGGATCATCCTCAGACAGTCAAAAATTGACACTGATAGTATCACCATCAATTTCCGCTCAGAAATTTGGTTCCCTGTCAGCATTAGATGCCCGGCCAGGTTCGGTTTCTAAAAGGATGGTATGTGGCTTCACTTTGTATTTTGAATTTATTTATTTTTTGGTGATTGTTTTCTATCTTGTTCTGATTAAATTTTGATAATTTTTACCAGACGGATGAGTTAGAGGAAGGAGAAATTGCAGTATCCGTTGATTCTCACATGGAGCATCAACAGTCTGGAAGTTGGATTCATGATCGCGATGAGTGCGAGGATGAACAAGTTTTGCAGAAACCAAAGATTAAACGCAAACGTAGTCTTCGTGTTCGACCCCGTCATGCCACTGAAAAGCCTGAAGATAAATCTGGTAGTGAAATGACACCTCGTTTGTCAGTCCAAGCAGACCGTAAATATCAAGCACAGCTGAGGACTGACCTAGAATCAAAATCACACGTAGATTCCAATGCCGGCAGGAATGATCAAAACACTTCATTAAAAAATAAGCGAACTTTACCTTCAAGAAGAGTTGCCAATACATCCAAATTACATGGCTCACCAAAGTCTACTCGATTGAATAGCATACCCGCTCCTTCAGAGGATGGTGGCGAACATTCCAGGGAAAGCTGGGAGGGATCCTCTGCCCATGGCTCTAGGATGACAGAAATCATCCAGAGAAGGGTATGTGTCTTAAATTGAACAATTATTTTTTTCTTCAATAGAGGTCTCGTGTTTTCCTGGATGGAGAGTGTGTCTCATTGCATGTCTTACAATGACAAGAACCAGAAATTCTTATTTTTTTTCTCTTTGATTCACAACAATTGTAATGTAACTAAATAAGATTGCCCACTAGGGTTGCAAGTATGAATATTTTTTACTAGTTGAAATCCTGAAAATATTTTTTACTTGTTCATTTCCACTTTTCACACTCTTGTTTGCCTCTACTGTTAGAATTTGAACTAATACAATTATTGTACTTGCAGTGCAAAAATGTAATTAGCAAGCTCCAAAGGAGAATAGACAAGGAAGGACATCAAATTGTACCTCTGTTAACAGATTTGTGGAAGAGGATTGAGAATTCTGGGTACAGTGGTGGATCTGGGAATAACCTGTTGGATCTACGAAAGATTGATCAGCGGATTGATAAATTGGAGTATAATGGAGCAACAGATCTTGTATTTGACGTGCAGTTCATGTTAAAGAGCGCGATGCATTATTATGGTTTTTCCCTTGAGGTGAGATTTATCATTCAAAATCTTGCACTCTTATTGCTTTTGGCAGATGCTCTTGCCAATTTGTCTTGTCAAGATGGCAAATGATTGTCTTCCAAAAACAACTTCGCATATCTGGATTTTTGTATTATTAAGAAATTAGATGTTTGATCTTTAGTTATGCATTATAAACTATAACAACCGTATTAACCTCTTTTTTTGTCAATGAACTCAGTGAAGCACTTCCATACTAACTTTTGAACATTTGTAAAAAATTACCCTGAGGATTTATTGTTTCTGGTTTGGTTGTGGTTACCACATTCTGCTATCTAAGCCAAAGTTTTTAACTTTATTTTTTGTAAAAGTCCACAGATTCATTGGTTTCTTGTATACTTGGCATTACGTCTTTTCTCCTTTCTTGGTATATATATGGAATTTAAAACACTGTTGTCATACTGATTTTTATAATGATTTTACATGCATTAACTAATTCAAGCATTTCTGTCTTCCATATTATTTAAGCAATGAGGGCTGTCAAAATTTAAAATCTCGGTTCCGTGCTAGTTATCAATATGCTTCAAATATAATGATATATCCAATCTGTACATATAAAAAAACAGCAAGAATTATGTGATGCTCTTTGTATTCCATTCAAATGGATTCTTCCTAATGTTCACCCAAATGTGGAACAGCTTGTGTATATCTTTTACTGCTTTAAGATCAAGATTGCTGTTTGATGTACAATTCTTAGATTTATGGATGTTAACTGTATCATTATTTTCAGGTAAGAACTGAAGCAAGGAAGGTCCATGATCTCTTTTTCGATATATTGAAAATTGCATTTCCTGACACCGACTTCCGAGAAGCAAGAAGTGCACTTTCTTTCACTGGTCCAATTTCTGCCACTACCATATCGTCTCCAAGGCAAGTTGCAGTTGGCCAAGGCAAGAGGCATAGGCTAATAAACGAGGTGGAAACAGATCCACACCCTTCACACAGACCGCTGCAACGTGGATCAGCTTCTAGTAGCGGCGATAACAGCAGGATTAGAGTCCGTGTGCCACCGAAGGAATCAAGAACCGGTTGCGGCAGCAGCATTCGAGATCAACCTCAGCAGCAGGATGATTCTCCTCCACTGCTCACTCATCCAGGTGAACTGGTTGTATGCAAGAAAAGAAGAAACGAGAGGGAGAAATCGTCGGTGAAACCAAGAACAGGTCCTGTTTCACCACCTATGAGAAGTCCTGGTGCATGTTCTGTCCCTAAGGATGCTAGATTAAGTCAACAGAGTCAAGGTTGGGTTGGTCAACAATCTCAACAAACAAATGGGTCAGTTGGATGGGCAAATCCTGTAAAGAGGCTAAGAACAGATTCTGGTAAGAGGAGACCAAGTCATATGTAATGTAAGATGGTATATAATAACAGACATATTGCTGCTAGTTTCAGCAAGAGTTTTAGTGGCACATCATATAGATTTTACCACCATGTTAATATAGATTTAGGTTACTTGAATGGGTTAAATGTAAGTTGTTCTCCATTTTTTTTTTTTGGTTCTGATATCTGTATGTTACTTTTTAGGAATCTGAAACTATTGTATAGTAACTCCTTGGTTCATGATAGTCTGAAATATTCATCTTTGCAGTGTCCTCTTTCATTCTGTAGCAGTTTTTCCAAAATGTTAGGGACAAAAAGATACATACGTATACTTTTGTGACACAGGAAAAGAGAAAACGTTGGAGCCTAATAAAGTAATAACAATAAAATTAATAATACAAAAATATGAATGATGACTAAGTGTTTAGTTTAATGTGTTGTATTATGTACTTTGAAAAGCGCTGAAAATTGTTATTATTTTAAACAAAAAATCAAATGGGCTGGAATAAATAATGATGATGCATAGCAAACACCTGCAAAATGGGTGTTTCTTCTCGTGTCCCTTATGTGTTTAAATATAATCTAGATTGACCAATCCATCTTTAGATTGATTAATCTAAACAAAATAAGATATTTTTTAGAAGACTTACGAGAGAAAAGAAACTCACCTACAAAATTGTTATGTTTTTCCTCAAGTTTATGAGATAGTTCAATAAATTGTTTTCTTTCTCCTATAGACTTTGTCACTTTAGTAAGGTGAAACTACTGGTTTATAGTGAATAATAATTTACAGTGAATAATAATTTGAAATATAAATTCATATGATTAAAATAAATTTTTGTAACGATTTTCTTTAACGAGTTTATAGCATTTTGAGTGTATAGCATTTTTTGAGATGTTACTTCAAATAGTGTTAAGTTTCTAACTTATTATATTTTTATTAATCATTTTTATCTTATTGAAACATTTAAATATCAATTAAAAATATATTGTCATCTTATATATATCAGGTAATTCAATCGTTAATTATACTAAACACATCAAATTCAATTTATAAATTTATCCGCTATTAACTATCAACTGCTATCCACCATAAGTTCATTTGCTGTAATTTAGTTTATAAAGTAGTAGTACTTCTTATTAAACAGAGCCATAATCAAATAATTGATAAAAACAAAAACAGAAAAGAAAAACATAAGTTATTTACATCTGTCATTGCCGAAAGTTATGAGTAATAGACATAATAGACAAGGTGCCTCTATCCTACCAACTTGAAGTTTTGATTATAGGTAAAATGCATTTACCTTGTTTCACAATCACTCATGAGATGACTTCTTCAAAAATAATGAAGAGATTAGGTGAAAGTAAATCACTTGTCTCAATCATACCTTTGGTTGGAAATTTTTCATGCACACATAGCATAAGCCTCTTGTCTTTTTTCCTCCACATTAATTAATGTTATTGGCCGCTAGTATTTCATAATCAATTAAATTTATTTGACATATAGAAAGCACTTTCCAACTCATAGTTAATTAAGCAGCAAGTAATTAAGCAGCAAGTAATTTTTTTTCTTGTAACTATTTTAACACGCTTTATGCAATTAACTTTTATGTCGCAGTCTTATGCTATTAACTTTTATATCGCAGGTTTGCCACTGCCACGAGAAAACATTCTGCATACGTAAGTTTTCACAACTCCACTTTATCAACTCAAAAGGAAATTTATACGTAAGTTTCTACATTTGTTTTATTTCTACTCAACCGTACATACAAGTTGTTTATGAAAATTCTCAAGTCATGTTGTATAGCAGTCTCATACTCAAAATATTGGAATTTAGATTTGTGATTTCTTTGACAGGGTTAGAATAAAATGAATACCAAATGACAAAATCATTTTTATATTTTTCTAACAATATGTTGACAATAAATTTAGATTTGACAAAAAAAAACATGACTAATCTGATTTTGCGGTACATAATTACATATATTAATATTTATTAAAATACTTTTAAGATTTTTAACACTAATTATAATTTATAAATTTTGTTTGTAGGATGAACTTCACTATGAATTTTAAAACTAAATATATAAATTAGTTGCAATTACGTTCTGCCAAACATTTTACATATTCTCAAATGTGTATTTGTCAACTCATATATAATACTTACTCAAATAAACTCACTTGAAGAAAATACTCTACAAACAAAATGAATAAATTATATTATTTTGGAAATTTTAAAATCTTATTCACAATTCTACTAATATATTAAAATCTACCTATCACGGACATAGCGCGAGTTATACTCTAGTTATAATATTTATAATAGTACTTCTTACCATAGTTCCACGTTTAACTGAGATTTGTTAACCAACCTAAATAACTAGTAATTATATTTATTTATAAATTGTTGACCCAAAAATGTAAAGGCAATGGACAACTATTATTTTATAAAAAGGAAATGAACTATAATGGAAGCCCATAACATGTTCACCAAAAAGAAAAAGAAAGGCCATAACATAATCCCTACACACACTTCACTTAGTTAATCATAAAAAACTAACACTATCGCAAGATTCTCAATGTCAACCGCTTCCTCCTCTTTTTTCTACAACTTCTTGTTAATGCTATTTTCTTTTTACATTTTTCTTCACTTTGAGATCACCGTAGCTAGTTGACAAAAAAAAAAAAATTAGATAAACATAGTTTCTCTATAGTCACTCAACTTCTTGTTGGATCTTTTGTTGGGGGTATGTTGCAAACGGGTTAACCGGTGAATCCTCCTTCAGGATACTTTGGAATCCTTAAAGTGAATTGTACATTTACATCAAACCTATTGATCAATGATAGTTTACAGAATAAAGTTTATTCATTTACTCTCGTGCACTAGACAAAACAAGAAATGACTCAAAATATTTTTGATAGAAATTTGACTCATGTAATATGAATTTTGTCTTCTTTTGTACCTCTAAAGTGTCTCTATTTATAGAGAAACTCATTTCAGTCGGTGAAAGAAAATAAATCTTGAAAAATATTGTAACTCTTGATAACTTAATAGATGTATTGGTTCCATGGCTAACAGATGCATTAAACTCAAGCATTGCAACCACTTGACTAAGTGATACATTAAGTTATTTAATTTTGCTACATTAATATAGCTATTAGAGAATTCCAAATATATTTTCGAAAGTCCCCTCACAACCCCCTACCATTTTCAAAATATATCTAAATCCGTTATTCCAGAAATCTCATGGTTTCAGATAAAGGTATCTTACGATTTGAACCATTACTTAGTAAATTATGTTTTCCCTTATCCCCGAATAGATTGGTAGGCAAGCTTTGAACCAACCATTAATTAGAACAAGTGTGCATAACTCACATGAAATCTCGATATCACTGATCGAATTATAAAGATGATACATTTGATAAGACCCTGTGTCTCATATCCTTTTCATGAGAATTTAAGAGTCAAACTCTTAAACTCTATGAAGCGACTCACTTCATTCTCATATAGGTGGACTATATCAAAAATGCATTCATAATTATACATTCCAGCAAATATATGTTATATGTCCATTAAGAGGAGACCTCATCCTACCACTTTTATTTTATGATCCAAGTACTTTTACCTTTTGGGATGTATCTATTGTCAAGTACTTCAATCACTCTAATAGTGTACTTTCATTATTGAACTCAAGACTTGATGTTACTCAAGTGTGAGTTGATCATTTCCACCATTGGTGATTATTTAGATATGAGCTTGTATCACATCCATAATGATGTCTTCAACACCATGTCATTTGTCAGACATTTCGTCAAAGAATTTGCAAGATTCTTTTCATTACTTACAAACACTACGGATATCACTTCATTAAATCCTTTACATAGATATGTATTAAGCCAATATATCTAGATTTTTTATTATATAATTGGCTATATGTTTTTGATAGTGTGGAGTGACTATCACAATATATAGATATTGGTGCCATTGGCTTTGGCCAAATTGGTATCTCATACAACAAATCTCTTAGCCATTCAACTTTTTTACTATCTACATCTAGAGCAATAAATTTTGCAGTCATAGTGGTGTCGACAATGCAACTTTGTTTCTTTGAACCCCAAGACTGCACCTCCACCAAGGTTGAAGTTCCATCCACTTGTGGAAGCATGATCTTCAACATGATTTACCCAACCAACATTTGTATATCCTTTCAAAACTGAAGGATATCCACTATAGATTAAAGTATAGTTAATTGTTGCTTTCAAATATTTTAATACTTTATTAATAGCGTGTTAATGTTCTTTAATTGGATTGTTTGTATACCGACTTAATTTTCCCACAACATATACTATATCAAGTTTGGTACAAGTCATGACTTACCTCAAACATCAATTGCCTTTTATATTCTTGATAGTGTTGACCAACTATAACCAAACCATGACACTTTTACGATTTGATCTCTTCACATTATATCATATACAATTAATAAGCATCTCAATTATACAAATTTTTATGTCATTCTACCTTTTACTATATTTAATAAGCATCTCAATTTAAAATTCTAATTCCCTTTTCAATATATCCAAGTCTAAGAAATAATACATTGAATGCATTAAATATATATTTTCGCAAGCTAACAAAGCATGACCATAAAAATTTCTCATGCTTAAATATCATAAGGTGAATCCAAACATGTAAGTCATCTACTCCTTAACAAATAAAAATTCCTAGTTATATTATAGCTAATATATGCATCATGAATTCTATTTTTTAATTCAAGTTTCATATTTAAATATGTTCTATGGTAAATCCAAATATGTATCACAATAGAAAATAAACAATGAATAAAATTATTAAGATTTTCTATTAGTTTTTTTTCCATGAACATTTGTCAACTTACAATAATTCAAAATAGATCCAAATCATTTTCAATATCAAGGCAAGCAAGAAACAATTACTTTCATACTATCATGCACATATACTATGAGATTCTAAATAAAAATAAAACTTCTTGCATGAACCAATTAAAACCCCACTAGATATTTATAAAAATTACTTACACTACTTTTATAATAAACTAGTACACAAACATGCATCATAAGTCAAACATATGAATGTTAATAAAATCGCATACTTGTTAGTATCAAAACATGAACTCGTTGTAGCATTACAATTATGAGTATTTCATAAAATTATAGAAATTTAGAACCATATAAATTTTGTGATCTACGACCATGGTAATTAATATCTATGCCAATTTTGTTTCCAAAATTAAAAGGTTCAATATAATTTTTACTACATATTGTCATTTCAATTTTTGTGTTTCTTTTTGTCAACAATTTCAAAATGTAAGATTTGAAACCAAAATATCAGCCAAGAGTCAAATCCATACAATGCCACTAATAAAAATCAAGACACTCTGATATTCAAAATCCAAACAAACAAAATTCATGCATATATAAACTAGAATAAAATTATCATCAATTATATATGCTAGCAAGTCGACAACAAGACATGCAATCCTGACGAATATACTATATTTAACTTAATATATGAATATCAAACATATCATATATTAATATAAATTGATTATGTACCTTTAACTGTAGTAATAAGTATGTGATTGTTCATCTTTTTGGAACCAATTTGATTTTATACTTAGAGTTTTGATGATAACAAAAGTATTTTATGAGAACAGTATATTTGACTTCAAAGAGTATGAAAGAAAATTGATGTTTTTGAAGAAACACTAAAAGAAGATTTGATTCAAATTTATAATTGAAGAAAATCTTTGACCAAGTTGAAAAGAAGATATGGTCAAGATTTGAAGAAGATTTATCTACAACAAAATATGAGCAGAATTAATGTGGTTTGTCAGCAGTGGTATGTGATTTATGTGGTTTGTCATGTGTGTTCGGATTGGTTGCTATCAAATAATCTTAGTTTTGAATGGGGTTTCGGGTTTTCGCGAATGGTTTAGTGTTTTACAGGGTAACAATCATTCATTCATCGCATTCTAAAGCTTATTTTGAATCAAGTTCTGATTTATGTGGTTATTTTGTTTAGGGTTTTCATGAATGGTTTAATGTTTTGAATGCTAGTTTTGAATGGGGTTTAGAGATTTCCTATTTGAGAAAATATTTTCCATTTTGGAGTTGCACATTTTCTGTCAATAACTATGATTTGATTTATATACTTTCTGAATTGTACGTAATTTGCTTTATATTTTGTTAGGTCCTCAGTTACACAAAGAATGACCTTAAAAGAAGGACCTTGTGACAAAAGGAAAGACATTGGTACAACAGAGAGATTCACTAAAGATGTCTCTTGCTGATAAATCCAGTGAGCTTGAGAAATGTTTAAGTGAATTGCAGGAGGAGTCAGCTGCACTAGAAGCTGTTGAACTTACGAAAGACGGGTTGGCCCGAAATGAAAATATGGTTGCATCACTGCATAATTCATTGCAACAAAATAATACAATTTTTGAGCAAGTAGAAGAAATCTTGACTCATGCTGAATGGTATCAGCCCGAAATGCTTGATTTTTCAGAGAGACTAAGATGGTTTGTGGATGACAGAAATAAACTTAAAGAGTGCCTTCCTAGAATTATGCAAATTGAAGGACGCTCTATCTCTGTT
Source organism: Cicer yamashitae (assembly GCA_037974755.1). NCBI lineage: Eukaryota > Viridiplantae > Streptophyta > Magnoliopsida > Fabales > Fabaceae > Cicer > Cicer yamashitae. The sequence continues at coordinate 48,010,409 of JBBPBQ010000002.1, forward strand.
GGACATGCCAGAACCCGTTTCATCATCTGATCTGGAATCATACATGAACTGGCTTATAGATTCTTTTCATATGGGTTTTTTTCTTCTGGTTTGCCTTGGGTGTTTGTTGTAATACTTGTGTTTGCATTAGTTGCAACACATGCTTTGAAATAGGTTGTTGTTTAGTTTGTTGTTTAGGTTCATGTATAGCTTGTTATTTTTGTCGAGATGTTGTAATTGTGTGAAGATGTAATGACTATGTTCATATAATCAAATTGTCTTTTTAATGAAATGTTGTAATTGTGTCAAATGTTCTAATTGCTTTAATGAAACTAGTGTCAATAACTCAGAAAAATAATGTGTCAAATTAGTGTGTTAAATTGTCAAGTTGTGTGCATGTTACTCAAATATTTATATTTCAATTCTAGGCTATGAAACCTGTGCAATATTTAAGATTTCATTTTTTTTTCTTTAACCTTGTTATCCCAAATTAAGAAATTGATAGAAACTAGATCAAAACACAATTACGATGAATGTAATGTATTATTCTCCTGCGCATATTGATATCAATGTGGTATCAGTACCTGTTTTATGGATTTAGAATGAAATATGAAGAGCTGAAACTAAAAATAAGTAATACTGATATATGCACTGAAACTATGTTTTACCAAGTTATGTTCCTAATTTTTCGCAAAGCTACTTCCAGAATTATTTGAAGAATAATTAAACAATGAAAAGGAATTTAAACTGTAGGAATTGTAAGTCAGTAATTTTTTATTCTTTTCTATTTTTCTACCAGTTTCAATTAAACCAGTCTCAATTAAATCAGTTCCAAACCAGTCCCAAATGAGTCTCAATTAAACAAATTCCAAACCAGTTCCAATACAAATCAGTCCTAAACCAATCCCAAACCAGTATCAATATAAACCAGTCCTAACTAAACAATCCCAATATAACTAGTCCCAAACCAGTCTCAATTAAACTAGTTCCAATACAAATCAGTCTCAATTAAACTAGTATCAATATAAAGCAGTCCCAAATTAAAATAGAAAATAAATAAATAAAACTAAAATAAACACAAATTAAACCAGTTTGGTATTAAACCAACAATTAAAATAGTAATGTATACAAACCAAGTCATACAAAATAAAAGGGTCAGTTTAGTTGTCATACAAAATAACAGGGTCATTTTAAAATTAGAGAACCAAACAAAATAATAGTGCAATTACACATTAGAAGTCAGTGCCACTGCACATTACATATTATGCTTAAACAAAAAATTACATCATTAAAGCCATATATAAGGCCATTCGACCCTAAGTATTTTGACTTGGTGCTTGTGATCCTTGAGGTGCTTGACCTATTTGTGCACCTTGACCTGCTTCTGTTCTTTTTCACTTTGTCCTCTATATAAAAACAACATCATCAATTATCGAACAAGTAGCGGTTTAGCAATGCATCAACTAATATTTTATGAGAACATCACCATCAATTATTGAGCAGTAGCAATTTTACCTTATTTCCACCTTTCAGAATTTCACGATCAGCAACAGTTTTACCTTTGCATGTCCTTTTGTTGTGCCCAAGCTTGCCACCTTTTTTGCACTTCACAGTTGGAAGTGTTCTTGGTAGTATGTTTGACCTTTTGGGTTCATCATTACTTTTATTTCTTTGTTCCTTGGGTCTGCCTGGTGCTCTCCTCATTACAAGGGGATTTATTGGTTCACTCTCTGATATAGGCCACATAGTAGGACCATTTGCTGGTTTCATTGTGTAATTGGTATCATTTGATTACTCTCATCCTTACCCACATATTTGGAAATATTCTTTTCATCCTCTTTTGTCCATGAAGAAAGTATTGAATCATACGAATTTCTTGGAGTTCCATCGCAACTGAGTGTCGCGATTTCCATTCCTTTTTCCCTTGAATCCATTACAACGAACACATCAAAACGAGAATTAGACGATAGTAATCGCAAGAAAGAGACGATTCTAATGGGATTCACGATTAAAGCTCATTTAACGTCGTTCTTTTTCTTCAATTTTGTGAATTCGTTCTTCTTCATCTTTTCTTTCTGAGTTTGTTTGTGTTTCTTTTTTGTTTGAGTTTCTATTTTAGGGTTCATAACTTTGATTTAACATATTTTAGGTTTCTTTTCTTTATTTTTTTTAAGTGTTTTATTTTATTTTTAAAACCTATAAAAGTATTATAATGATATTACCTATTTACTAATTAATTTACTAATTAATAAAATTGAAATTAAATATGACATGGATGACACATCAACCTCATTAATTGCCACGTCATCAAATTCAAGAATTAAGATTATAGTTGAACAAAATATCATAATTTTAAAAAATAGGGAGACAAAAATTACGAATAAAAAAATAAGGGACCAAAATTGCAGATTGAGTAAAATAGGGGTATAAAAACTGTATTTAAGCCTAGATTATATTACTATATATACTGCAATGGAATCGAATTTACGTTAAATGCACTGTACACCAATACATGACATGTGACAACTATACAATCTACAATAATAATGCATTTATTACATAAAAAATAAATTAGTAATCTTTTTTTTTTATAAAAAAATATGCATATATTTATGTCATACATATAACAAAAGAATTATTATATTATATATTTATAAATGGATAATTAATTATTATATTTCTAACCAATTAGAAAAAGCTTCTAATTATACAAACTTTGTAATATATATATATATATATAATGAAACATATATTATTTTTTAATATATTTTTCCACGTAAATTTCTATGTATATTCTTATTGAAATATTTACTCACACTAAATCTTTTTAAAATTGAGATGGAATAAGTTTTTCTATAATCATACACTTTCTAGTGCATGACACGTGTCTCAAGATAAAAAAAATATGATCTATAATAGTTTTAGTATTTTTTAGTTCACTTTATAAACAAAAATAAAAAATATACCACACAAAATATTTTAAATCAATTA